>JAOPHQ010001135.1:150000-285000 GCA_030340625.1 Merluccius polli | reverse complement strand
ATCTGCTGGAGTATAACGGGAAATCAGAGTACTTCCGGTTTAACACGAGTTTTACTACGAATCAGCTGAACCTGTGTCGGTCAGTACACAGCAATCAGGTTTAACTTCGTGCGCAGCTGCGTGTTAAACTCCAAAACCTCCGGTTTACGGAGTACGGTTTTAAACCGCAGCGCAGCTAACGCAATGCTAACTGACAGAGCAATTGCCCCAGTATGTTTAGATGGTGCATTCACTTGAGATGTGGTGGGACACCGTGTACGTTGCTAGGTCGGGCGTTGTGTTCAGTTTATACATTGTGGCTTTTTGGACTGAACTGCAAGTATATTATAATTGGTAGGCACGTTACGTCATGCCAGGTCACAGTTTAAATAACTTTGCCACGGCAATGCACCTTGAGTTTGTATGCATTGCTCCTCCCCTCCCTGAAATGCAGCACTTTCTCCATAGGAAAACAGTGGAGTGGGTCGCGCACGGTGTCTGACTGTGTCACAAGTGAACACACCTTTAGCCAGAGTGAGAGCTTGTTAAAGAATTAAAGAAAAAAAAGTCTTTCATACCAGATTGTTTGAGGCAAACATGGGTCTACAGCCAGACCCATTGGACTTGAACATGGGGTTTCCCTACAAAATAAATTGAATCAGGAGAGACTAGTTTACATTTCATCCAAGTTCATGGATGCACAATATTAGTTTTGGCGATTAGACCCCAACGTAAGGTCTTCTTCATGGGATAAAGAAACCAGGAATTCAGCCGGGAGATGAGCTTCCCCCCTGATGGAGTCTAGACGCGAGTGTTGAGGTGGCAAGATGGAGTCCCTGGTTGTAGTCTGGTCTCCACTGGACACATCTCCTCCTGCAGGAGACGGAAGGACCCCAGGACATGGAGGAGAAGGAGATGGAGGAGGAAATCCTGCTGCAGCTACATTTAAAGCAATACAAAATCACACGGTCCCAAAGCAGGACAGGCCCTTAAAAATAAATTCAAATGATGTTTTGGTCAGGTGCCAACATTGCTTTATGAGCAGTGTTGGAAAAGAAATGCCCATGCTAAACCCCTCTGGAGATGCTGTCAATGTATAGTTCTGAAAACACCTTTCTCCCTGTTGCTCATCAAATCAAACGATTCACACCTTCTGGCTGCCAAAGAAATGTTCAGCTGGAAAGTCAAATACAACCTCGCTATGTTTGGTACTTGGAAATGTCTTCTTCAAAAGTAATCTTCATTCCCAATCGGAAGGGCTGCCATTGTTCAGTTGGACTGTTTTGGATCTGGGGGGGCTGAAGCGATACACACTTGGTCCCCACAGTAAAACCTGTGACACACACACACGTCTCCTTAGTGTATGTCACCGCTCTTTCTGTGGGACTGAGATGGGAAATGACAGACGTCCGTGTGCTCGCACACACACACACACACACACACACACACACACACACACACACACACACACTGTTGAGACGGAGATGTGAGATGGCGTGTGGATCAGCTGTGGCTCCCCAAACGCCTTTCCCACCTGTCAGCTCCTCCTCCTCCTCCTCCTCCTCCTCCTCCTCCTCCTCCTCCTCCTCCTCCTCCTCCTCCTCGTTCCTTTGTTTTGCTCCATCTTTCTTCTGGTCCTTTTCAAAAGTTCTCCCGATTTACCACATCGGACCTTCTACTCTCCTCATCGTAGTCCCACGTCTTACCCCACCCTCCTCCTTTTCCGTAGTTTGTTCTTTGTGTGCCCCCCCCCCTCTCTCTCTCTCTCTCTCTCTCTCTCTCCTCCCTCTTTTTATTATTTTTTTAAGCCATGACACCTGTCACTGTTCTGTCCCCAACTCCTCCTTCCAACCATCCACTCGCCTTACTGTCACCACAGCGCGCACGTGCGTGTATATATGTGTGTGTGCGTATGTGTGTGTGTCTAGTTGTGTCAGCACCACTGTCAGCACTGGATCAGTGTAAATCTGGGAAGACGTCACATTTACCTTCATCCAGGTCACTACAGCAAGAGATGGACAGGCTAGTCGCTTCCACAACTCCTCCTCCTCCACCACCGAGATCTGTACATCTCTCTCTCGCTCTCTCTCTGTGTCTTCATGCAGGCACCAGTGTAAGTATCTCAGTTAAGGTAGTAGAACTTCCCTAACTCAAAGTCAGCCTCCTCGAACATGCAGTGATGTGATGACAGAATGAAACCAGCCCCACGGTATCTGGAGGCTGCCCACACTTTGTCATTTCCACCCACACTCTCTCTCTCTCTCTGTCTTTTAATATCTTCATTTCTTTATCTATCCATCAACAACCAACCCAATCACTCACTCTCTAATGTCCAGGCAGTCATAGGGTCAATTCTAGGTTGATTCTTTCTTGACAAAGCTAACTAATTACACTCTGCTTTTGAATTGTATTAATTATTTATCATTAATTATTGTGACGTGTAAAGTTGGCTATCAATGTCACTAGCCATGTGGCTATATATCTATATTTATCTTACCATGTGGCTATATATCTATATCTTATCTCAGTAGCCATGTGGCTATATATCTATATATCTTATCTCACTAGCAATGTGGCTATATGGCAAAATATATTTGACCCCTACTATGTAGTCCTAATACCAACTTCTGCCAATGCTTTGTTTTGGTTGATTCATTCAATAAATTGACAGTCGAAAACAATCCCATGGTGCACCTAGGCTCCATTCAGGCTCATATCAAGCGGCTATGAAATGGAGTCTGTGAAAATTACCATACAGCAAATATTAATTTCCTTTAATTTGGATATTCCCATGTTAACTCGATATGAAAGTGGACTGTCGACTCTTCTCTCTCTTGTATTGTGTGTCTCCCTCACCAGAGCAGGTAAAAGGAAGAGCATAGTGTGTGCGTGTCATTGATGGATGTCTTGCAGATGGTCTCGGCTCCATCTAATTATGCTGTGGACACTGGAAGAAGTCCCATGCAGAGGTCGCTTAGGACACACACACACACACACACACACACACACACACACACACACACACACACACACACACACACACACACACACACACACACACACACACACACAGAAGTGTGGGGTGATTCTTGTTAACTTTACTTTTTCTAACACCCTGCAATAGTTGGAAATGTCAGTGTGGTCTATATAGTACATAGTGTACCAAGGTTAACGTGCACACACACACACACACACACACACACACACGTTCCTAGCATGCATGTAAAGCCATGTGCATTTTTTTTTCTATGAAAGACAAATCTATACGGCGATTACAGTTATTTGAGACTGATTCCATGATCAATATTTGGGAGTTAAATAAAGTTTATGGCATACACATAAGCAAGGATCCCTCAATATAATAATCAATTACATTTCAATTCAAACAAACCACAATGCACAGGAGATTTTACATTTAATTATCCAAAATGTGAAAAAGATTCATTATAACAAAATCATTTAAAATGTAGGGCAAAATAAACTGTGAATGCAGCTTTGATACTGATTTGGTATGCTCTATAACCTACACACACACACACACACACACACACACACACACACACACACACACACACACACACACACACACACACACACACACACACACACACACTCGCTCCGCAGAGATAGTCCAGTACAACAAGCTGCTCCAACCTCCACTCTAGCGTTAGTAGCAGCAGCACTCCCATGACCCCCCCCCCCCCCCCCCCCCCCCAGAGGTCCATCACTGTACCAAACACAAACAAGGTCCAAGTTTACTCTGTACTAGAGAAGAGAGAAATTTGCCTTATTCTATGTGTTCCTAAGTGGAAGGAAATCCCAGCTATTAATGGCCTATTGCAAATGAGTGCAAATGGTGTTAATGAAAGATATGGAGGTGGTGATAGTGTTTTGTGTGAGTGTGTGTGTGAATGTGTGTGTGTGTTTGGAGAAACAAGAGTAAGAAGGAAATTATTCATCACCTGGAATGGAGAGAAGAGACGAGAGGAGAGCTTGGTGTCGCTACAGAAGGGGTGGAGAGCAAACAATGAAAAAAAAGATGAGAGAGAGAGAGAGAGAGAGGATAGGGAAGGAGAGGAACGATGGAAGACAGATAATGGTCTTACAAAAACAACTGGGCAGTAATAATTAATCACTGGGCACGGGTGGAGAGATGGTGTGTGTGTGTTGGGGGAGAGGGGGCAGCAGTAAGGAAGTAGAACAGCAGAAGATAGGGGAAAAAAGTTTGATGCCGGCTGAATATATATATATATATACAGTATATATATATATATATATATATATATATATATATATATATATATATATATACTGTATATATACACAGTATATATATATATACAGTATATATACATAGTGTGTGTGTGTTTGGGAGGATTAGGGTCTTGTAGAACACATTTAACCAATAAATGAATGTGCAGCAATTCATAATACATCCATTACTGAGCTCCTGCAATTACATGAAACCTCTAGAATGAACATGCTTTGTTGGGGGCCGCGCCCCACCCCTACCTTGTGATGCCTGTTGTTTCCAACGCAGCATGCAGCCACGTGTTCAACAAACAAACCATTACTCCTGCTGGTTCCCTATCTCGCCAACACGACGCTTGACTAAATCACACTTTACACTTTACACACGCAGCGCAGCGAGCAGGTGGTGGTGATTGGAAACGTTTAGTCCGTTCTACGTGTTTATGAATTAGCCGTTGTGGTAAATATCTGCTGGCGAGGGATTTGTAAGTCATGGTGGAGATTGAGTTGGACCTCGGAGATTAATAAAAACCTTTATTATTGACTGAACATTGCCTGAACTACGACACGTATGTCAGCATATCTTTCAACTGAATATAATCTCCAGACACAATAACATTGTTAAGGGCCGCTTACATTTATATGTAGGCCTACATATAAATAGAGGGGTCTACTCATTGGTCGTGTCTGAATATTGATGGTCAGTGTTCTTCTTGGTTGACGACGATACATTTTTTCTGTTACGACTGCCTAGGGGGGCGCAACATAGAATAGTCCACTTCCACCTCAGCTTCCAAGTGCACACAAAAGGTCGATCCAGTCCACAGAAAGGATAAGACATTTATTAATATTATAAAAATAACAGAACCCAAACTAAAGACACACAACATTACTGAGATGGTGGCGGCAACTGGGGTCCATTTCACAAAGCAGGTTCAACAAACTCTGAGTCTAATTGTAAACTCTGAGTTGATCTACTCTGAGATAGAAAACTCTGAGTTTTCGGTTCCAGAACAGCGGATTTGAGTTAGTTTAATCAACTCAGAGTAGTTTCACCTAGAGTTAAGCGTGTGCACCACAACTATAAAAAGCCAGCATCAATGGAGCCCCGATTCGACGAGTCACCATGGCAACAGGGAAGAGGAGGCTACGTTTTTCACCAACCTCGAATTGGAAATCCTAATGCGCTCATATGGCGAGTTTCAACACCAGAAAATTGTGAAGGTGTCTATGTGCTAGGTGTCAGCAGTTGTAGGCAGGTATATTGATAAAAAATATTTAGTTTTTTTTTTTGCGTACATACTTTGACGTTGAAATAAATATGTTTTTGATTAGCAAAAAAAAAAGAAAAAAAAAAAAAGTTCAACACACGATTGGGGGCCCCCTGGCCACCAGGGGGCCCCCAATCGTGTGTTGAACTTTTTTTTTTTTTCTTTTTTTTTTGCTAATCAAAAACATATTTATTTCAACGTCAAAGTAATGAGTCAAAGTATGTACGCAAAAAAAAAAACTAAATATTTTTTATCAATATACCTGCCTACAACTGCTGACACCTAGGCGCTTAGTTCACTTATGCCTCGGGCCGGCCCTGTCTGCTGGGATGTGAGAGCATGACTACGGTTGGTAATGTTGCAAATGTAAGGACGAATTAGGTTGTGTATGTAAATGATGGACTGTGACGTGAAACGGTACCGCTCAAAAAGATAATTATCTGGAAATGATAATTGTCTGGAAATGCTACATCTATGCGCGGTCTGATAACCCTCTCCCGACAAATATTTAATTCTCTGCGCAGTAATGCTGCACCTTCATCCACGTTGTCAAAAGGACATGCCATGTTCGTGAAAAAGTCGCCTCCTACTGTGCCTAATGGACTTCTGAAATAGCCTACTGACTCTGATTTTTTAAATGATTTTTGACAGACGGCTACACCAAAACTCACCTGCTGACTGAATGAATGAAAGAGGAAATCAAATGGCATGTGTAAGAGAGAAACTCGAGGTTCATTGAGAAAAACCTGGTCCCGACCAGGTTAGGTTCATAGAGTCTGTTACTACGGTAACTGACCGAGAGCTTAAAGGGGTAGTTCGGAATTTTGGACATAGGATGTTATGGTACGAAAAGGACTCAGATGCAGAGAATACGTAGCAGGTCTTTTTATTGCGCCTTCAGCAATATTGCAGGAAAAAAGGAACAAGATCAAAACGAGCGAACAAAAAAGGCCATTAACAACGGCCGCTCAATTCCAGAGCAGAGAAACAAAATCACTTTCAGAAAACGGAAAACCAAAACGCACTTCACCGAAGGCAGATAACTAGAGAAACTCTAAACTTCATTTACTAAGGCCGATCGACAGACTGACAAGCAACACGCGTGCACACACGGATACGGACAGACAAAGAGTGAAGCACACAAGCACCCTTAAATACCCTCACCAATCTTTCAATCAAGTCATGTGCCCACAATCATTACACACAGGTGAGGGCCCATACCAGGAAGCAGGTAGTGGGGAACACGAGAGGGAGGGGCAGACACAACACACACATACCACCACTAGATGGTGCCAAAACCCCATGCCAAAAACCCCAAGTTCATGACATAGGACCTCATTCAAAGTCAGCCAGTGTGTTATTTATCATTGGAGACGTTTTCAACCAATTTCATGCAGTCCTTCTAGTTGCACAGTTCGCTGGTGCTAAGCTAGCACAAGTCAACGGTAACGACTAGCCTGCCAATAAAAACAGTCTTACCCACTCGACAGTACACCCAAGGCAAATCAGACTATCGATGTAAATGTCTGTGTTGATAGAATAATGTTAGAAATAAAACCAACCTTGCATGGCATTGCATTTTGAGGGACTTTTGAGTGTCTCAGCAGCAGCGTTATACTTCCTGGTAGTAGGCTATGGCAGCGGCGGAGTGATATTACCTAGGTTACCGGCTCTATAATAGTTTGTTTACCTGCCGCTGTCTTTGCTCAGAACCACAGACTCAGAGTAGCCTACAGTGCACAAAGGATTGTATTAGCGAATTAGCCTATTCAATAAACAAGACATGGCCACGTTTGAAGGAGATACCGATGTGCCTGCTTTTGAAGACGTTGATGAGGAATTTGTTGTATCCAGTGAACCGTACCTCTACGAGCCGGAATACACGGATGAAGAACTGATCGAGATGGATGCGCAAAGGGCAAGCTTTTATTGTTATAATTTTTAAATGCACACTGAATCACCATGTTGCCTAGTCGTTCGTTTCCAATCCATTGATTAAATCCCGCTACTACTAGGTGTCCCGCGCTTCTGTCACGCGCCTCTCTGTTTACTTTCTGCTGTTGAGATTTGGTTATTGCACAACTAACCTGAGCAAAGTAAAATTCCGCTGCTGATGAGAAACTAGTCCCTCAAAACTGTGATGATTCATGCAATGCGAGGTTGGTTTTATTTCTAACATTATTCTATCAACACAGACATTTACATCGATAGTCTGGCGTTATAATTGATTTGCCTTGGGTGTACTGTGGAGTGGGTAAGACTGTTTTTATTGGCATAGTCGTTACCGTTTGTAGCAAACCACCTTTTGGTTCAGTGATTGCTGTTTCATTTTTTGTCCACCAGAGGGCAGCTTGTATTTTTGTAAGGTTAAATCTTAAAAACAAATAGTTACTTTAAATGCATTGTGACATGATTTCGTTACATAAATATATTTCATGATTTGAGTGCATCATATTAAAATGTAATTCATCTGGTTTTATATATTGCCCGTTTTGAAGGTTATAGTTATAATGAGCTTTTATTTTGAAGACCGCTAACACACACCTTGCTACTTCCTGGCTGTGTTATGTTTTGGCCGGTAGAAACGAAGGAACGGTATGAATGAGCTAACGGTAAAAGGACAGGGTTAAAGGTAAACTAAGGAAAATAAGGCAATAAAGCAACGGTAACTCAAGAGTAAAACGCCAAAGAATATATTAGCTACCCCCGAGGAGGCACAAGGTTAGTGCGTGTGTTACGGTCATATTTACAATTTGTATTGTTATGCTAAAGATAAGCTAATTCTCACTCACCTGCAGTGAAGCTACGGTGTATTGCTTAACATGCAGTGCAGAGTGGAAACATAAATGTAATTGTACTTTTTGTGTTTCCTCAGTTCTCACGTTGGTTTTTACAAGTTGGTTTCAACTGGTTTTATGGAGCTGGTTTATGAAAATAAAACAATATTGAAAACCATCAGTCGGGTCCACCATCTGTCGGAGGGTATGCTACACCGTTGACTTGCGCTAGCTTAGCACCAGCGAACTGTGCAACTAGGACTGCATGAAATTAGTTGAAAACGTCTCCAATGATAAATAACACACTGGCTGACTTGGAAAGTTACCTCTCTCTCTGAAACAGGCTAGAGTTACCCCTCTTTCTCTGGTTTGAGTTACCTCCCTTTGTGAAATGGAAATCTCAGTTTCCTGTGAGGGTTCTGTGTTTTGTGTGTCTTTGCCCTGCCTGTCTTTTCCCCGCCTCCTGGTTCTTCCCCTCTGCAGGGTGGAGCTGACGAGGCACACCTGCAGCCACTCACTCATCTCAACCTCCATAAAGCCTCTGGTCCTCACCCTACTCCCCTGCCAGATAATTCCGTCTCATCGGTAGAGCTGACTGTGTTCATTTCAGCAAATCTTTCCTGGCTAGTTCGCTTTCTTGTGATTAACTTGTTCCTGTTTTCGCCTCGTTCGTGTGTGTTTTCGTTCTGGAGTTTCCTGGCCTGCCTTTTGCCGGACACCTTTCGTTATTTTTTAGAGAAACTTTTGTTTGAATGAACATTTTGTGCACTTTTACGCCAGTCCGGTCTCTGCTTTGGGGTCCAAGTCTCTTAGGCCGCAACAGAATTATCTGGCCACAAAATGGACCCCGCCGAGACCTCTAACCTCCGACAGGCTTTTGCGAGTCAAGGGATCCGCATGGGACAACACGAGGAGGCACTGAAGCAGATAATGGACACTCTTCATCGCATTTCTGCAGGAGTGTCTCAACTTGGGAGCCGTTTGGATCAAGTTTCCACACACCTCCTCGCCGCTCCAAGTCCAGCCTCTGCTCCAGCCCCAGCCTCACCTCCAGCTCCGAACTCCGCTCCAGTTCCTCCATTTAACCATCCCCGTGAGCCCTTCATCCCCACACCAGCCAGGTATTCAGGAGTTTTAGGGACCTGTAGCCAGTTTCTCCACCAGTGCTCGCTAGTTTTTGATCAGCAGCCTTTAACTTACTCCACTGATAAGTCCAAGATTGCCTTTATTATGAGCTTGCTTTCTGACAAAGCATCTGCTTGGGCTTTGGCTGTGTCAGACAGCAACTCCCCCCTGTGTAGCTCATTTATTTTGTTTACCGAGGAGATGAGGAACATTTTCGATCACCCCATACAGGGTAAGGAGGCTAGTAGCCGGCTCCTTTCGTTAAGCCAGGGATCCAGCACAGTCTCCCAGTATGCTGTGGATTTTCGTATTCTGGCAGTCAGCTGCCAGAATGAGAGAGCTCTACAGGGGATTTTTGTCAAGGGGTTGAGTGAGGAGCTCAAGGATGAGCTAGCAACTAGGGACGAAACATCTTCCCTTGATGGGCTTATTTCCCTAGCTACTCGCCTTGATAACCGCTTCCGTGAGAGACGCAGGGAAAGAGCAGCCAGGTCCTTCCTGGTCTGCCCGGCCACCTGCGCTTTCTCCTCCTTCTCCTGTTCCACCCGCTTCAAGTGGTTCTCCGTCGGCACCCTCATCACTCCCCAGCACGGAGGAACCCATACAGCTGGGCAGGACGAGGCTCTCCCAGGTTGAACGACTTTGACGACGGCGCCTTGGGCTCTGCATTTACTGTGGTCAAGCCGGCCATCTTCTCGCCCAGTGTCCAGTGTTGCCAAAAGAGCAGGCTCACCAGCCATAGGAGGGGCACTGGTGAGCCATACCTCCGTCCCTTCCTCCCCCCTCAACGTCTCCAGCTAAAAGGTACTGTGTTTTGGGCTCATGTTTCGTGTCCTCTGGAAGTACTCGTGGACTCTGATGCTGATGACAATTTTATTGACTCTTGCCTTGTCTCCCAGCTTAGGCTTCCCTCTGAGCCCTTACCCACAGCTAAGGATGTGGTTGCCCTCGACGGGAAGCTCCTTGGTCGAGTTACTCACCGCACTGCCCCTCTGTCACTGCTCCTCTCTGGTAACCACCATGAATCCATTTCTTTTTTTTATAATTTCCTCTCCTACTACCCCTCTAGTGTTAGGACTCCCCTGGTTAAGGCTTCACAACTCCCACATTGACTGGTCCACTTCTACCATCACCAATTGGAGCCTCTCACTGCCTTCACTCCGCTGTTCCTACCACTGTTCCCACTACGTCACCTCCATCCAGCCCTGTTGACCTCACTTTAGTCCTTATATCACGACCTCCAGGAGGTTTTCAGTAAGGACCGCGCCCAATCTTTGCCACCCCACAGACCCTATGACTGCAGCATAGATTTGCTCCCCGGCACCCCTCTACCTTGTAGTAAGCTGTATAACCTCTCCAGACCTGAAAGGGAGGCCATGGAGACCTACATAACTGACCCTCGCAGCAGGACTTATTCGTCCCTCCTCCTCACCTGTGGGGGCGGGTTTCTTCTTTGTTGAGAAGAAGGATAAGACCCTTCACCCCTGTATAGACTTCAGGGGCTTAAATAACATAACTGTTCGAAATAAGTGCCCTCTGCCCCTCATTGACTCAGCCTTCAGCTCGCTTCACGAAGCCACCATCTTCACTAAGTTAACACGCCCCTTGGACATTTTGAGTACTGTGTCATGCCTTTTGGACGTACTAATACACCTGCTGTTTTCCAGACCCTTGTGAATGTCCTGCGTGACATGTTAAATAAGTTTTTATTTGTTTACCTGGATGACATTCTTATATTTTCCTGGTCCCTTGAGGAACATGTTCAGCAGGTCAAGCTAGTTCTTCAAAGACTCCTGGGGCCTCATTTATCAACCGTGCGTACACACAGATGTGTGCGCAATGCGTGCGTAAGAACATTCCCACGCAAAGTATGGAATTTATCAACTTGTACTTGTGCTCAGCAACGTGCGTAAATTTAAGCACAGCTCTGACCATGCGTACACACAAAATCTAGTGGTAGAATAGTGAAACTACAAATAGAAAAGTCAGTGTTCAGCAATCTCAACATCATTCAATATTTTACAGTTTATTTATTCAACAATTGAGTTGCGCATGCAGCAATCACTTTAAGCGATTCGTTGATTTGCTGTAGAGTGTTTGATATGATTGTGAGTTGATCCTTAATGTCAATTATGGCCTTGGTGGTTTCTTCTTGATTCTGCAGCACCGCCTCGGTCAGCACGCTCGCCCCCCCAGGACGCACCGGATGAGATGTGGATGGCCCGGGCTGCTCCTGTTCCTCCAACTGCCCCAGCTCCTCCTCCGGCTCCTGAGCGCAGGCGGGACTGGCTTGGGTTTCTGAGTTATCACATTAACATCACATTATTGTCACAAATTAAACTGTCAAAATAAATGTTTATGAAACACCTCAGCCCAGCTTTTTGTCTGTATCGCCACCAGGGATTATGCCACATAATGCTGTGTCCCCGATGATGCTAGTGATACGGGTATCAATGGGTGTCAGCTGGGTGGCTGCTTGTCCTCCCCCAGTCAATGATGTTTCTCGTCTGTGGGCCGTGACGTGTTTTTTGGCATTCAGTTTAATGTCAAACCATTTTTTCTTAATTTCGGGAATTGATCTTCTTTCTGATCCTACAGAGTTGACAGCATCTGCCACCCTATCCCACGCAGCGTTTTTTCGTTTGTTGGTAATACCAGCGTTCAATGTTCCAAACAATATATCTTGGTTCATTTCGACCCCTCCAACAAGCACTTCAATGTCCGTGAAGTTTATTTTCTTCGCCCTCTTTGACATGATTCCGGTGAGGGGAAAATAATCCATTAACGCATTATTAAAGGGATTGTCACTACCGTATATGGTCAATGGGAGGCGTTTCTGAATGCAAATGACTCTAACCATGCACGAGCATGGTGGTTAAGAACAGGTGGGATTTATCATCACAGATGACTTACTGGTGTGCGTACGAGCGCTGTCCGCACGGTGATAAATACGGATTTTTTTTGTACTTACACACATTCTAAATTTCATTCCTACGAAAGAATTTAGAACCTTTTCTACGCACGGTTGATAAATGAGGCCCCTGGAGAACAGATTGTATGTTAAAGCTGAGAAGTGTGAATTCCATTTGTCATCTGTGCAGTTTCGTGGTGGAGAAGGGGCAAGTCCTGCACCTGTGCTTGCTCACCCAGACTCCGCAGCTCAGTTTGTGGTGGAGGTCGATGCCTCGGACACGGGGGTGGGAGCTGTTCTCTCTGTGTTCCACCTCTGACCGGAAGCTACATCCCTGTGCCTTTTTCTCCCGCCGACTCACACCGGCGGAGAGAAATTATGACGTGGGTAACCAGGAACTTCTGGCAGTCGTGCTAGCTCTCCAGGAGTGGAGGCACTGGCTGGAGGGCCCCACCTTTCCTTTTATTATATGGACAGACCACAAGAATCTCTCCTACCTCCGTCCTGCCCGCAGGTTGAATTCTCGCCAGGCCCGGCGGGCGTTGTTCCTGGGCCGTTTTAACTTCAGCCTCACCTACCTGCCCGGCTCCAGGAACACCAAGCCGGATGCCTTGTCTCACCCTACTCCCCTGCCAGATAATTCCGTCTCGTCGGTAGAGCTGACTGTGTTCATTTCTGCAAATCTTTCCTGGCTAGTTTGCTTTCTTGTGATTAACTTGTTCTTTTCTTCATGTGTTTTGTTTAGTTCCCTGTGCTTCGCTGCCTCGTGCCTGAGTTCCTGTTTTCGCCTCGTTCGTGTGTTTTCGTTCTGGAGTTTCCTGGCCTGCCTTTTGCCGGACACCTTTCGTTATTTTTTAGAGAAACTTTTGTTTGAATAAACATTTTGTGCACTTTTACGCCAGTCCAGTCTCTGCTTTGGGGTCCAAGTCTCTTAGGCCGCAACAGTTTCCCTCATTTTGGGGTTAATAAACTCAGTTTTCACTAAACCTGCTTTGTGAAACGGACCCCTGGTCTCTTCTCACTGCACTTGAGGTACCAGCTTCCATAGTAGGTTCAGCCAGACCTTTCTCCAGCAGTGGCACAGCGCTAAAACAAAATATGGAGATAGGTCTGGCTATGCAAGACTACATTTTAGGTTACATTGGTTGTGTCCTGTTTTTGTTTATACTACTTTGCAGTATTGACTGAGTACACAACATGTAGAAATGCTGCTATACTTCTCTAAAAGTTATTTATGTGTTCTTGGAGTACGGGCCCATAGCACTAGCTACAAGCTGCTCCTTTTCTGGTCATTTTAAAGATGATAGAAAAACAAACTTGAAATGGCATTGGATAGTTTTCCTTCTCAACGATCAACAACAATCCAACTGCTATTTGTGAAAACAGCTCAGGTTACGATAAAAAGATAAGACTTTTTTATTTTGGTTTTGGGTTACACCTGAACCACTATCCAATACTTCTAATACTACACACTTAAAACCAGAGTAGGATTTTTTTTTTAACATGGGCTTTTTCTGCCCCTGTGTAACATGTTTTGCGGCATTTTGGATCATTTCAATTTGATCAAATGTTGGGAAATACTTTTTTTCTTTTTCATTTCTGACCCTGCATGACGCCATGTGGGAATCTAACCGTGAACCTTTAACCTCAGTAAACACTGCTGTCAGTGCACCCATGCCTCATATCCTGGCCTGTCCCCTGTCACAATGTCAGGCGAGATGAGCCTCCAGCAGGGAAGTTGATGGAAAGGCTTAGTGACCGCCAGGGCGTTGTCATGCCGACACCGTCCTCTCCTTAGTCAACAATATTCTCGTTGTCTCTCTCTTGCTGCCCAGGACCTCCCACTGCTGTTAATTTGAAAATTTACATTTTCATGACAAAAAACCCTGAATAATTGTTTGACTCTGAATTTACCCTCAACCCTGAATGCCAGATATCATCATCATCATCATCATCATCATCATCATCATCATCTTGATGTACAACACTGTGTAAACACGTTAAATATAAATCATAATCCCATAATCCTTTATCTATGTATGCTGCCTTTTATTGTACCTTGAAGCCAAAACCAACAGTGGAAGAAATTGATTTTTCTCCTTTTTGTAGGATGTCCATTGTAGGTTTCAGAAACACACATACACACACACACACACACACACACGGAACAACACCCACACGCACCAACGCTAGACACATACAGTACACCCATACACACTCACACTTTTCCTAAATATAGCTGCTGAAGCCTTCCCACTCACGTTGGTTCAGCATGTTGAGAGACATCCAGAGGCAGACCACACTGTCATCTCCATTACACAATACAGTCATACTGAAACAAGGGTCATCAATAATGTACAATAGGCCTCCTCACAGTATATGTGTGTGTATGTATGTATGTATGTATGTGTGTGTGTGTGTGTGTGTGTGATTCCGACTGCTGGCTAGAAACTAGTTGGCTAACACATTACAGAATGAGGTAAACCCTGCCCCAGGCACACACACACACACACACACCCACACACACACAGTTGCAGATCTCTCTGACACAACTCTAAGAGACAGCGCATCAAATGTCTTTATCCATCTCTGTCTCCCACTGTGCACATGGGTGTGCACGTACACATGCACACACTAATTCCCCCCCCACTCCCTCAGCTCTCCCGCTGCATGGGTCAGCAGGCTGTCTGCTCTGGCTGCTAGGCTGTAAGAGACACCAGCTTTAGGACATGAATGCCTCAGGATGCCATGATGCTTCTGCACACACACACACCTGCACATGCACACACACACACACACACACTAATTTTTCATGCACACCTCACACACCTACATAGCCTGGCTCCGCCCGCCTACGTACTTCCGCTCAATTTTCATTTCACTTCAGTACTAAGGTCTGGCAGTGCTGTATGTTAGAACGATTTCTTTTCCCTCAAATGTGCATTCCAATCAGCGAACAGGAGGCGCGGCCTGAGAACAGTGACGTAGAGGTCGTGCGCGAATTTCAGTTATTGAGCGGAAAGTACGGAGGCGGGCGGAGGCTAATGCTAATGCTCACTGCATCTGCCGTTTGTATACTGCGCGCAACGTGGTTTCTGGCGCATGAAATACGTCACGACCAAACGTTAGCGATTGGTTAAGGCAGATCCAGAGTGGCACTGGGCAGAGCCAATAGGTTTTAAACTTCAACAGCACCCGCCTTCAAGTGAGAAATCGTTTGTCTCTACAGCACTGCTAGACCTTTAGTATGAATGAAATGAGTACGAAGGTCTAGTTAGGACTAGGCTAACACCTACAGATATATTATGTCATTTTTTAATCCCAGATAAGAAATCTGTGGGTAATTTGTTGTATTTTTACCCAGAAGAAAACATCACATTCGTATATATGACACCGGTACAGTAACATAGGACATCTGTGGTTTTTCGATCAAAAACTATGACCCAAAGTAAAACGCTGACTTCTTTCTCTCATGTATGAAGGACTTGCTAGCTCTAACAGACCCAGCTCTCCTTCTGGCTTCCACCCTGCATGGTCTCACTGTGAGGCCTTCCCACAAAGGCACCTCCTCCTTCCCCAGCCATCTTCTCACGGCCACTTGCTGGAGTCCTGGCCAGAGACGCTGTGGCGTCACAAGTACGGTGAAGGAATAGCAACAGCAGACTTCTCACTGAAGCTTGTGCTGTCCCAGCTGCTCCTGCATGTTGATCTCCCACTACCGTCGTGTCTTTTTATTCTAATCGCTTACTGTACTTAGTTGTATTTATTTGAATTATGTAGGCTTATTATTTTATCCATTTAGGCCTATTGTATTTGACTTAGTTTCATCCGGTGTAATAGATCTCATATTTTATTTTATTTCATATTTTAGGAGCAGAAGGAAGCAGATGCTTTCTCCTCCCTGGTCTTCCCACATTACCTAGGGTGACACGGTGGCCCTCACTGCGGCCCGGCTGCTTCTGGATGAAGCGTCTGCTGATCATGAGAGACAGGGCTTTATTTATGCATACTTTAATATTATTTTTTAATAAAACGCATCCATGCTTAAGCTGCCACACTGTTTAAATACATCAACATAGCAGTAATTGTCTTTTTTAAATAAATTAAAAATGCATCAGTCATTGCATAATTAGGCAAACAAATGCTATTTTAAAAGAAAAGTTAAAAAGAACAAAAAACATAAGGATCTCATATTGTCTGGTACCAGAGTAAAAGTTGTCTGTTAAAACTGTCAGCATTAATAATCTTAAGAACCACAGCACCAAATGCAACTTTATTGACAATGACAAAGCAACGCTGTTGAAATTTGACAGCGATGTTGTGGTGTCAAATTAAAACATAACAAAGTACAGTGGGGTAATAGTACCAAAACAGGTAGAGGTCATTAAGTTAATTATGGGTCTGTATGTCAGCACCCATACTTAATGTCATGAGATACACCTGTGTTCACCCTTACACCTCTGTGATAAAGGCCCAGTTTTACAATATAACAAAGATACTCTAGTTGTCATAGGATGTTTGAGTCCCAGCCCAAAGGTTCTGGGTTCGAACCCCACTCTCTGCAGTCTCCCTGTAGGCATCCTTGAGCAACCCACTAATTAACATGTCGCTAAAAACATTTGCTGTAAGTCACTTTGGATGAAAAGCGCTCCCACTAAATGAGGCAGCAAACTTGAACACCAACATGCGTATGTCAAAGCAGCATAGTAGTATAGTCAGTGATGGACAGTTGACACATGGAAGGCAGGTTTATTCCTAATCAGAAGACCATTTACTGTTGGCTGAGCCCACGTTGGTAGCAACAGAACAAGGCACTTGAACTTTATAACACAGACACACTGACAGCATGCAGTGAGGACCCAAGTGCAAATGAGAAGCAGGACACTGAGGAAATGTCTCAGCAGGAGATTTATTCCTTTGGCAAAACAAAAAAAACACTACAGCCAACAAGGCTAACTTAGTCACTCGGCAACCGTCAAACTATGGCGCACAGTCCTGACACACACACACACATGCACGCATCAACTGAGAGCATTAACAATAACTCTAAATACATTGAAAATCACACTCCAAAATGCAACTCCACACTACAGAGGCTTGCTATAATTCAAAGCATGTCACACTACCAGATCTGTGACACAAATAATGAATAACGTAACTTTCTAAATTATATAATCAATTCATACGCCCTGTAACTGGTGAGGCAGGAAAAAGAGAGACTGAGAGCGAGCTTCATAACTGATCGTCCAGCAGCACCAACACACCAAGTTTAAAACAACGAATGCACAGAGCATCTGAAATTTATAGCGATAACCACCATTATCGCTTTGTGTTCACGCCTAGCTGTGATTTGCGTTGCGCATCAGATACACAGAAAATACATTGAATGTTCTAAAATGAAATCAGTTGTCATAATAAAAGGGTGGATTTCAACCATTTAATGAACAACCATGTTTTATAGACTGCTTATCTCACTCTCAAAAAAACCTTTTCATTGATTTGTGAAGTAAACATTTTTGCCTTGCAGTCACAGCCCCCCGCCAATAGGGGATGTTGCCGCCCCCTCAGCACCTCTGCTTCCAGCGTCCCTGGTACCCCCTCTCCCTCCTAAATTCACCAACAGCTCTGAACTAGTACATTCTCCTGCTTCAGCTGGTTCTCATGCTGCACCCTGTGGATGGGTCTGGTACTGAACCACTAAATCCACAGCAGCTCCTGGTTTGTACACGTAAGGACTTTAAACATCAACCCCCTTTTCACTCTTACAAATCACCTTGGCTGCACTGTACTTCAATGTATTTCATATATTATTATAGACTCCAACGATATATATATATATATATATATATATATATATATATATATATATATTAGAGATGGGCATAGATTAAAATCTTTAATCTAGATTAATCTAATGGTAATCTTGAAATTAATCTAGGTTAATCTAGATTAAGGTGGCTCCTTTGAATGATGTCGAAGGTGTCCATAATATGTATTTGCTACCTAAATAATGACATATTTTACCTAAATAATGACTAAAAGTGGGTCTGCGCGATTGTTGAGCGGGGGGGGGGGAGGGGGTGCTACCGGAGCTTTTTCTTTAACGGGAGGTGCTACCGGAGCCTTTACTTGCCCGATTGTTGAGCGGGGGGGGGGGGGGGGGGGGGGGGGGAGCGGTGGGGTGCTACCGGAGGATTTCGGTTCGCGATAATATCGCCGATAAAAATATTATCGCCGATAAAAGTTTCGCGTTATCGCAGCGCGGTAACGCCGATAACGGCCCATCACTAATATATATATATATATATATTCTGTATCTGTATTCACAATGTTATACTATATAGGTTAAAGTTTAACATAGAATCTCTATAGAATAGAGATAATGTCAATATATTGCACTTTTTATTCTACTGTGATTGTTTTCCTATTTTTTATTATTAGCTGTCTTTTCATGTTGATATTTAGTTTTATAATGTGTGCTGTTACAATATTCATGTTTGCGTTTCGCAATGAATATCAGTCTGGCCTTGGCTCGGCAAATATGGGCTTTATGCCGAGCGTCACGTGACCAAACCGGAAAACTGGTCTCCTGACTTCCGCTTGTCGTTAAAGCCGGTAGCAGCGGTAGGAACTGACAGCGACAGCTATTGACTTGGCCTAGTTAGCCCTTTTTACTGTTGGCGTTTTATTTGATTTTAACATCTGAATGTTAGTGAGAAGAAAAGATGGATGGAAAAAAAAAAAAAAAAAAAAACAGCGGTAAAAGCTAGCGAGTGAGTCCGGGAGAGGGCTGCTCTCCTCGGACACATTACTCTGAAGTCCCGGTGACGGTCTGGAAGTGCGGATTAAAAAATAAATAAATAAAAATAAACAGCGGTAAAAGCTAGCGTGTGTGTCCGGGAGAGGGCTGCTCTCCTCGGACTTATTACTCAGAAGCCCCAGTGACGGTCTGGAAGTGCGGATTAATAAATAAAATAATGCGAGCGCGGTACAGCGGACCTGAACCGGATGTGATGAGACTTGTTTTGCAGAATGCGGAAGTATGTTGCGCATAACCCCTATTGATTTCCATATATGGCCGTGGCCTTACGTTGTTCAAAAACCTCCAGCCAATCAGAGTGACACTCTCTTCTTTCTTGCCATATTCTGTTTGAAGTAAAGCAAAAACATATTCCTATCTGAGAAAAGCCCCCATGCAGATTTCTTTTAATTTCTTTAACATTGTTATTTAGTCTATTTTGGATAAAAACAGTTTTGATTGCTACACTTTCCTCAGTACTGATTGGTCCAATCATTTTACAGTTTTTGGAAAAGGCTTTCAACGGGATCGAGGTCAGACTGAGTTTGGTATGATCTCATGAGGCTAGAATAAAGTACCCATCTAATGTAATCTAATCTTAATTGGCATTGGTCTCGTAATAACTTAAATAAATAAAGTAAATCAGATTGCCTCGAGGCTGTTCAACTTTTTTTCTTTTTTAAACAATGTTCCTCCAAGAAAGATAGGAAAGGATTTGGATATATTTTACCCTCTACGGTGCATAACATAATTAAAAGATTAAAGGAATCTGGAGGAATTTCATTGCGTAAAGGGCAAGGGCGCAAGCCTAAGCTGAATACCTGCTCTCCCATCCCTCAGACGGCACCGCATCAAGAACCGTCACTCATCTAGAAGTGTTATGGGTCATGGGCTCAGGATTACTTTGGCAAACCTTTGTCAAGCACTACAATACGTAGATACAGCCACAAATGCCAGTTAAAGTTTTACTGTGCTAAAAGGAAGTCTTACGTGTCCAGAAGCCACAGCGACTTCTCTGAGCTCGGAAGCATCTGGGACGGACCATCACACAGTGGAAACGTGTGGTCAGACGAATCAGTATTTCAGGTCTTTTTTGGAAGAAATTTAACACACGTGTGCTCCAGATCAAAGAAGAAAATGACCATCCAGACTGTTACCAGCAACCAGTCCAAAAACCAAGGTCTGGCATGGTATGGGGTTGTGCAAAAAACGCAAAATGCGACAACATAAGGCTACAGCCACACTAATACGTTTTCATCTTAAAATGCATAACTTTTGCTTTGTTTACACCAATTCACACACTACTCCAGCACTGTACAACCCCTAAAGTGGACATTATTGAAAACACTGCTGACCCAGTTTTATTTTGAATACTCCAGGGTTGCGTATCAGTCTGGACTAGTCTGGACGGGCGGATACAGATATTTTTGAGACCGATGACGCAGACACCCACGTTCACGTTTGTTTCCTGATTGGGTCTTATCAGTCACAATGTGGCCTTCCCTGATTCGCCACACCCCTATCACATGACCCTTTCCGGAAGAAACACAAACCTCGACAAACGTTGTCGGTCCAAACAAAGAAATCTCTGGTCTTAGTTTTCGCCATTGCTGTTCTCCCTCCGTAGTATTTTTCTGCAAATAAGCAACCAACAGCAGAGTAGACCATCTGCTTCCTGTTTATACGGGCACGCACATGGCCAGTGTACATGAATGGTTATGTGAATGGTCATGCGTAGAGGACGGAGATCATTTTCGTTTTAAACTGCTGTGTAAAACCTGAAACGTATTAGTGTGGATGTAGCTTAAGACCCGTATTGTTGCACACCTTAAGACTTGTTTGCAGAATAATGGGACAAACGCTTCATCACTGAGTGTCACTTCAGTCCCTAAAAGCCTATTAAGTGTTGTGAAAAGGAATGGCAAGATTACAAAGTGGTAAATGCTTTACTGTTGGAAATATGTTGAAAGAATCAAAATTAATTGTTTTAGTGTTTATCGCGCACGATCGTAATCCACCCCGGAGGTACGACTGACGGGGGGGCGCGATCGCAATACAGCCCAGACCGACGACCAACGCGCACGCGCGGGGGGGGGGGGGTGCGATCGCAAGGCGGGCCCCCTCTATGGGCGGGCCCCTGTACCCGTGCCCAGAAAACCCATAGGCTAATCCGGCCCTGGGTTGGGGCCCCCTGCTGATTGGGGGCCTAAGGCAATCGCCTAGTCCGCCTTAATGGTAGGACCGCCACTGGGTACAACATCAAAATAATGTGCTGTTGTATAAAAGTAATACAGGTCAAAGATAATTTACAAATCACTGTTTTTAGTTTTAATTTTAATTTTAACATACCAATGCACTCCTTTGAGGACGTCCTGTTTAGCTGCACCGTGTCTGTTCCTTCACACCAGCTGAAGGCCCAATCGCTGCCTGCACTCATTTCATTGCGAGTGAGTCCAGGCAGGTCTTGCCCACCGTGAGCTGATATGATCCATTTGCCTTGGATAATGATTGTGCACTGTTATCAACATGTTGTTCAAGTTGAGTCCCAAGGCCAACCATTTGATGTCAAGTATATGCTGAAGTAGTTGCTACTTGTTACGGCAGCACAACAAGTTGATTCTGATGCAGAAATCAAAACATCCACACCACCCTCCCCTGCCCCCCCCACCAAGAGCCCAATATAAATACAACTAGTTGTGAGGTCTATCTCAACATTTGATCACTAGGCCACTCAGGGCTCAAAGCCACAGCTTTTTATCAAAAACTGCACTATTATATCTCTTTTATATATCTCAATGATGGTCTTTGTATGATTGTTCTGCTAATGTTCTTGTTTAAATATAATTCCTGCCTTTGTAAAGCACTATCAATGGCCTTGTGTTTGAAGGGTGCTACATACACAAGAAAAAAGTCAATGCTCAAGTCCAACAGTTAGGTCTGTGGTGCTCTGGTACAACAACAATGACGACAACAGAGGCAGCGACGGCGGCTGAGGAGGCAGAGATGTAGAGGCAGACACAGGTACGCGCACACACATGAGTGCACAGGAACACACACAGATGGAACACACACGCAGGACGATATTCTGAAGTAGTCAAAGATGCTATCATTTCACGCTCTCACGGTGCTGGTTGGCCTCATAAGCACACAATCACACCTGTATGTGCAAGCCCAGGCAAACACACACACACATTGGTCCTGTGTTTCAAGGTGCAAGAGGTGCTTGTGTTCACATTTTAATCTTCCTTCAGACACCTGCAGCAATTTACTTGAATGTCACCGCTAAACATGTTCATGCACTCTGAATGAAGTGCTTTGCATACCACAATTTGGAGTGTCTGCATACATACATGGGGTGTCGATACATACCGTGCCCCCGCGGTTATTGACGGGGTTGGGGGGGGGGGGGGTTGGGGGTGCTGCGCGATTGTTGACGGGGGGAGGGGGGCGGATTGTTTATTTCAAAAAGTCAAGCGCGACCCAAACCGAGCCTTTGGTCCCAGTCCTTTTTTTTTCTTCCTTCATGGGCCCCCCCCCCCCGGCGTCTGGGCCGCGGTGCATGTGTGTGTGTGTGTGTGGATGTATGTATGTATGTATGCAGTAACGTATCTATCGACCGGTTGCACCGTCGATAGTTACGCCACTGCATACATACATACCCACACACACACACACACACTATGTTTTGTGTTGTTTGACTCCCATCCGAAAGGTAGTGGGTTCGATCCTCGATGTCCACAGCCTACCTGAAGGCATCCCACTTAACCGCTAGGTGTCGGCAAATAAGTTGGCGTTCAACCAATTTTTCTCAACATAAATGGAGGCAGAAATCCACTGGACATTTTTAATGACACTGTTCGTTTAGTTAGTATTTTACATGTATTTGTAAAATACACACACAGCCTTGACGGGACAGACGCTAAATGTTGAATGAATTTCCGCATTTCAAAATAAACTTGAGTCCTATTTGCATGAAGCGATAGGAACCCAGACACGACCTGCGTTCTGTGCACAAATAATGCTGCGTTCCATTTGTCTCGTAAACTCGTCGCCCGAGTTGGAAAGTGGTAAATCTCGCAGCTATCTTACGACATTTACCGAGACACGCCCCCTTTTGGTCGTAATATACGCCGTCCAACTCGGGGTCCTTCAGAGTACACCGAGTTGAACAAAGCGGAACATACGACTTGGAAAACGAAGATGGCTGCGCCCATAGTTCATTAAGTTGTATTTTCTTTGTATTTGTACTACGTTGGTCATTTTAATGTTGATTTTAAATGCTCTTACACACTTGTTTACATTGCTGCTTTAGTCCGGTCACCAATTTATGCATTGCACTGTTTTACTGTGCGTGCAATACAATGTAAAGCTTTGTTTGCGAACTGGTTTGCTAAATAGGCTAATGTGGCTAAAAACATATCACATTGCATATCACGCAGCTGCTACACTGGTGGCGTCCATGTTTACTTTCAACATTCGCTCGGTATCTCACTATGGGACATGCCCCTCGCGCTGTCCCCCAGAAGCAATTTTACACTACGCCAGTCGTGACTGGCCAACAGACGTGACGTCTGCTTGCAGAGGAGGGACTCCCTCCTACTACATAAGTCCCGTCGTCACATCATCTCCTCAGTCTAAAACCTCTTCTCGCTCCTAGAAGCACCTCTTACAGAAGGAAGTTGTAGACGGCATAGCACACTGTTCAAAGAGTGAGCTAACCCCTCGGTCGCTGAGCGCTAGCCTATCGCTACTTCAAGCCCCTGTAGAGAGAAAGAGAAACTGTAGACACAGTAGCTACTAGTATCCACACTAGTTTGCACCCTTGATCTAGTTGGCCTGTCACCAAACAGCGACTGTTCATAATAAGAGAACATGCAGTCAGAGTCAGTACCTACCCTAACCGAGGGCTCGGGGAAGCCTCTGACGAAGGCCTGTGTTTGTGGGAACAAAATGTCGGGAGCGGATAGCCACTCCGTTTGCATTTACTGCCTCGGGCTGGAACACGCCAAGGCAGCCCTTGCATCCCCGACTACCTGCGAACACTGCGCACGTTTCTCAAATAAAACCCGCAGGCGTCGACTGAGCAAGCAGGCGAAGCTCTTCGCTGCGGATCCCGCGATGGTGGTAACCGACCCACCATTGCTGGAGCTAGCGGGAGTCTCCCGGGGACTCGGCGCCCCACCGGGCACCAGCTGGGGATCGGAGGTGGACCTCACCGAAGATTCCCAGCCCCTGGAATTGACTCAACCCGACGCTGTCGAGGCTAGCCTGCTGGCGGAGCCTGACGACGCCGAGGGCGGTCACTCCGAGTCGGGAGAAGACTCGATTAGCCTCGGCTCTGATGAGGAAGAAGAGGATGACTCTTATTCCCCCCGCACCGCGTCACCTATGGTGGTGAGTGGCGCGTGCGCCAGCTCCTCGAGCCCGGCCGTCAGCATGGACCTCCACGAGGCCTGCAAGTGGGCAGCCGCGAGGCTCGACATTGAGTGGCCTGAGCCCCCGGCGGTGGCCACCACGCCTCGCTACGAGGGCAAGCGGCTCCCGAAGGCGAAGGCTTCGACCAGCCTGCTGCTCCCGGCCTTTCCCGAGTGCCTGGAGGAAGCGACCCGGTCCTGGAGCAAGCCTCTCTCGGCCAAGACCCCTGTCCAGGGTGGATCGGCGTTGGACTGGGCGGGTATGGAGGAAAAGGGGTTCTCCCACCTCCCTCCGGTCGAACCACTGCTGGCCTCACACCTCCACCCCACACAGAAGTCCGCCATGACTTCTGCGAGCCCTACGCTGCCGTCCAAGGCCGACAGTTTCCAGTCTTCGCTAACGGACAAGGGCTATAAGGCGATGGCCACAACGGTGAAGGTGCTCAACACGTCGTCGCTGCTGTTGGCCTACCGGGCGGAGCTGGAAGTCGACATGTCGACCTCGCCCACCCCAACTCTGTGGGATGAGCTGTGCCTTGTAACAGACTTGTGCCTGCGCCTCCATAGGAGTGCTGTCCAGGCGTCCGGCAGGGCCATGGCCCTGATGGTCGCCCAGGAGAGAGTGAGATGGCTAAATCTGTCTAGTCTCTCCCTGAGGGAGAAGACTCAGCTGCTTGACGTACCCGTGGACCCCAAAGGCCTGTTTGGCCCAGCGTACAGCATAATGCTACAATGCTGGGAGGAGAAGAAGAGAGAGGGTGAGGCGCTACGACTGTGTCTCCCCAGAAGGGCGCATTTCCCATCCAACACGCTGGGCCAGGTGTTTGCCCAGCCCCGCGCTCCTCCACCGGCCTTTCGTATTCCGAAACGACAGCCCCAACCGGCCCATGGGGCCGGCCGGGGTCAGACCAAGCCGCCGGACCACGGAGGTGCGTGGGGGAGGAAACCGCCCGTGCCCGCGGCGCCGCCGGGTGGCCGTGCGGCCCCTCCGGCCACTCAGGGGGCCATGAAAAAGCGGCGCACCACCTAGGGCGCTGCAGCCAGGGGGGTACGGAAGGCCCGGCCAGACGCCGTCACCGTCCCCCCCGGATGTTCTGTTCCGGACCCGGTCCCAGGACGGGCCAACGAGGGCGTGTTCAAAGCCCCGCAAACGGCGTGGAGAAGCCTGTTCAGCGCTCTCAGTTCGCGACCGGACAAAGAGAAGGAGGGTCAGCCCAGCAGAGAGCTCGGTGGAGCCGCGGCTGTTTCTTCTGGACACATACAAGTGCAAAAGCACACACCAGTGCCCAGAATCACGCATATGTTCCCCTTCTCTGGTTCAATGTTTATTAAAAATGTTCCCATGCGCGCATCCAGGCCCCGTGCCGAGGGCGCTGCTTCATGTAAAAAAACAAAAAATGATAAACATAAAAAAGGAACAGAACTCAATAAAACGGTGCATGGTGGGCGTGAGCGCCGGCGCGCAACCCACCATGCCCGTTCGGCCCGCCACGACAGTGGAACCGGCGGTGCTGGGACCACTGTCTGGCCGGGTTCAACAGTGGCGTGCGTGCGGTGCGTCCGATTGGGTTATAAAGACTGTAACCGCCGGCTACAGGCTCCAATTTGCGTCCACTCCTCCCCGTTTCAACGGGATACTGCAGTCGCAGGCCCGTGGAGAGAAAGCTCATGTTTTACAGGAGGAAATCACCTCTCTAAAAAACAAAATAGCTATTCAGATAGTGCCACCGGAGGAAAACCAAAGCGTTTTTTACTCGAGGTACTTTCTAGTCCCAAAGAAGGGAGGGAGCCTGCGGCCAATATTAGATTTACGCGCTCTGAACAGATACATGAGACAGTACAGTTTCAGGATGCTGACACACGCCGCTCTTGTACGCTTCGTGCGCCCGGGAGACTGGTTCACAAGCGTAGATCTGACGAACGCTTATTTCCATATTCCCATTTATCCCCCTCACAGAAAATATCTCAGGTTCGCCTTCCAGGGCGTAACGTACGAGTATTTGGTTCTCCTGTTCGGCCTTTCGTTAAGTCCACGGGTGTTTGTGAAATGCACGGAGGCTGCTATCGCGCCCCTCAGGTTGAAGGGGATGCGTTTGGCAACGTACATAGATGACTGGCTTCTAGCCACATAGTCACCCCAGGAGGCTCAGGCGCAAACCAGCTTGCTCATATCGCACCTGATGTCCCTGGGTTTCACAATAAATGTGAAAAAGAGTGTTTTGGTCCCTACTCAAAACATAATGTTCATAGGCTTGTGCCTCGATTCAGTGACATTCAAAGCACGTTTATCCGCGGAGAGGGTGGAAGCCTTTCAGGCTTGTCTGGCACTTTTTCGCAGGGGGACGATGTTGACGTTCAGAACGTGCCTCAGACTATTAGGTCTGATGGCGTCGGCGCTGGTAGTGGTCCCACTTGGCCGCCTACATATGAGGCCGGTTCAGCGATGGGTTGCATCACTCAAACTGAACCCGATACGCCATGGCCATCGCCGAGTTTTGATTTCCATGGCGTGCGTCTTGGCGCTGCGCCCTTGGCGACGCGCGTCCTTTTTAACTGCGGGCGTTGCCATGGGAACTATCCTGGCAAGGAAGGTCCTTTCGACGGATGCCTCTCGGGCGGGCTGGGGAGCCGTATACGAGGGCAGAACAATAAATGGCACGTGGAGTTCGCATATGCAGTTTGTTCACATAAACTGTCTGGAACTTCAGGCGGTGTCACTGGCGCTGAAACATTTTCTTCCCTTTCTGAGAGGGCAACATGTTCTAGTCAGGACGGACATTACCACGGTGGTGGCGTATATAAACCGTCAGGGGGGACTACGCTCCCCTCAAATGCACACGTTGGCACACAGACTGACCATGTGGGGCAACGCTCACCTGTTGTCTCTGAGGGCAACACACGTGCCGGGCGCACGGAACTGGGGAGCAGATTTAATGTCCAGGGGCGACCCTCGCTACAAAGACTGGAAGCTCCACAGCGTGGTCGTGAACCAGATATGGGAGAGATACGGTTGAGCGGAGGTCGACCTCTTTGCATCAGAGGAGAACGCTCAGTGCCCTCTGTTCTATTCCCTAACCGGTCGGAGCGCCCCGATGGGGCTGGATGCTTTGGCATACGAGTGGCCGCGCGTCCTCCTGTACGCTTTTCCCCCATTAGAGCTGATCATTCCTACTCTCGCCAGAGTGCGAGAGAGGGGTCATGCGCTGGTCCTTATAGCCCCCCGTTGGCCGGGGAAATATTGGTTGGCAGAAATAGTCCAGTTGCTGTGCAGCCAGCCTTGGCCTCTGCCTTTACGCAGGGATCTCCTGACGCAAGCGCACGGGGAAATCTTCCATCCTCATCCGGAGCGCATGGCTCTGTGGGCCTGGCCCGTGAAAGGATGAACCTAACGACTGCTGGACTCCCATGGAATGTCATTACGACTATCCAGGGCGCCAGGGCTTCCTCTACGCGTTACGCATATGACGGGAAATGGCTTGCGTTCGAAGAATGGTGCGTGAAAGCTGGGGAAATAGCTTTCCAGAGTCCCGTGCCTGTTATTCTGATGTTTCTACAGGACCTGCTGGATAAAGGCAAGGCTTTCTCCACTGTCAAAGTGTACTTGGCCGCTATATCGGCTTGTCACGTAGGTTTTGGGGACAAAACGGCAGGCCAGCATCCTCTCGTTTGCCGGTTTATGAAAGGTGCACGCCGTCTTCGGCCAGTATCGCGGAACTTGACTGCTCCGTGGGATTTATCTACGGTGCTTGATGCGCTGTCACGGCCACTGTTTGAGCCCTTACAACAGGTAGAGCTTAAGACGCTCTCGTTTAAAACGGCTTTGTTGCTCGCGTTGGCCTCGGCTAAACGCGTGAGTGACATCCATGCGCTGTCGGTGAGCCCGGTGTGTATGCAGTTTTTGCGGGGGAACTCAAAGGTTTTATTAAAGCCGAATCCTGCGTTTGTTCCCAAGGTATTTGACTCTGCGTCGTCATACCGCCCTATTGAGCTGTTGGCTTTCCATTCTCCTCCTTTCTCCTCCCGGGAGCAGGAGCGGCTGAATGCGCTCTGCCCGGTGCGGGCTTTACGCGTCTATGTTCATATAGGACTTTTATAGAGGTGTACTTTATAATACCCCCAGGCAAGCACACAAATCATGTCCAACTATTAGTGTATGTCCGTGTCTGTCAAGGCTGCAAGCGTGAAGGCTTTCCTCTAGGAGGACATACCTGTTTAGTTACGGTTTCTGCTAGTAGGCTTAGAATTAAAATATAGTATAGAGGGGTCGGCAACCCAAAATGTTGAAAGAGCCATATTCGATCAAAAAAACAAAAAACAAAAATGTCTGGAGCCGCAAAAAAATAAAAGCCTTATAGAAGCCTTATATTGAAGGCAACACATGCTGTATGTATCTATACTAGCTATATTAGCCTACTATAGAAATGACTAAGTTAACTACAAATACATAATGAGCCTTCATGATTAAATGTTTATTTTTCCTGCAGTGCATCCTGTAGCAGTGGTTCTCAACCGGTGGGGCGGGGCGCGGGTTCAAAAAGGAGGTGCGTATTTGCGCCGGACTGTCCAGTTTTTCAGCCCTGTCCGGCGTCCGGCGCAGCATCAAGCCGGGCGCGTATTTGTCCTCCTTTTTGAGAGCGCAATAGTAACACACCGTGCCCCCCCCCCCCCCCCCCCGCCAGTCGTAGGTCCGCGGTGTGTTACTATTGCGCGCACCACCACCCCCCGCCGTCGGCCGGAGTGTTACAATCGCGCGCGCCCCCCCCTCCGTCGGCCGTAGGTCCGCGGTGTGTTACTATTGCGCGCACCCCCCCCCCCCCCCCCCCCCCGTTGGCCGTAGGTCCGCGGTGTGTTACTATTGCGCGCGCCCCCCCCCCCCCCCCCCCGTAGGTCCGCGGTGTGTTACAATTGCGCGCAGCCCCCCCCCCCCCCCCCGTCGGTCGTAGGTCCGCGGTGTGTTACTATTGCGCGCGCCCCCCTCCCGTCGGTCGTAGGTCCGCGGTGTGTTACTATTGCGCGAACCCACCCGTCGGTCGTAGGTCCGCGGTGTGTTACTATTGCCCGGTCCAAGAAACGTTGAATCCTCTGTTCTCCTCAGTTATTTTTCTCTTTTTCCCTTTGGGATCCATGGCCCATCACACAGCCGCCGGTTTGTTTACAACAGCCGCCTGCCTGGCATCCCGCCTTACTGATAGAAACGTGTGTCGCAGGCTATGACGTAAATCTTCGTTGACAGAAATGTTGAAATTTAATATTTATTCTACACATTTTTACAGCATTGAAAAACGTTAATAATGTTTGTGTCATGTTTGTTTTCCTACAGAAACCATATTAAAACAAAAAATATATTTCTCTCCCCCATCTTTTTCCATTTTCAAACATTTTTGAAAAAGCTTCAGGGAGCCACTAGGGCTGCGCTAAAGAGCCGCATGCGGCTCCAGAGCCGCGGGTTGCCGACCCCTATAGGATCTAATATGGTATCGCCTCGCTTGAACCCTAAAGTTTCAATTTATTTGCTTCCTAAACTCAATACCTTGTGGAAAAGAAAGCATCATTTGAGAAACTCAAACATCAAACCGTGGTTACAGTCTGAATGAGGTCTAATTAATCCGCTAAACGTTTATTAGGTTTTGTATCATGTTAAGTGTACTGATGAGTGGCAGGTTTAATTCATTTGTTTAATAATTCAACACGCTCAATTGACAACGCACACAGCTGTTTCAGCAGGAGCGTGAATTTCACCTCATATATATATATATATATGTACTTTTTTTACATTTCTGAAATGATCTGGGGGTGAAAATAATATTGCTGGCAGGCCAGCTGTGGCCTGCGGCCCGCTAGTTGCCGACCCCTAGCTGTTTCCTTAACGACATGTACATGGATTAACTCAGTGCTTCTCAAACTTTTTCTGTCATTCCCCCCTTTGGAGGAAGAAAAAATTTAATTCCCCCCACCCCAACAAAATTGTGACAAAATAGGCCATGTTTAACTTTATTGACATATCAAAATCATGAACATTCCTTTTGCTGTGCTTTTTCTTTTTCTGTGCATGGTCTTTCTAAGTATGTTGCATCATTTTAATTATCCTGAATTAAAATATTACATATAGTAATTTCTCATTTCATTTAAATCTGTTGGCTGTTTGCAATTGCAACAGTCTTTCTATATTGATTCAAGTGTTATTACTCAGGCCAACACAGTTAGTCTATATTTTTTCATACTATGACACATTTACGTTTGTGTTTATGAAAGTCCGCCTTTATTATGGCCAACAAATGGAAATGTCAACAAACAACAAACAGATGAGCGCAACATGCTTATGTCCTATTTATAAAATGTATTTTAATCACACAATCGAACCTTTGCAACATGTGAAACAGCCCATTGGCTACCATGCATAATAAGCTGTTTTAAATTTCAAATCGCACAGACGTGACCGAGCCCGACCCGAACCCGAGCATAATTTCTAAATATCTGTCGTTACGACACTTCCATTGACTCCCGTGGTATAAAATGGTGGACGACACTTCCGGGTTATGGAGACGCCAATAGTTCCAAACAAGGGGCGGAGCTCCGTTGATTTCAATTGCTCGTCAAGAACAATTACTGGTAAGTTGATGAAACAACAGCATTTTAAACGATTTTTTACATTTTTAAGCATCAGCTATCAGGGGTCCGTTTCACAAAGCAGGTTTAACAACCTCTGAGTTTAATCCTAAACGCTGAGTTGATCTTCACTGAGATAGAAAACTCTGGGATTTCGGTTCCACAACACCGGTTTTGAGTTAAGTTGATCAACTCAGAGGAGTTCCACATAGGGTTAAGCGCGTGCACCACAACTATAAAAAGCCAGCATCAATGGAGCCCCGATTCGACGAGTCACCATGGCAACGGGGAAGAGGAGGGCTACGTTTTTCACCAACCTCGAATTGGAAATCCTAATGCGCTCATATGGCGAGTTTCAACACGTTTTTAGAAATCAGTGCAACGCTGCTGCGTAAGTTTAAATGTAGTCCTTTGCGATCACAATAATATTACAGAGGAAAACTGCTTGAATGGTAACTATTTATTTATTTCATTTAGGTGCAATCCCGCGGGGGAGAAGCGCACTTGACAGCAGCTTAAGATGACATTGTTCAAACAGATAAGACCTTGGCATGATCATTTTGATCATGTTTTACACTGTAAAGTAAATATTAAGTGGCTATTTGACTGTATACAGTTGCCTTGCTCAAGTGCTCTGCATCTCCGACATTGTACAAAAAACATTTGCAAAGAAACGCAGTGCAACACACAATATCTGCTGGGATGTGAGAGACTACGGTTGGTAATGTTGCACATGTAAGGACGGATTAGGTTGCGTATGTAAATGATGGACTGTGACGTGAAACGGTACCGCTGAAAAAGATAATTGTCTGGAAATGATAATTGTCTGGAAAGGCTCCATCTATGGTCTGATAACCCTCTCCCGTCCCGACGAATATTTAATTCTCTGCGCAGTAATGCTGCACCTTCATCCACGGGATCGTTGTCAAAAGCAGTGCTCGAAGTGGGCCGGTACTCACCGGTACGCAACCGGCACTTCTACATTTTACCCTTTAGCGTACCGGCACTTTTTCTTGTGTACCGGCACTTGTCACAGGCTGCCGGTACTCTACTTTGCCCTAACCAGGGGCGGATCTACCGGAGTGGCGCCCCCCCCCCCCCCCCCCCCCCCCGTCGGTCGTAGGTCCGGGGTGGGTTACGATCGCGCACCCCCCCCCCCCCCCCCCCCCCCGTCGCTTATATGTGAATAAGGGAGTACCGGCACTTATTTTTTTCCACTTCGAGCGCTGGTCAAAAGGACATGTTCGTGAAAAAAGTCGCCTCCTAGTGCCTAATGGACTTCTGAAATAGCACTGACTCTGATTTTGTAAAATGATTTTTGACAGACGGCTACGCCAAAACTCGCCTGCTGACTGAATGAATGAGGAAATCAAATGGCGTGTGTGGCTGAAAGAGGGCGGAGACAGATTGATCCATTGAGTAAAACCTGGTCCCGACCAGGTTAGGTTCATAGAGTCTGTTACTACGGTAACTGACCGAGAGCGTAAGTTACCTCTCTCTGTGAAACAGGTTAGAGTTGCCCCTCTTTCTCTGGTTTGAGTTATCTCCCTTTGTGAAACGGAAATCGCAGAGTTTCCCTCAGTTCAGGGTTAATAAACGCAGGGTTTTCACTAAACCTGCTTTGTGAAACGGACCCCAGAGGTATACTCTTAGACATCATTATTTTTATATTTGGTTTGCATGAAATGTCGATGTTGATGTTAAAAATGTAAAGTTAGGTCAGTTAGGTCCCTAAATGGATTTAGGACCTAACTGAAAGCTTGGTAACGGAGGCTAACGTGAGGTAATTAACGTGATGATTTCACTAAAGTGCGTTAACCTTTTGTTGTCAGGTGACATTATGTAAAGTTGTTTTGATTGTTAGGTTTTAAAACATTATCAAAATACTACCACTACTGCTAATGTAGCCCCACTCTCACACTAATACTAAAATGCTACTGCTATTACTGCTACTATTACTTAAATGCTAGCTATTTTACTTCTGCTGCTGCTATAACTGCTACTACAATAATAATAATAATAATAATAATAATGCATTTTATTTAGAGGCGTCTTTCAAAGCACTCAATGTCATCTTACTAGACACAGATAAAACAACAATAGAACAACAATTTGTTTGTTTATTCAACAGGGACAAAGCTCTGCTGGCGGTGTCTGCTGCTGGCAGTGGCCGGTGCTAGCAGTGGAGGCTGCTGGTGGCTGGTGCTAGCAGTGGAGGCTGCCGGTGCTAGCAGTGGAGGCTGCTGGTGGCTGGTGCTAGCAGTGGAGGCTGCCGGTGCTAGCAGTGGAGGCTGCCGGTGCTAGCAGTGGAGGCTGCTAGTGGCTGGTGCTAGCAGTGGAGGCTGCCGGTGCTAGCAGTGGAAGCTGCCGGTGCTAGCAGTGGAGGCTGCTGGTGGCTGGTGCTAGCAGTGGAGGCTGCCGGTGCTAGCAGTGGAGGCTGCCGGTGCTAGCAGTGGAGGCTGCTGGTGGCTGGTGCTAGCAGTGGAGGCTGCTGGTGCTAGCAGTGGAGGCTGCTGGTGGCTGGTGCTAGCAGTGGAGGCTGCCGGTGCTAGCAGTGGAGGCTGCCGGTGCTAGCAGTGGAGGCTGCCGGTGCTAGCAGTGGAGGCTGCTGGTGGCTGGTGCTAGCAGTGGAGGCTGCTGGTGCTAGCAGTGGAGGCTGCTGGTGGCTGGTGCTAGCAGTGGCTGGTACTAGCAGTGGAGGCTGCTGGTGGCTGGTGCTGGCAGCGGAGGCTGCTGGTGCTAGCACATATTATATCAAGTACAGACTAAGCGCTACCTGCTGTCATATCTAACCATTCTCCCTGACCCTGTTTACTTTTTTACAGGTTACAGATGAAAAGCATGAGAAGGGTGTGAATGGAACTGCCATACAAGGTCTTGTTTGCTTGTGTATTGGTTTGAAGTTTTCATTGAGGACCCTTAAACAAAGCAAGATCTTTTGACCCTGCCTTCACCTTTACAATCTTTGTCCATTTATGCCACCAGCTTTTAGCCTCGTCCCGTGACACATGCAGGAGCCCTTTTCCAGGCAGTCTTGAGTGAGGCGGCTGTGAGGACATTCTTTCCCCTTCTCCAGAGCCATCTGTGTGTGTTTATGGTTTCATTGCCCCACTTTGTTTGTCTGTTAAGGGTTTTTGTTTGTTAACATACACTGCTGTTATTGTTCTAGTTTGTTCTTATTATTATTTTGTTATTATTATTTATTAATATAATAATATATTATGTATGGTAATAACAATATATATTTATTGTTATTATTCCTATTCATTTCTTTTTCTTGTACACACACAAACACACACACAATTGTTCTTGTTTCAATATTTTTTTAAATAAAAATCTTGTTTATTTAACAACTTTTGTACCAGGCATACTTATTCCAGTCCATCAGCTCTAACATAAATTGCAAGTGTGAATAGTTGCTTGTAGAGTTAGATTTTGACTGATCATATTCAAGCATAATTAGTGGTTGTTTGATAGATCTGATACATGGCTCCATCTTAAAATCTCCATGGTTCTGATCCATGTCCTACAAAAATAACTAAATGTCCTTTAGTCTCCTACATGTCCTTTTAAAATAACTAAACTTGGTAATAAAGGGTTAATAAAACGTACTTTGGAAAAGCTGACATTTCACAAAACAGGTAAGTGCTAAGAGTGCAATAATAATAATAATGGTACAAATTAAATGGTAACTTGTTTATCTAAGTGCAAATACAGAACAACCAACCTTATAAATTTAGCATCACTCACGTAAGTAACCTAACCAAGCTAACACGAACTTCTCCCGCCAAAAGTGTATTATTATTATTATTATTATTATTCAAAAGTAATCAATGCAGTACTACAGCTCAAAAGCATAATTGACGATAACATACATGCAATAGCGCAAAAACGTGTGTTTTATTTTGATATTTACCATGCAATAGCTCACTCTGTCAATACAAGACAATGACCGCTATGGCAGCTTGCGGTTTGTTTGGAACTATTGAGGCTTACATGAACCACGTGACAGCCCTGGCGGCGACATCAAAGCGTGTCGCAACTTTTTTTTCTCTATAGCTCTGTAGCTCTGTATCTATATCTGTAAGAGTATACCTCTGATAGCTAATGCTTGAAAATGTAAAAAAACATTTAAAATGCTGTTGTTTCATCAACTTACCAGTAATTGTTCTTGACGAGCAATTGAAATCAACGGAGCTCCGTCCCTTGTTTGGAACTATTGGCGTCTCCATAACCCGGAAGTGTCGTCCGCCATTTTTTACCACGGGAGTCAATGGAAGTGTCGTAACTCTGTTTTCTCTATAGCTCTGAGCCCGACGGGACCCGACGGGACCCGTCAATAAGGATAATTACTCCAGCCAGCATGAAGACACAAGTGTGAGTTGCTCTGCCATTGTGGCCAGGCAGTGTAACGTTGCCAAACAGCTTTCCTGTCCCCATATGCAGCTCTACGTTTAGGGTGATGGCCATCTCATCCAAGGTTAGCACACCTCTCCATTTGGCTCATATGGCAAGCCGAATTGTCATTTATCAACTAAGTTTGACTATCCGGAATTAACATTGTAGATATCAACAACTTCTTTCTGACTAGTCGTAATTACATTTTGAATAGTTGGAATTTTCATTCAAGATATCTGTAATGTAATTGTGACTAGTCGAAACGACAGATAAAGATATCTGTAATTCAGTTTTGACTAGGCGAACCTGAATTACAGATATCTGCAATGACGTCACGGAAACCGACATTCAACTCGTCACACATCTTAAATGACAATTGCAGATATCTGTAATTCAGTTTTGACTAGGCAGAATGAAAGTTAAAGATATCTCAAATGTCATTTGAGTGCGAATTATTGGGCATGACGTTTTAGATATCCAGAAATACGTAATTTCTCCTTGCCGCCAGCTCCTGCCTGGCACGGGCTGCAGCGTTAGAAAGACGGTTAAAAAGCCCGACCTCCGGCTGCTCTGACATGGTGCTAATATATGCTAATCCATGGACCGATGTAATCAGTGAACACAGGTGAATTGTGTGTGAATGATGATTAGAACGACAACGACCTGCTCCTCTCCCGCCTAAAGTGGGAGGCGGTCCTATAATTTGTCATTACAGATATCTGAAACGTCATTCCGCCTAGTCAAAACTCTAATTCAAGATATCTGTAATTACATTTTGACTAGGCGGAATGAAAGTTACAGATATCTACAATTTTAGATATCTCTAATCGAAATTCATTTCAAGATATCTATAACTTGATAATAGATATCTACAATGAAATTATGACTATCCCTAACTCCAGTTTTAGATATCTACAACTTCATTTTGACTATCCCTAACTCCAGTTAGAGATATCTACAACTTAATTTCACCTAGTCAAAACTTAATTTAAGATATCTGAAAAGGGACATGTAGATATCTCAAATTGAGGTGAATTAAAAGATATCTTGAACTGGAATTATGACTAGTCAGAATCAAATTGTAGATATCTCAAACTGGAATTACAGATATCTACAATTCAGTTGCAGATATCCGTAATTCACATAGTGGATATCCGCAACTGAATTGTAGATATCTGTAATGAGAAACCCCATAGACATGAATGGCAAAAATGACGTAATTTCTCCTAGGAGGAATGTCTTTGTGGATATCTGAAATGCCAATTGTGGATAGGAGGAATGTAGTTGCGGATATCCGAAATGTTCTTTTTGACTAGGCGAAACTGAATTGCAGATATCTGCAACACATATCCAGTCTAGCTATTAAATGTTAAAACGGCTTGCCATAGGCTCATGCTACCAGCCTTTAAAAACCTCTCCCAACACTCCTGGCTTCAGTTTTACATGCTGCATTCTTCTTTGGACAGTGCGGATGTCTGGCAGAGGGATCTTCATGTTTTGCAGGGTTTTGTATCCTGTTGTGCCTGCTGTAAATCGAATTTGAATTGCCTTTTTGATGGTCTCATTGCCCCACCGAATCACCCCTTTTTTCTGGTCCCGATTGAAAATTGAAATAAACTTTTGTTGTACGGTATGTTGTGTATATTATTTATTATTATTCCTATTTTTTCTTACACACACACGTACACACACACACACGTTCTTGTTTCAATAATTCTTTAATAAAAATCTTGTTTATTTAACAACGTTTGTACCAGTCATACGTATTCAAGTCCATCAGCTCTAACATAAATTGCAAGTGTGAATAGTTGCTTGTAGAGTTAGATTTTGACTGATCATATTCAAGCATAATTAGTGGTTGTTTGATAGATCTGATACATGGCTCCATCTTAAAATCTCCATGGTTCTAATGCATGTCCTACACAAATAACTAAATGTCCTTTAGTCTCCTACATGTCCTTTTAAAATAACTAAACTTGGTAATAAAGATAAAACGTACTTTGGAAAAGCTGACATTTCACAAAACAGGTAAGTGCTAAGAGTGCAATCATAATAGTCAAATAATAGTAAAAATTAAATGGTAATGGTAACTTGTTTATCTAAGTGCAAATACAGAACAACCAACCTTGTAAAGTTAGCATCACTCACGTAAGTAACCTAGCCAAGCTAACACAAACGTTTCCCTCCAAAGGTTTATTACTATTTATATTATTATTCAAGCACAAAAGCTATTACTCTAGCGCAAAAACGGTTAAAAACGTGTTTTATTTTGATATTTACCATGACAAGACAATGACCGCTATGGCAGCTTGCGGTTTGTTTGGAACTATTGAGGCTTACATGAACCACGTGACAGCCCTAGCGGCGACATCAAAGCGTGTCGCAACTCTGTTTTCCCAGCTCTGATAAGGAGCTGTTCAGCGGCCGTGACGTATGAAACGCGACTTTTATCCATGTTCCGATCGGTGATTCTGTGAGCGATCGCGAGGTCTATTCAAGTATGCCGTGAACACGCGCTTATTCCAGCTATCGTCATCCGACTTAACATAGCCGCGCCTTTTTTATCCTGGCTCGGCAAACGTGCAACCGATTAGGCCAGGATGCGCCGAGCAGACTAGTTCAAGCCGCGCTTGCTCAATTATCCTGGATTTCTTTGTCCTAGTTTTGTGCAATACCCCCCTGAACACCGTTGCTACAGTAGCGCGGTTTGTTTATGGTTCCGCCGCGGAAAAAAATTCCGACGTCCAAATATTAGTCCCCCCCCCCTTTTCCCCCGGGTGAGTCGCGCCCCCCCTGGGATGCCTCCGCCACACACTTTGAGAAACACTGGATTAACTGAACAATTTTTTTGTTGATGTAGAGTTTGCACATTTAGGCTTTGGCTGAAGCTTTGGTGTACTGCCTTCATCATTTTATTGGCTATTTATTTTATGTACTTTACTCTCTTATTTTATTTGTTTTTTTTAGCATTGTTTATTGTTTTATAATAGTCTGTATATTATGCCTGTAATACTGCCGCAAATTGCATTCCTTTTTTTTATGTTCCTTCATATGGATATGTATTATATTATGCATATATAAATTATGTATTATGAATTAAATCTACTTTTGTAGATTGTAGACTTTCTATTGTGTACTAACAAAGTGAAGAATACAGATAGTAACTCTGTAACTGTACAGAGTTACTGCAAGGTTTAACATCTGTCAAATGTAACCATGTTGAAAGGAGGCACTGCGAACATGTAACAATGCATGCCAATGTTGATAAAGTCAATGAAAAAGCCAAGGAAAGAACATCTCCGATGGACACATTGACAGGCGTCTACAGTCACAGTACCCCTGCTTGTCCCTGCAGGGCCAGACCGTTTCTGTGGATGACCAGTAGAGGCTCAGACTTATGAACTCAAGATTTTCTGAATTGTCATCTGTTCTGCGTCCATGTGGCAGTTTGATGGAACCTGTACAGTTGCAAGGCCAAACACAGTCACAGTGACGGATGTTGTCTTGCTTCATGCTTGTCTTGTTGGTATTGACGGTGTTGTTGTTGTTCTGGGACAGGATGTCGTTTAGCCTCATTGAGAGGAAGACCTCTCTCTTCACCTCTATCCCTCTCTCCTCCTTAAAGCAGACCTTCTTCAGCGTGGCCATCGCGGATGCTTCCTGTCACTTAAAATCATGTCCTTCTCAACATTGAAGGCCTGTGCACAGACCTTTCCTGAAGGCCTCTTTTCCTGCATGAACTGTTCTGCCTTCTCTATCTCAAATGCCTTTCTCACCTCAGCCATGTCATCCATCTCTTAATCAAGTTTCAAGTTTCTCTTCTGCCATGCTGGACTTAAAGGGGAACCGTCACGCTCAGCTATTTTCTAATATAAGAGAGCCTACTGCCTTATATGCGTGTTGTGAAAAAAAGAAGGAAAAGTTGGACCATTTACATCATGGTCCATCATCGGGATTTGCTTTCTCCATTGGTCCAAACAGAACCGATCACATACTGTAACTGTTCCAAGAGCTGATGTTGCAGACTGTGATTTGTTTCACAACACAACACTCTCTTCTATTAGAATAACCAAGCATAGTGGTTCCCTTTTAAGCTTTAAGGCAGCCTCTTTCAGGGACTCCTCCTTCTCCAAGGAGGTGGTGTCATCTATCAACTCCTCCTTTGGTTTTGAAGATGCTCCTCCAGCCACTCCTTCTTCACGAAGAGATCTTCCTTCTCCTGCTGGATTATTTTTTTTAAATACTATCTGCAGCACTTAAAAGCTGCTCTACGTAACTTTTACTAGTTAACCAAGAGCTAGCTTGAATTTAAGAACATTTCCATGGATTCGAATGTATACAACAAACTCCACCTCCTCCTTAATGTCACCGCCCACCTACCAGTCCCATTGCGCGTACAACAGGCAGTAGCGGCCTCAGAGCTTACCTGATTGGTTGCTACAGGGAGCGGCAAAAAACCTGTTTATCTCTTGTTTAGCCACCAAATAGGGCAGGGACGGACAGCAGCCCGAGATATTTTCACAGACTCACTTATACCTGACAGAGTATGGGGACTATTTAGGCATATTTGACCATAAAAAAGTTACCTAGAGCAGCTTTAATGGATCACAGAGACATGCTCTCTCGTGAGCATCGCCTGGAGTACCTAACCCTAACCCTAACCCTAACCCAACATTATTGTTTAAGTTAACTGATGATGTTGTACCTTTGGTAACTCTTTTTCAAAAGTGTTGTTTTCACATATCACATCAATCAAAACATATTGTGAAAATATGCTTTAACTTAAATATAACTTAACTTAACTATTTTTTTGTGAGACATGAATAAATAAAATCAGAAGAAAAACATTTTCACAGTCTCAATCTCAGTCCTTACTGTGAAGTACGAAAGCCAAGATGAAAACAGCCCTGCTAGTGATCTCTTAGGTGACACATACAGTCCTGGGATGCATTTAAAAGCATGCATTATTCAGTTTGTTCTCATTAAAATTGACCTGATAGCTGTGTTATTAGCTGCTTTGGTTCCACAGGCCTTGAGGGTAAAGCTAGAGATAATACAGAATAGGCAAGTCTCTGAGATGACCTTTCATTGAAGAAATATTGATCATTTGAACTACACTGTGTGTGTGTGTGTGTGTGTGTGTGTGTGTGTGTGTGTGTGTGTGTGTGTGTGTGCACACGCTTGCACACAAACACACAGTTGTTTAAAAGATCAATATTGCTTCAATGAAAGGTTTCCAGGTTGTTTTCTGTAAAATTGCTTAAAGTGGCCCTCCCCCCTCCTACGGTGAGTTTGATTTTCCACTTTCACACATCTTCAGTCGATCTCCTAAAGGCAGAGTGCTGCTTGGTTCCTAATATTTACGTATTTCCGGTAAAACACAAAGCTAGGGAGGGACTGGTCTCGGATATTGATTGGCATATACAGTGGCCAATAGCGCCGAATGTGCCGCCAGATTGACAGTAGCCAGCATCTCAACATTGAAAATCATGATGACAGCTTGCTGTCTGTTGTGGAGGACATCTCGCCCCCACTTTCCCGTACGCCTGCGGATTTTGCAGATGTTTTTGCAGACGTTTACTTGGAGGAATGTCAGGGATGTCAGGAACTCAGGGATGAAAATGGGGAAGTAGACAACCATGAAGTTGTTGGGAGGCCATATATGTTACACCCCGTGCAGGATGAGTCATCAAACATTTAAAAGAGTTTTACAAAGATTTCTTGAGATATATTTGGCATATAACAAGAGGTAAATGAACAATTTAACACAGGGACACAGGATTAACATGGGGCCTTTTAAATGCAAGTTTGAGGGCTGGATAACTGGATGTCATGCAGAATCACAGCATTCAGTTAGTCATCAAAGCCAACAGAAAAGATGAACATGTATTTATTAGATACATTAGTGTGTCAACATTGAATTCTGACTCCCGGCCTCCCTGTAAACGCCCCTTCAATTCAGTTTCAATAAGCTGAGGACAGGTCTGTCCCATCAATGCTTAATCAGCAGGTCACCAGGTAAACATATCAGCCAATCACAGGTTATGCAAGCTTGTACATGCAGAATGCCTTTAGCATGCATTTAACCTAGAGAGGGATTCTTCTCATGCAAACCAATATACAAGTGGTTTGGTTTTCCTTTAAAAAAACGTTGCATTTCCTTTTTAGAAAAGTGGTGGTCTAGCTATGGGTTGGGGGAGACAGATGTTGACAGCGTAGACATACTCCAATCATGTTGACATTCTCTAAAAACTATTTTTTTCTTTAAAGGCAGAGCTACTAGTACCCCATGGTTAAAATGTTTACGTTCACTCATGAGAGAGAGAGAGGGAGAGAGAGAGAGAGATTGTTTGTTTGCTTGTTGATTTGTGCGCCAAATACTCATTGACCCATCAGACCACAGGATTTGCAGTCAACAAATCACTCTGAAAATGGATTGAAACAACCACTGAATGAAAACTGACACCCACTTAATTTGAAGTTGATGTTAATTTGGCAATTCAAGTTCTGTGTGTATTCCATAATATTTATGTTGGCTTCAGTGGGCCCCAGAGGCTGAGGGTCAAGCACTACCGGGCCCTGGTGTAATACAGTTTGAGAAAGACTGCTCTAGCTAATCAGCTCTTTTCCAAGGTCTCGCATAGCTTCTGTTCCTGATCACCACACACCATGCTTGTTAGTGGCAGGAAGCTTGAACAAGTTTGGATCACAACAAATTGAACGGCTTTCTAACACTCTTTCAGTGAAGTGTTTCACCTTGATAAAAAAGCATTTGGAGGAATTAAACAACTTGAAATCAAACTGGGAAACGTTGCTGTGCATTCCTTAGGATTTAGGCCTCACACTGTCAACCTCATCAGTTGCTAAGAAGATAATCAAACATGCTGTAAGTGTTTGGCTGACGGTAGATCTGTATCTCTTGATCCGGTTCGATGCTTGAAGCTCTGGTTGGCATGGTCCGGATCGAAGCTTCAAAAAGCGGGCTTCACTCCCTGCTGGTTCTCCTCTTTGAGGCTGGTGTGCACCCCTTTGCTTTAATTAATTCCACCGCTTTTAACTCATATATCGTCTACTCATTGATAACTGGAGGAAAAGAAACATATACTTTTCCCAAAGTTTCGTCAGTAAGTTGAAGCTTTGATGGGGATTTGTGGGGATGAGTTTCAGATATTCTGTGTATGTGTAACATTTTATATAAGAGCATTTTTATATATGGCAGCTGAAGACATAATTGAAGTTGAGTCGATTTTATTTGTAGTCCTTAATCACAGTTACAGTCTCAAAGGGCACAGGCCACATTATACCACACCCTCCTAACCCTAAGCCCTCTAAAAGCCCAGGAAAAACTACCTTAATGATCAAGGACGAAACCTTGGGTAGGAACACAGAAAGAGAGATCCCTCCTTCGAGAGATGGTTAGGAGTGCGACGAGGGGAATAATGGGCAGACAAAATGGTAGCATAACAAGCAAGGTGGTGATGTAGAGGTGTTGGCTAGATAATTTAAGAAAAAGAGTAAGAATTGTGTAGCCTAAACACATTGTGGAAACCACAGGGAATATGTTACGGCTCTGGCCTTATATGCAGCCTCCCCTTAACTTCCAGATTGCAGGGACGGGGATCAGACCTCTCCCTCCCTCCTTCCTTGTCTCTCTCTCTCTCCCGACGTGACTCCCGCTTCTGTTAGTCTTTGAACTGTACTGTTGAGGATCTTGAACTTGTGTCTGGAATAAAGGCATGCAGTCTATTTCCCGGGTGAGGGATACGTTTGCCTTTATTCTCTCTCTGTCCTCTGACAGTGCTTTTTTTCGCATTAATTTGTAACATCAGACATTTCCCGAATTTTGTCTTCCCGTCTGGGATAAATAAATTACTATCTTATCTTACCTCATGTTTTGGTCTGGTGTTATATATAGGGATGTGTTTTCTGGTTTGTTTTGTTTTCATTTGTGTGGGGTTGTGTTGTGTTGAGAAATCATTGAAAGCAGATGGAACTAATCATACGTAAATTGGGTCACACCCACAGGCATGTTTTCATGTCAAAGATATTGTAAGATAGGACCTTTGACATAGATGACTATGTTCTGCGGTTATTGGATTACTCCTTCTGGACTTTAATGGAGTGTCCTTTGATTCTCCACATGTTGAGTAATGGACCTCAGAAGCTTCATCCTGGATGTTTGGTGGGGTAGGAGCTGGTGAGTTTAAGTTGCTTGCTTATTTCCTCCTTTTTTTGATTAATTGAACATTGTTTGTCGGATCTGTGTATAAAGTGTCCTATGAACAACTATGTATTGCCCATTACATGGCTGCTTTACATGAGCAAGGTTTGATCAGGTAGACAAAAATGTGTGCCTCTGTGTGCAAGCATGCAAACATCTTTTAGTTTTGTCTTGTGCACACTGGCTGGGTGAAGGACAACTTTTCTTAATAATAGCCATGTCTCCAGTAAGACATCTCATTCCCACTGTTGGTAAATCGGATTAGTGCACATACACACACACACACACACACACACACCTGCATGAACACATCCACATGAACATCCGCATGGACACACGCTCTCACACACACACACACACACACACACACACAATGGTCAATGTACGCACATGCACACCCCCCTTGGCTGCCAGAGGCTAATAGAGTTAATACCAGAGTTTGCACCAGGACAAAGCTATTTGTGTCGTTTTTTTTCATTGCTTCACAACAACAGTAGTTCATAGCATATTGCTCTGGAATCGATAGATGGCTACAGCCAGTCAACCCACAAGACGTGTCTATGGCACATTTGAGATAATAGCTAGCTGACCTCTATCTTGCGGTCACAAAAAGATTTAAAGTCCATCTGCTGCTAGAATCATACAGTATATTGCAACACGTCACGTAGGTTCAGGAAAACTCACATGATAAACATGCGGCTGGGTTATTTTCTTGTATATGAATGATGTTATGGGGAATGTGTTATTTGTACATTTGCTAATGCATGGCTAGTGAGCCAGATGCTGACCACCATGATACCAGTGCTCCTTGACTAGCCTGTTGCTAATAGTTAGCAATAGATAGTCCCCAGTATGCTACGGTCACTAATATTCTTAGTTTACTAATTGACAATTGTTTTGTTTTTTTACATTTAGCAGAGCCTTTGCATTAGTTTTGTACATTGTGGATGGACCATGGATCAGATTTTTTCATAAGTGTGTAAAGCATAAATCACATGGAATCTGATCTTTTTAATTCTGATTTGGGCCACTTTCAGGTCCACTTTTATGGGCCACTTTCTGATCCTAAATCAGATTTTGGTCTTTTTGTTTTGTACTGGGACCTCAGTCTGAACAGACCTATGTCTGAACGGTCCTCATTCTGAACGGTCATATCGGAATTCATGTGACTTTTACGTCACTCTAGATCGACTATTTGTCACAATATCGTCACATCTCTCCTCCGGGAGGTCATCTTGTTGAGGTAGCTTATTGTAGACAATTGAGCAAATGGAGGACATTGCAATACTTGCCAGAAAATACAACCCAACTCCTACACTCTTTCTCAGGGAGATGGGTCATCTGAACTGAATGTCTTGCTGCGAGAGACTTGTGAAGAGGCGCTTACAGATGTAGCTAAAAGTAGCCCTTGACATCCTGAAATTTTGGATGAAATCAGTGAAGCCATTCACGTCACGACCCCACCACTCCTGGCTCCAACTCCGCATCCGCACACACCTCCGTACAGAAGTAGCAGCCATTGCTCCATAGAAAGCCATAATTAAAATTCTGGCTTTCTCCTCATTGTCGTCCTTGTTGTCATCTGTTCATGAAGTTGCTGGCTTCCACTGCACATCAACTTACAAATAAAACCATAAACGCTGACTTCAGTGGCCTCCATGTTTACTTCTGTACAACAGCATGCTCTGTGTAACCTCTTTGTTATTGTACTTCTGCGCATGCGGGTCAGTTCAGGAAGTGACCAGTTCACACTGGACTCTGATAAAAGCCACATTTCAAAAATAATTTGAACAGCCAAACCAAAAAATCGGATCTGAGCAATACATCTGAATTGAGCACTAAGGTTTGCAGTGTGAACGTAGATTGCAGTTGTCATGTTATTGTTCTTGTTTGTTTGTTCTTTCTTTCTGTTTGTTCTTTAGTCTTGTTTATGTTGGGTTTTGTGACCTTTTTTGTGTTTTCTTTAAATACAGTAGTTTCAACATTGTTGCTGCTTTCTTTGATGATATTAATTTGCTTTCCCAGTCCCTATAACGTTTCCTTGCTCCATAATCTCCCTACTTGGTTAGGGTTTGGACAAAGACACTGTCAGCAGTCAATCTCTGACAATAGACAAAAAAACAACTTTGGAGCCAATCGGGAAGCGCTGCCACAGTGCAGGCCAATTTCACTGAACGCTATCCAGGAAGTGTTTTGCATATCCAATCCTGCCCAGGGAAATGAGCTTAGCATTGATCCTCATATGATGCCAGGAAACCATGCATATGCTATACAATCCGTCCTCCTTCTATGTGCAGTGTGCATGCACACACACACACACACACACACACACATACATTATCTTGTGTACACAGACTGCATATGTATGACTGCCATGTAATGGCTGTGGGTGCATGGAAGAAACAAGTTCCCCCTTTTTGATGTGTGTGTGTGTGTGTGTGTGTGTGTGTGTGCGCGTGCATGCCTGTGTACGTCTGATAGATGTGTCTCATTTTCTCAGCGAGCCTTTGCTGCTGCAGATCAAGCAGGTCTGTGTGCAGCCACACTGGGGACAAAATAACAAGAAGAGTACACAACAACAGAGAGTTCGGAAGAGGAAGCAGAGAGCGCCATGACGATAGCAGACCAGCACATGTACATTAGGAGACACTCATGTTTTGCTACAAACGTTTGGTGCTGTAATGTATTTATTAGCAAGAGAAGAGAAGAGTCAAAATGTACAAATGCCTGTATACTGTATCAGTATACAGTTAGTTAATTCACCTGGACCTCACCTTCACCTTCTACAACACATTCTGGAAGATGTTCAAGTTGTTAAATGATGTTAAATTATTAAAGAAATGAATACCAAAAATAATCCTGAATATGACCTATTACACAGTTGTTCTGTAATGAAGAAAAAAAAACACATCCTCAGCAGTGTGGGTGTGCATTGCTCCAGCAGAGGGCGCCAACATCCTGAGCGCTTTGAAACCATTAAAGATGCATACGAGCTGTATGCCCTTACCTACAGTTCCTCTGGTAGCTAGTTAAGACGGGTGCAACACATCATGGCTTCAAGCTGCTGTAAAAGTCGTTTAACACCACCAAAGTCAAAGGAAGGCATGCGTGCATGCGTGTGTGTGTGTGTGTGTTTGTTTCCTACTTGTTTTTGGTACATATTTGATGGACGTGAGCATTAAAAAAACATGTCTATCAGAGGAGGAGCATTCCTGGGAGAAGGGAATTGTGAATAATTCAGAAGAACACAAAAACAACTTCTGTAAATTAGGCGTGGGGATGATTTTGTTCCCTTTTCGCTCCTTTCCTGTTTCATTTTTTTTGGAGAGGGCTTCTTCACTGCCCCTGGCTCTCCATCTCCTCCTCTGGTTCTCCATCTTCCATCTCTCTTTCTTTTTTTACTGAGGTTTCACACCAAGCTTGTCTAACTGGGCCACCTGCCAAATTCTCCACACTATTTTTTTTCTTAGAGAGAGAGAGAGAGGGAGAGAGAGAGAGAGAGAGAGAGAGAGAGAGAGAGAGAGATATGAAAGTACGAGAGAGAGGGAGAGAGAGCAAAAGAGAGGTAGATATGAAAGTACGAGAGAGAGAGAGAGAGACTCTTCAGTATTTCTACCGGACACCCTTTTTATATGAGCGGGTCTAAGGAGGTCACACAGAGTTAAGGGGTTGAAGGACGAGCTGAAGAAATGAGAGAACAGTGTGATTTAATAGTACCTCTGATGCTCCAAAATGGCTTTCATTGGTTGAGACACATGGCCTTCTTTCTTTCACTCTTTCTGTCGCCTCTCTCTCTCTCTCTCTCTCTCTCTCTCTCTCTCTCTCTCTCTCTCTCTCTCTCTCTCTCTCTCTCTCTCGACACACACACGAACCATCCTTCTCTCTCTTAACCGCCTCACCTCCTTAACACACACGCCTCCCAAGGCCTCTGGCAGAAGTAATTTTTTCTCTTCTCACCTCTATTGGATGACTCCCTCACTCACTGCTAAAGGTGGCTGCTGTGACTGCTCCACCACCATGCCATCGTTGGCCCATCATTACCCTGGCCTCAACCAACGCATAGAAGAACCTCAACTCGTTTCAATTAGAAAATGACCGTGCTTCATGGCATCACATACATAGACATATGTACAAACAAATATGGACTTAGTGTCCGTGACGTCACATTTGTTTACACACAACCGTTTTTAAGCCGTATTTCTCTTCTGACTGGACGACGCCATTGGTTGAGATGTTTTAAACCAACAGTGGAAGCGATCCATATTTGACACATTCAGGGCAGAACTTGAATGGCTGCCTCGTATGGCCAAAACTCATTAATATTCAATCAGTAATAACATTTTAATTAAATACAACTGTGAAACGGGACCTCTCAAAATGCAATATGGAGATGAACTAGCCACTGAGATGCTGACCGAATAAAGAAAAAATGGATTGGCTTTGTATTATAATAATGAAATCACATTTCTTCCTGTTTGAAACATCGTATTCAACCACCTATAGGCCGTTAGAGGAACTACATGTTAGTCACTTCTGCCAGGGCTTCACAACCAGGCGGTCCTGGCTGCTGCTTGGTCTCGCCATGGTTCTCCACACGGCACATTGATTTAGAGAGAATCAATCCTTTGGTTCAACGACCTCATAGGTGGATTCGTTAATGCTCGTCATTTTGAATCACTTTGAACACAAGTGATGACGACTATGTGAAAAAGTGACATAGTGCAGGTTAAAGCGGTCATCGTCCATGTCTCTTGCGATCAGGTCAAGTCATAGTTATTTATAAAGCACATTAAACATTCCGTCAGTATAAAATAAAAACAATTCACAATGAAAAAAATAAGATCACATTATAAAACAACATAAATGAAGGTTCGAGGGTGAGGGCGTGGGGGGCAGATGTCACATAAAGGAGTGCAGCAGTGAGAAATGCGCCGTCCACTTTCGACTTAAGTTTAGAATGGCAGCCAGTGGAGGGACGCCAGGATTGGGGAAATCCGGTCCCTCTGTCTGGTGCCAATCAAGAGTCTGGCTCTGTGTTCTGGACTAGTTGTAGTTGATGGAGGGGATGAATTGACAGTTCCTGTGTATCGTGAGTTGCGATTATCTAGACGGGAGGAGATGAACGCATAGATGACTGTCTCAAGGTCTTTTTTGTGGGACCTTTAGCCAATCCTAGTGCAGGACCACTAGCAAATCATAGCACGGACAGGACCACTAGCCTAATGCAGGACCACTAGCCAATCATAGCCTGGAAGGAGGATTTGTTGGAATACTGGGTTGGGAAAACATGACAGCTATCAGAAGCAGGAAAACAGTTACCGCATTGAGTCCTAGTCTCCTTTGGCCCTATCATTTTTTCCTACATTATAAGTTAATTTAATCACTGGATTAAAGCTGTCGCATGAAAGTCACGATTACAGTATCTACACACGTTAATACTGAAATGATATACACGCTCCTCATGGATATTTCCCAACTAATTATAGTTCAAGCTTATCGTCAATCACTCCAGATGCATCAGCCTTAAACGGCACACGTGGGAACAACACGCATGCATCACACATCTATTTCATCATCCATTGCTTATTTCAAAAACTAAGTGAGTTTCACACTTTTATTTGTGTGATTGTTGTATCAATGCATGATACATTTGTCTTGCTGTGAAGCTTTTTTGTGATGGGACATTTTAATCCGTTGGATGAAAATAAACGCTAATTTGACAAGCTCAGCGACTTCAGCGCAAATATCATAACTCAAGTGGCTGTATACAACATTATATCACATTACATATGCGACATATTTTTAATTGAATATGATCACCTCTTAAATGCTAATGAGCGTCTCCCTGTCTCTGTCCCTCACATAACCTTTTGAACTATTGAAAAAAATACTTATTTATGAAGCCATGTTTTAGATGTTTACAAAGCTGTTCATTTTACATTAGACTAGGAGCATAATGTTTGGGCTGAAAACACTCGTGGCACTCGAGGCCACGGGAGAGAGCAGCTCTATATCCGCAGCTCTCCTAGTTTAGTTTGCCCTGGATCCAGGAACAGACGTTTTAAAGGGGAATACATGTATGTATGCACGACTACATGCATGGATACAAAACTGCAATGCTAAAATCAGTGATTCCAAGAAAGACACACACACACGAACACACACACATACATACCCCCCCCGCCCCACACACACACACACAGCGGGGCTTGTTTGGTGTTATTTTAGCTAAATGGTTCATCACATTAGCGCTGCACTGTTACATAAACGGCTTCAATTAAAGAAGCACGTCACAGCAGAGAGAGTGTGAAAGGGAGCGAGAGAGAGAGAGCGAGAGAGAGTACAGAAGAGTGAGAAACTAAAGGGAAAGCCAGGCCAGTGGAAGGGCATAGAGAAGGGCTGGTGAGGGGGAAATAGATTTATGACAAACTAAGTGTCATTTCCTGCAGAAGATCTCCCGATGGCCTTTTATACGGGTTGATGGACACATTGTTGGCTTTAAATTCATCATTATATAACCAGCGATGAACACAAACTGTATGCTGAGGTTCAAAAGGAAGAAAAGGAGCAAAGTATGAAAGAAAAACTTTGGTTTTATACTTTACATGAGTGTGTCCTGTTACAGTGTAATTACACAAGTAACAAGCAATGCAACTGCCTTTTCAACATACTTTCAATGGAGCAGACTTGATCTGGCGGTTCCGTTCCTGGGTTTCTTCATGGGTTCATGTAAACTTGGGGTCAGAAATGCTATACTGCTCCCTTGTGTACATGTAAACATGACGTAAAAAGTATTCATTATATAAGATTCACGTGGTGTCTCATGGATCTTCGCAAACATGCTGTACGCAGAACTGTAAATTCAGCGTACCAAATATGCTGTCATGTAGAGTGATCAACTCTTTAAGTAGAAAGGGGAGCCCACTTGTAAGGACTTGTGGCGGGCGACGAGGAGGGGACCCATCTCCGCCATGAGGGTAAAGCCGACACAGGCCGATTACACAAGCACACAGCTGCTAAGTGGCTCTGCTTGCCTGCCTCATAGAGAAATAAACAGAATTAAACAGCTTTGGATCAAAGGAGAACATAATTTTCCCTTCCTGTCTCCGATCACATACTGTGTGTGTGTATGTGTGTGTGTGTGTGTGTGTGTGTGTGTATGTGCATATCCACATGGGAAACAATGTGGGTTGCAATTACTTCAGGCATTTTTTCATCCACATATGTTTGTATTAAAAGACACAAATAATGTTTCTGATGCACCAGGAGAATGGAATTGACAATGTGTTTTGTTGTATGTTTGTGTGTGTGAGATATAGAAAGAGAGTAGGGAGAGAATATTCCTGCTCTTCTAATGCCCAGCCTTGAAGTTCAAAAGACATATCTTGGTGTGTGTCTCTCGCCACAGAAAATTGTGTCCAGTTTTAAAGTAGGGGAGAGATAGGAGGGGCGTGGCTCTGTCTGTAGGGGAAAGAGGGGGGGGGGGGGGGCGTGGCTCTGTCTGTAGGGGAAAGGGGGGGGGGGGGCGTGGCTCTGTCTGTAGGGGGGAGTGCGGAGGGGGCATGGCTCTGTCTGTTGGGGAGAGATATAGGGGGGTGGCTCTGTCTGTAGGGGAGAGATATAGGGGGGGTGGCTCTGTCTGTAGGGGAGAGATATAGGGGGGCGTGGCTCTGTCTGTAGGGGAGAGATATAGGGGGGCGTGTGTCTGTCTGTAGGGGAGAGATATAGGGGGGTGGCTCTGTCTGTAGGGGAGAGATATAGGGGGGTGGCTCTGTCTGTAGGGGAGAGATATAGGGGGCGTGGCTCTGTCTGTAGGGGAGAGATATAGGGGGGTGGCTCTGTCTGTAGGGGAGAGATATAGTGGGGCGTGTCTCTGTCTGTAGGGGAGAGATATAGGGGGGCGTGGCTCTGTCTGTAGGGGAGAGATATAGGGGGGGTGGCTCTGTCTGTAGGGGAGAGATATAGGGGGGGTGGCTCTGTCTGTAGGGGAGAGATATAGGGGGGCGTGTCTCTGTCTGTAGGGGAGAGATATAGGGGGGCGTGGCTCTGTCTGTAGGGGAGAGATATAGGGGGGGTGGCTCTGTCTGTAGGGGAGAGATATAGGGGGGTGTGGCTCTGCCTGAGAGGAGACAGGAGAGGAGGAGGGGGAGGAGGAGGAGGAGGTGAAGGAGGAGGAAGAAGGAGGAAGAAACCTACTGAGCTATACCGGAAGACATTGGACAGTAGACTATGTGAGTTTTGATTTATTAAATTAGTTTGTGCCACAAACAAAATGTGCATTCCTGGACCTGCTAGATTAGAATCCTTGTTTACACCATCGGCAAGTAAAAAGTCATAACGCCGTGTCCATTGCTAACCCAACCTTACAGAGCTGCAGTACCGTGATCATTTTCGCTACTGTCAATTGCCAACTGGCATAACTGGAATATGGTGAAACATGACTTTCATACAAATTTAAGGATAGGATGAAAATGACGGTGCAAGTCAATGAGGGCCTTGCTTTGCCTTTGTTAAGTTTTCTGCCTAATTTTAAATCTGATCACACACACACTCACACGCTGTCACACACACATACACACATGCATGCACACATGCATGCACACACACACACACACACAGGTAGAGAGAGAGCCTAATAATCCCTTTCAAATCTTTCGTGGGTGTAGCACACAGGCTTTGACCTGGAAGGTCATGATGAAATCATGGGCAACATGGATATTGCATCTGAGAATTCGATCTTCTGCACCCCGTTGAATGGCGCCACCCCAGATGCTGCTGCAGATGCTAACGCATACTAATGAGCAATGAGTAGACAATGCCTTTTGGAAAAGAAATGACTCGCCTAGCAATCAATAAGCCACATGCTTGAGAGAAGCCAAACATGGCCTTAAATGGTGAAGACCAAAGGCTGTGGAAATCATTCCGGCCCATGGGCCAAATCCAGTTAGAGGAGAGGCGGAGAGACGTGGTCGCATGGGAAGCGCTTCAAACGAACGAGAGGATTAGGCGGATACAGTGGCAGAAAGGGAGAGGTAAAGGGGGGGGGGGGGGGGGTCAGGTTATAAACACTTTAGGGGGGATAAGTGAAAAGAGCAGAAGAAAGGGAGTAGAGTGGGGGCAAAGGACAAGTCTTGTGTACAGAGATTCTTCAGTTGCCTGCTGTGTGTGTGTGTGTGCGTGTGTGTGTGTGTGTGTGTGTGTGTGGGTTTCGGTTCACCTGGATATCTGCTTTGAGTCGGACTACCAGCAATAACCTTACTGTGTGTTATTTTATCTTCATTCACCTCACTGAATCATGGGAATTTTTGCTATCGATGGCCCTGACCGCTTTCTGGCTCATCAATTCTACATACATAAGGATTTAAACGGTTGATTATAACTGAAAGCACATTAGCATCAACCCCGGCAGAGTTCAAGCTGTATCGCCATGAAGCTAGATCTGAGTGGGCCAACAGTGGTGCTGATATATCTATAGGTTAAAAGCAGGGTTAGCCTAGAGCTGTAAATGGAAGATTTGATCACGTGAGTGGAGTATTAACAACCGTCTGGCCACCAGTGCCGGGTTAATTGTAAATGCTCGCTGGCTGTAAGAATGAATATGAAATGAAAATAAATCATAACAGGGGAGATATTTAGTTGGGGGTGGTAGTCAAATTTGTTGTTAAGAGATCATAAACATAGCGAGTATGTAAGCTAGTTGTATTTCTACCACTCTCGTCTCAGTAGTACCGTAGAGAGACAAAGAGGACACAAGCAAGAGTTCACAGATGGAGATGTAGGCATCAATAACAAAGAAAAAAGAAAAAAAAGAGAGTATAGTACGATAAAGGGCACGGAGGAGTTTAGAATGATGAAGAGGAGTAAGAAAGCCAAGCCAAATGATAAAATGAAATGGGGCAAATGAAACGAGCTGTGCTGTGATTCTACCTGGTCTAGACAATTCTTTCAATATGATACACAAGGTGATGGAGGAGGGAAAAGAGAAAGCAGAGTAGAACTGGAAGAGTAGAACATTAGCGGCCATACGGGGTGGATGCATGGAGGGATACATGGACAGATGAATGCATGGTTAGATGGATGGGTGGAGGGATACATGGAAATAAGGATGGGTGGATAGCACAGAGAGGGAGAGGGGAAAGGAGGAGAGACGTCCCGGGAGTGCCATGTGAAAGGGAACATGGGAGAGCAAGTGGGAGAAAATGGAACACTTCAAAGCAGAACATGAGTCACACACGCACGCACGCACGCGCACGCGCACACACACACACACACACACACACACACACACACACACACACACACACACACACACTGCTGTGTAATGCAGATTGGTAAGCTGCAGCAGTTTGTGCACCCAACATGGTAAACTGTAGCCAGGAGTTCCAAGGTAAATGATTGTGTCCAGATGCATCGCGAGGACACCTGGCCTAGCTGACCTATTAATATGATCCGCCTGTTTGGGAAGAGAATAATGTGCACTATTGTCTCTAACAAGTAACATGGCTGTGTTCGGTTCAAGTGTGCATAACTCTAAAGACTAGCCTTTGGTTCCCTAAGTAAGTATATCCTATTAATTAGTATGAAGAATGAATATGAAAATGCTAGACCATGAAAAAGTGTATTTTGGAAAAAGGGTTTAACAAAATGATATATTTATAAACATGCATGCTTTACACCATGAGCTCTGTATTAGATTTAGATTGTAAAAAAAAACACTGTCCATTACACCATAGCCATTAAAGCCTCTGACAACCAGTCAAAAAATATAAAAAATACATACATGATGTAAAAGTTAAGTTTCTTATTGTGCATATACCAAAATTTGAGTATGAATAAACGTTCATAAATATTAGAAAAGTTTGTTAAAAAAAACCTTGTTTTGCTGTTCAGCGCTATGTCCAGGACTGTGTGGGAGTGTCCGTGGCACGCTTGATTGACATCTACCAAGTCACGCCTCCTTCAAATAATCTAACTACGAACCCAAAGTATAACATGCACACACCGTATACAAATATCCATATATATGCATATAAGTAATTAATAAAAAAACGACAAGGTATGAATCATTACAATTTTATTTGTCATAGTTAGTTGCCATATCACTGTATCTTAAAGAAAGTCTCCATTACACATCAGTCCAACATGACGTCCACTTTAAAACACACTCGCTGTCGGTAACAGTTGGTAATAGAGATTATGCAGCAAAGAAAATAGTCTGTAGTCTTGTGTTTGGTTTGCACATGCTTCCACATCAGCCAGCGGGTCTGTACAGTCTTCTGTACATTGTAATCCTTGTCTTCACAGTATAAATAGTTGTAATCTCTGTGAACCTGTGGTTTGGCTTTGCTAATACAATTTGCCATTGTCCTCGCTTAAGATGGAGTGGTATGAATATAGAAGGCTCCGGTTGGATAGTCCTTTTTGAGATAATGCTGTCCCACAATTCCTTAATAAATTTGGCCGTTCACGAAAACAAACAATCAACATGTTTGAAACTTCGTAATGATGACATGTACACTAGTAGATTTGTTATGCCTATCTTGCATAAATGTAACAATCATTTTCATACAATCATACTCATTGGGATTCATGTTGTAGATCGACAGGAGGGTGAGGGTGAGGGTGCAACCATTGTCAATGTGAAAAACCATTTTGTTTCACTTATGCGACTGGTAGCCTATTTCTTTTTTAAATTTAAATTACAACCTTGGTAATGAAGTAATATTTTAGTAGTCCATCATCTGTAATTTCACTACGGCAGACCCACGTCCATAACATCCGTCATCACATCATTACGTAGCTGAGTGCAGTCGGATACTCTTAGCGTTCTCCTGTGAAGACTCTCTCTCTGTCCGCTGGTTCTACTGATGATTGCCTATCTGTGCAGGGAGCCAGTGGGCAGAGCGGAGAGGGTCGTCAGCTGATATGGTGTACCTGGTGGTGCCTGCAGGCTTCATAAGGTGAACCACATCAGCCACTCTCCCTCTCGCTTCAGGTTGGCTTTTGATTTGGTTCCTTTTGGGTTGGTTTTGTACTCTTGGTTGTGCTTTTTGGGTTTAGTCTTTTTGTTCTATGTTGTGTTTCCACTGTACAACATTCCCACAGCACACGTTCCACTCATCCATACACTACACTCACCACTGATCATACAGATTACATATTATATTATTTTGTAAGTATCTTTCTTTATCCTTTAATCATAATATGATTAAAGGATAAAGAAAGATACTGTGTGAACTCCCCTCTTTGTTGCTCTCACTGAGCCTGGTCGTAATAACCGCGGTTTGCTTTTCCTAAGTCCTTGAATTTGCCTTCACATCTTTCCTTGACTTCATGACGTTTTCCATCGAGGTCAAGGAAAAGTGGTTAGGAGAAGACATAGGATGTCATTTTTTTGACTATTGGACCGGAGCCTAAGAGTCTTTATATGCGGAAGTGAAAATGTTTTGTTGAATCTGATTGGTTGCTTTATCGTTCATCCTGGAGTGCTGAGGTCGGCAAACTCCCAGAAGTCTCTGAACCGATTGGTTTGAGAGTTTAATGACTTCTTTAATACCTTTTTATTCCCACTGAAATTTAACCTGGTATCAGAAACTGTTTGAATGTGGTATAAGATTTCTCCCTATGACTTGTTTTAATGCTAATAAGATGTATAAATGGCCCTAAATTATATACTTAAAACGAAAATGTGGATTTGGTTTTCTAGTGGCTTTAATAAGTATAATTGCAAGATATTTTGAGACTGAATGCAAGCACCTGGAAAATGTTTTCACTTTGTCTTTTAATCCTCCTACGTATACCTAGGAGAGACAATTAGAGTCCTAGCAAGAGAGACAGTACATTACATGCCTCCACTAGTTACCTCATCATCGCCGCATTTGGAGATGTTCCATGTGATAACTTGAGTCTCCTAAATCCAGTAAGGTTATGTAATAAAGGCCAAATCCCTTCTTTACTGAGTGGGGGTGGTCTTCAACTCCTACAAATGTGCTTTTGAGTCTAGTTTCCCAAACTCCCACACACGTCACAATATCAGACCAGCTGCCCACAGTACCACATCTCCCACCGCTCCCCGTGTCACCCATGGGTGTTGTGTGAACGCTTTGAAGAACCGACGTGTGCTGACAAAACCTCGGCTTACAGGTGCAACAGGGACACAAGATGGTTTCAATCAAATGTACCTGACATGGTTTGGGTATCCTGCTACACGTCTATACCCTCTGGGTTTTCAAGGAATCCTGCCCCCCCCCCCCTCTGGGAATTATGTAGAGTGCAACATCTCTGGAAGTACTTTTGAAAAAAAAACTAATGCTAAGTTAATGTGTTCAGGCTAGGTGAATCAAACCATTATAATGTGCTTGTATAATCACTGTGGCCACTCAAAGTGCTTTGGTAATTAATGCCTCACATTCACCCATAGACATAGACCTTTGGTGGTGTCAGAGGTCAATGCAAGGCAAATGCAAGGCAACTGCCAACTCATTGGGACCAGGAACACTTTAGACACCCTGTGACAGCTAATTTGCATCAACAACACGGATGTGTCGACAATCTCTATTGGATGACAATGAACACCGCCATGCATCATGGGATATAGTGCGGAGTCGTGCACCATATAGGGAACTCAAATGGCGACGCCCGGACTAGTGCACTATATAGGGCACAAGTGAACCAATTCAGACATGGCCAATCTCCCAATTATCCACACGTTTGAGCTGTGGAAGTCCCTTCCTCTCTTCTCTGTCAATATTCACTATAAGGCTTATTATGCTCGACGAAGGAGACGGGGGGCCGAGGAGGACATCCGGAGAGTTCTGGACAACTCATTAAAGACAGAACCGGCTCACAAGTTAAAGCCGATCAGTGCTGTAAGGCCCGCGCAGGCTTTGTCTGGGGAAGAAAATTGATTTTCTGCAATGGCCCCAGAAATGAATAAATGGCCATTTTTAACAGAAAGACATTTAATAAAGAGCACTTCTTATCTGCAGCAGTTAGGAGGTGGATTAATAAGCCACAGCTTCCTTTTTGTAAATGAAATATTGCTGCATGTGTGTGTGTGTCCATGATTGCACTCTTTTGTGTGTGTGTGTGTGTGTGTTGTATAGAGCGAGAGACTAAGATACAGTCCTGCAACAGTATACAAGTGTGTAAATCGGTCTGCAGACTATTGAGTGTGTGTGTGCATGTGTGTTGTAACCTTAGTTTTTATGTTTTGCTGCTAAGATATGCACGTATTTTGTGTGTTTCTGTATGTTCCAGTGGCATTATAATGTGTACAACATTTTACAGTCACGTGCAGCCTTTGTGTTGTGCCTGTGTGTCTCTTCATCTGCAGTATATGATGGTGTCCATCAAGGCACAGGGATGGTGGTTTGAAGGCATCTGCATGAGGTGTTGATTTCTCCTGAGATGAAGAGGCTGGTTCTTGTGCCAGGCAGTAAAACTGTCTCCAACTCCAGCCCATGGAGACTATCCTAGATTAATACAGGATGGTTCCTGAGGGCACCCCATATTCAAAGCATCTGTTCAACTCAATAACTCTTTTTTCAACTATTATTATTTATCTTTTAGACTCTTTTTCAACATCTCAATACCATAAAGCAGAATGGCTATTTGGTTTGAAGTGTTCAAATCAATTGACAACAAGGACACTGTGAATGTTTTTAGGGTAAATGGTGTGAACCAGACGGTTAAGGGTATATTTATTTATTTATCTTTTACAATGGAGCTGTTGCAATAAAACCATTCACGGCAGGGCTATTCAACTACCAGGGCCAGATTATTGAAATTGAAAATTAAGGGGGGCTGGAAAAGATGAAGAGTAAATATTGCATTTAAGCACATAAAAAACAACACTAAATACCCTTAATGGTGTGCATAGAGTTTTTATCTCTATAATAGGGCAGTCAGTTCATACATTTCTACATAGTGTTATTCTTCATGTTTATTTTTCAATAAATCATTTCACCCCAAAAGATAAATTCAAAACTGATTTAATTAATGTGGCAGATCGTAAGACATTAAACATTTTAACATTGAACCTGTAACAATCTGCTACAAGTACTCTAATTGTTAATTTCATTCATATTATTCAAATTGACAATCAAAATAAATGGATGTTATTAACATTCAACAGAAATGGCCTGATATATACAAATACATCAAGCAAAAAGTGATCATGTCATTAACATTCAACAGAAATGGCCAGATATATAAATACATCAAACAACAAGCACAACTCTGCTACATCGCTGCAACATCACCTCTGCTTGTTTTAACTTATCCAAAAGGGTTTTGAATACATCTGATGCAAGAGCTTCGACTTTTGGGATGGACGAAATAGTGTTGTTCTTCACCTTATTATCTGTCACTACATCTTCAAGGAAAGCTAGCATGCAGTCTTTCACTGTTTCACAATCTGTGAGGGGTTTCTTTTTGTTTTTTAACAAGAATCCATGCAACACAGAGGGAGGCTATGGTACTCCTCTCTTGTTCCCAAAAGGACCAGGCCGTTATACCCTCTGTTGGTAGTTCACAGAGAGGCTCTGCACTGTTCACATCTGAACCCATCGGATATGTTGCATTGAAGTTTGTATGATACGTGATGCAGTGACTTCTCAGATTGTATTCTTTGGTTACTGTGATAGCCTTGTTGCAGATCAAACATATGGGCTTTGGTCCCACATTACTAAATAGATATTTCACAGTCCACTCTTCTTTGAATTATCAATGTTCCTATTGACAATTCATTCCTATCCAATTGGCCTTTTCATTGTGGACAATGACATTTTAGCTCTCTAAACTTTTTGGCACAGCTGAGACAGACGTTGGCGCGCACACAGAGAGCGTGTGGAGGGTCATGGGCGGGTCGTAGGGGCGGGACAAAGCGGATAAAATGGTTTCCTATTGTAAGAAATTGAACAGGCTCTCATTCTCGCTCAGAAACTGCTTTTTTGGGGGGCGGGCGGGGGGGGGGGGGATTGTGATTGTTTATGTCCTTAAACTGGCGGCCAGTTGAATAGGATTGATTTGGGGTTTGTGTGAACCACTGGTTTAAGGCTCAATTAAGGCTAATTTACTTGTTATGCTATTGACTAGTAAGATTACAAATATCACTCATTATATTAGGCCTATACCATTCATACATAAGAGATAATCCACGACGAGGTGTGAATGTATCGAAAAATAATGCACACCTCTCCAGCCAATCAGAATCAAGTATTCACCCGGGCCATGTTATAATACTAATTAATACTACTTCTTTTGCTGAAGCCAATTTATTTAGAAGGAATTAAAGTAAAATAATGTAAGTTAGTTCTATGAAATCATGAAAACGTCCTACTCTTTAGTTATATTTTCCCCATTTTAGGCCACGCCAAACGTAGAATGACACAAAGGTCGGTGATAGGAGGAGTTTAAAGTTGGAATGGTGCCCTAGCAGATGTGGGCAGCGATATATGGAAGCAAATCTGTACCATAATTCAAATTAAAGTGGATTAACAGAAATGCTTTTTCATTTTCAGAATATAGCTGCATGAACGATCCGGTGAACGAACTGTTGTGCTTACTGCTCGTCACACAGCCTGAGCGGCCTGGCTGTACCAGCGCACTCTACTTCACACTCTCCTCTTGCCCCCGCGTCAAATATGCTCACCACCCCCTAACGTATTAGATGCGTATCGCGGTCAGACTCTGAACTGAAGAAGAATAGAGGCCACTGACGTCACTCTCCTGCGCCGCTTCAGGATTGCGAATTCAAATTGAATTATGGACTCTTTTTTGCGGGGGGCGGGCATGAAAACGAAAAAGCAATGTCCTCTTTGTTTTCTTTTTAGTTGTGTCATAAAATGAGCAGTCTTGAAGAAGAAAATGAAAATGCAGTTTGGGTGATCTATTATTCATTTTATTTATGAGTCAAATAATGCAGCAATGACCTTGAAATGAAAATGCCTTTCTGTTAATGCATTTTAATTTTCAAATTTGACATTTCAAATTGAATTTTGGTAACTATTTGCCGGGGCATCTTTTGAAAATTAAATCTTAAATGTCCTTTTCTTTTTCATTTTAATTAAGTTACAAAATGAGCAATATTGAAGAAGAAAATGAAAATGCAGTTTGGATGATTTATTATTCATTTTATTTATGTGTCAAAAAATGCAGCTATATTCTGAAAATGAAAAAGCATTTCTGTTAATCCACTTTAATTTGAATTATGGTACAGATTTGCTTCCATACCGATATAGTTTTGAACCACACACGACACATTTCACCACTTTATATTTGTGTTAAATTATATAGGCTACTTGAGTCACATGCATATTGGATGAGGTCGTATCATTTGGGGTTTTAAAAAGCCTTTCATTCATCAAACTGAATACAGCTGATCGTCAAACAGAACAACAATCAACACAACTCTACAGGTGCCTCTACACGTTAGGGCAGTGGCCAAACTAAGCTGAATGTCTTGACAACCATTCCCAACCATTTTATGGACATTGTGTGCGAGCGAATAGATGCAACACTGTCTAGAAGCAGACCATGGGTTATGGCGGGCAAATTTAACCCGGCCAGAGAAAACTGCTTGAGTTGAGGACTTTGATTGGATCCCGTAGGGTGCAAATGGGAAAATGAGAGGATCGATTAAATATAAGACCATTGCTGTGCAACAATGAAAATATAAAGGATGTAAACAAACATATTGACGTGTTCAAAGTGTGAGAGCTTCCACTGTTAAAACAGTTTGGTTAGTGATTACTGACTGGTTTCAGCTGCTTCACCTCCAGGTTTGCTCATAATAGGCTACTGATGACGCAGGACTATGCTCAAATATGGCCTTGTTCCTGAAGTGGCCGCTGTCCAGGGTACTGATCTCTACCGTCTGTGGAGCTCTACAAATTGCTGTCATTAACTGTAGCTTGACATGGTTCGACATGCAATGTTGGATTCTAGATGCCCACATCCAACCGTACCAACCACGATGCACATATGATAGCATGTGCCAAATGCTTAGGGTTATATGTTTTCATGATATGGTATGTTACATTACAATATTAACTGGTCATTTTTGTGATGATCTGCATTAATTCTTGACATGTCATTTCATACTCGGTCACTAATTACCGTAGTTATACACATTAACACTGGCTGAGCAAAATAGCAAATAAGTGACTGGTTGGTGGTTTATTGGTGAAAAGTGTTTAAAGAAGCACTGTGCTGGTTTAGGAACTATGCTTTTCATCTATAAAATGGTAATACTATTGCCATTTTCATTCTCCTCAGAGAGACTATAGCCTGCCTGCTGGAAAATAGGATAATTAAATCAGAGCTGGATTCAGTGCCTACAGGGCCACAAACTGAGGTAAAGATTTGTCACACATACCCACGCTTATTAAAAACACCCTAAAGTCAAGTCGGTTAGGAAAAGCGCATTTATATCTGTGTATTTATATCTGCACATTGTAAACAGGAGTAGCAAAAGGAAACTTAAACTTCAGAGCACGAGAAGAAAAAAAGATTACAAAAGATTGAGAAGCAAGTGCAACATCATTAATTAATTAATTGGTGCAGTTGTCAGCAGTTGTCCAGTGATAAAAATACAAATCTAGAATAAAAAGGCAAAAAAAGAAAAAAACACACACACATGTGTGTGTGTATATATATATATATATATATATATATATATATATATATATATATATATATATATATATATAAAATAAACAAATGACACATAACATGCACAAATAACCAAGTTTTTTCTGTACTGAATAAGGTGGACAGACACTATTTGAGTAAACAGTCTGAGGATGTTCTGCTCACAGTTAGCTGTTACCATAGAAAGTTCATTAATTTGCACATGTACATCCTCAGGCACTTCATTAGAAATGCAAAACGCAAACTAGTATAGTAAGTATAGGAAAGTGAGGCGCCTGTGTGTCTGTTGTGTCCTTGAGTGTGTGTGTGTGTGCGCACACGTCAGTATGTGTGTGTGGTTTATCCTAATGCTGCTACACAGGAGGGGAGATTTGTACTTTCAACAGCCCCCCCAAGGCCACTGACTGTGTAACAGATTTCTTTTGAGTATTTTTTTATGGAATAATTTATATTCATCCTCACCATAAAAATGCATCATGAGATCTAATGGTGTGCCTATATATTTATTTTATGACAACACACTTCGTATGAGTTATGACAACACAGAAATATTGGTGCCTGTTTTACGTGAGGGCCTTCAGCCAAGCAGGCTTTATTATTTAACATGTTACAGTTGGTAACCAAAGTCATTCATTCATTCTTCTTCTTCTTCTTCTTCTTCTTCTTCTTCTTCTTCTTCTTCTTCTTCTTCTTCTTCTTCTTCTTCTTCTTCTTGTGGTTCACAAGCCTATCAACACATCTCTGATGTTATGGCCTTCTGTTTTAACATGTGCCAGGATAATGATTCAAGCTAAGCCATATCTACTGTCGGTTTTCTATAGAAGATTTTAGTTTGATAATTTATTCTCACTTTTATAAAACATTCATAATTATATAATATGATATTATTTATTTTATTTTGATTAAATTATTTTGCCTATTTATGCAGAAAGTATTAACTTACTATTGTGTACCTATTTGTAGCTACAATATCATTAACACACACACACACACACACACACACACACACACACACACACAGTCCAGAGAGATATACATTCTAGTTCAAGTTGTGGTTTTACCAATTGTTTCTTGGCATTGTTTTTTTTAATTTATTTATTTTTTTAAACCTTTATTTAACCAGGTAAGTCCCGTTGAGATTATAGAATATCCCTGAGCCCTGGCCAAGATAGCAGCAATACAGTTCAAACAATTAAACACACAAACATTTAAAACACATCGGTAACGCTTTATATTAAGGTCCTTGTAATAACCATTAATTAATAGGTAATAAGGCCCTTGTATGTCCTTACAAGATGCTTATTAACATGATTGTGTGTTTATAAGCCTATATAAGTGTTAATAATGGCATTATAATACAGTTAATAGCAGGCTATACAGTTAATAGCAGGCTGGGCCTGGCCGCGGCTGGGGGAGCAGCTGCCGTCGCCTCCCATCGTCGTCCCCTGTCCGGAAGCGTTCGGGAAGGTTCGGTCCGAGGGGTTCAGTTCGGGCACTGAAGAAATCATGGAGACTGTTGCCTGTTGGAAAGGGGCCCTTTTGAATTGCTGTGGTTCTAATGGACCATGTTATTTTCAAAGTTAAAACAATGTTTACAGTTCCTTGAAAGTGTTTTTTCTTTCTTTGAAATGCCTGTTTTAGATGATTTTTATTTTGATACATTTTTAGTAGGGATGTCCGATATTATCGGCCCACCGATATTATCAGCCGATATTGGCATAAAAAATCAATATCGGAAAATATCGGTATCGGTTTTTAAAAAAGCTCAAAATGACTAAAGTGGCCTATGGCATGTTATACCTTGTTGGAAAACTCTAACTGTCCAGAGTCGAATGCAAGCGACCATTTTCTGTTAGTACAAAGACAGTGTGAAATAAATAAACACTTTGTTTGAAATAATTTCAGACATCTGTTATGTTTCAATGAGGACGTGGTTTGATGACATCATCAAACGCGCCGCGCCGTCTCAATAATAAGCCTGGGCATGTGCGGCCGTGTAGTGGGACGCTAGTTGTAGCTGTAGTTATGTCGGTGGTTTGGAATTATTTCAAAGTTTCTACGTTGAATAGTAAAATTGCGGTTTGCAATGAGTGTAAAGCGGAGGTTTAGTACAGGAAATGTACAGGAAATGTACTATGATCTAAGCTGTTTCTTGGAAACAAAATATTAATAAATAAATATGGCACTTTTTTCCATAAATTAAATGGAAGTAATTGTCATATTTTCTATAAACTCTAAATATTGTATGATGTTACCTGAAATTAGTTTTGGTGTAAAACACGGCCGCATATATCGGTATCGGTATCGGTTGATATCGGTATCGGAAATTAAGAGTTGAACAATATCGGTTATCGGTTATCGGTAAAAAAGCCACAGCAATAAATAAAACAATTTTGGCCTTCACAGTTGAAACACTTGTTGTAGGCCTATTATGCATTTTTTTCTTCCCACTATATCAACCTTGACCACATTCTAGATGTGGAAGTGGAAAAGCATATTAACCATTAATAAACGCATAATGAAATATTTATTAGACTTAATAAGGCATTGTTCTCGCTTTAGATCCGGTAGCTGCAAAAAGCATAGTTAACTGTTAACAAGGGCATAGTTAACTTATAATAGATGAGCAATAAAGTATATTTTAATATCAATAAGCAAACAAAAGAAGATCGAGGGATCGAGGCGCTAGCGGATCGGGGGGCTACCGGGGGCTACCGGATCGGGGGGCTACCGGATCGGGGGGCTACCGGGGGCTACCGGATCGGGGGGCTACCGGATCGGCAGACTGGCAGACTGGCACACGTGGGCTGCAGCCATATCTAGCCTGTGCGTTAGTCCGGCCCTGGCTGTGTGCTCTGTGCACCGCGCGCACACTGGAGAACTGCGCAAAATCAGCTGATCGCAACGTCCGTTACTGTGAGACATCCGTGCTCATCCGTACTGTGAGACATCCGTTACTTGCTCCGTGGCAGTGACGGACTGGACCCCCGCCCCCCCCCCCCCCCCCCCCCCCCCGTCAACTCCACCCGCGGTGGAATCGCCGTTATCATTATCGAAACGACGCTACGTGTGGAGTGCGTACCGAACACCATCTCCTGGTACTCAAATGAGTAACTCACTAAAAAAGTTATGTGCAGCCCTGATTATAATGCCATTATTAGCACTTATATGCTTATAAACACACAATAATGTTAATAAGCATCTTGTAAGGACTTACAAGGGCCTTATTACCTATTAATTAATGGTTATTACAAGGACCTTAATATAAAGCGTTACCAGACTAGGTCAAAACCTAGTATGTGGCTGGACTGTGAATCTGTCCTTAGCGCTTGATAGACTAAGAATAAACGACAGTCAGTAAACAGCGCTTGTAAATGCTCAAGGTAGGTCCACAGGAACAGGACACCGACCCTGATTACCATCCAGGGGGATGAAATAGAGAAGGTGGACGAGTACAGGTTCCTAGGAGTACACATAAACAATAAACTGGACTGGACGGACAACACTGAGGCCCTCTATCTGTTCTTTCTTAGGAGGCTCAGATCCTTCGACATGGCTACTGCAGGTGTTCTACCAGTCTGTGGTAGCCAGCACACGGTGCTTTGCTGTGGTGTGCTGGGGAGGTGGCCTCAAGGCTGGGGAGACCAACAGACTCAACAAGCTGGTGAGGGACTCTGTTGTCGGACTAGAGCTGGACAGACTGGAGGCAGTGACGGTGAGGAGGATGAGGGACGAAATCAAGACCATCCTGGGCAACCCCTCCCGTCCCCTCTATGATGAGCTGTGGCAGATGGAAGACAGAGCACTTCAGGCGCTCCATTGTGCCGGCAACCATCAGGCTGTACAACAGTGCCTGAGACCCCCAGCCCCCCCGCGCCCCGCTGACACTTTAAACCTAGGGTCACTACTTACACTTTAGTATTTATTTATACTGATTTTTACTATACTATATATACTTGATCGCTGGGCCACTTTACAATGCATTTACACACTTTTGTATTATATACTGTGAATTTTTTATACTGTCGCTGAGCCACTTTACACTGTCTATTATACTATTACTATGCTATTATTACTATACTATCATTATCACTATCATTATTACACTATATTACTGCTATTGATATTATACTATTATTAATATCATTATACAATTCTACACCGTATTATGCTATATATACTATATACTATATTATTTATATATGTTTTTGCTATTTGTCCTTTTGTGTTCTGTTTGTCCTTACTCTGGCACTACTTTGTGTATTGTATCTTATCTCTATCTCGGCTGCTGCTGTAACACAAAAATTTCCCCCCCGGGGGATTAATAAAGTGTTATCCTACCCTCCCTATCATGGTAATCACTGCTGACATTGGTATGAACGCACAGAAGTAGGACTTGTATTGTCTTCTACATACTTTCTTTTTTACATCTTTTCCAGAAGGGCGGCCATCTGTTTATCTGCGTGGGCGGCTTCATCCCACACAGCTGGACTGGACACAGATGTTGATCTTGGATGAGATCTTGGCTCTGGGCGGACCATGGTCTGAATGCCATGACAACAGGTAAGCTAGGGCTACTTGGCTCAAATGTGCTGACCTTCTTTAACACATAGGAAAAGTATTATATCAATGGTTGGTTCTCTTGTCAAGCTGAGAAAGGATTCCTTGATGAGCTAAAAGCTGAAGCAAGACATTTTTACTTCATGTCCTGGAAAGATGGGGCACGGCTTTCACCTCTTGGCAATTTGGCTTTTGCGAAGTCACCTGATCTGTCAATCAAGTTCCATAAATCATGAATCATTTTTCCTCTTCTTTATTTCATCACAGGGTGGGAGGCCTCTGTCAGTGTGTGGTTGTTTCTTTGTGTTCCCCTATTGGTGCACACAAGTGCTGAGCCTGAATATTCTGACATTCTTTCATTAGGTTTTCAGATCTCAATTCAGGATTTGAATGCTATGGTTTTTTTTAATGAAAAACATTTTAAACATTTTTCATACTTCTTTTATGTCACGCCGCGGTGAGGTTGTTTTATTCTGGATTTTATTTTGTCTTGTGACTTCCTGTTTTGTTTTGAATTAACTCCCCTCTCGTTTCAGATCACTTGCCCTTCCTCATGTGTCACCGGTCTGATTGTTTTCCCTGATTCCTGATTGTGTTCACCTGTTCCCCTTTCCCTCCATGTGTCAAATAGTCTGCGTCTCCCTTGTTCTGGTGCCAGAGTGTTTCGGTTCTTTCGTTCATGCCAGGCCTCTCTCATAGCCCACAGCCACAGATCTTGTCTGCTACCTGTTGCTTTCGCCTTGTGTTTAGCCTCCAGTTTTTGGGTGTGTTTTTTGGTTTCTAGTCATTGTCTCCTCAGAAGTTAACCTCCAGTTTTTGGGAGTGTTTTTGGTTTCTAGTCCTTTTTGTTTCAGAAGATAGCCTCCAGTTTTTAGGAGTGATTTTTAGTTTAGCGTTTCTTTATTAGATTGATTACTTCCTCCGATTGGAGCGATCTTTTGTTGTTACCTTTCATAGCCTGTTTTATTTTCTCTTGATCAGTTGTAGTTTTCATAGCCCTTTTGTTTATTACAATAAAGTGATCAAGCGTAATCTCTGCACCTGAGTCCTGCGTCTTACCTGGTTCTTGTCAGTACACACTGGCCAGAATGGACCCAGCAGAGACCCAGCAGGTGGCGGCGGTTCTGCAGGACCAGGATTCCTGCCTCTGCAGGCAGGAGGAATTCCAATCGGCCCTGGCCTCACATTTGAGTGTTTTAGCGAATCAGATCCGCACTTGAGGCTCTCCTAGACTCAGGGGCAGATGAAAGCATGATGGACTGGGGGTTAGCGGAGAAGATCGGGCTCAGAACTGAACTTTTGGTCAAGCCCATCCAGGCCAAAGCACTTAATGGACACAAACTCTTCATTATCACACACACCACAGAACCTCTCGAACTTCGCATCAACGAGCATACAGAACACATGAGATTTTATTTATTCAAGGCACCTTCACATACACTGATTCTGGGACTTCCATGGCTGCTCTGCCACAACCCCCACGTTAATTGGAAAACTGGGTCAATCATGAGGTGGGGAAAGTACTGTGCAGGGCGGTGTATAAACACCCGGACTCAGGGGGAAGATGGCACAATGATTAACCTTGTTTCTGTTGATCCCAATACAGACTCTGAATACCCGGACCTGAGCTCTGTGCCCTCCTGCTATCACCACATCAGGGAAGTATTCAGTAAATCCAAAGCTATGTCCCTTCCTCCACACAGACCATATGACTGCGCTATTGACTTAATCCCGGGTTCCACCATCCCTAAGGGTCGCCTATACTCAGTTTCTGGGCCGGAAAGGGAGGCCATGAAAGACTATATCCAGACCTCCCTGAAGGCGGGGCTTATCCGTCCCTCCTCTTCTCCAGCTGGCACCGGATTCTTTTTTGTAGGGAAGAAGGACGGGTCGTTAAGACCATGCATAGATTATAGCCCGCTTAATGACATCACGGTAAAAAAACGATATCCCCTGCCTCTCATGTCTTCTGTATTTGACCAGCTTCAGCAAGCTAAGGTGTTCACTAAGTTAGATCTTCGCAACGCCTACCATCTAGTTAGAATCAGGGAGGGGGACGAGTGGAAAACGGGTTTTAACACTCCTAGTGGCCACTACGAGTACTTGGTAATGCCATTCGGGCTCACTAATGCCCCAGCGGTTTTTCAGGCCATGATTAATGACGTCCTTAGGGACTTCTTAGACCACTTTGTATATGTTTATTTAGACGACATTCTCATCTACTCTCCTGATATAGACACGCACAAAACCCACGTGACCAGAGTACTTAAAAGACTTTTAGAGCACAAGCTATATGTCAAGGCCGAGAAGAGTGAATTTCACGCCGACACCATCTCCTTCCTGGGCTTCATCGTAGCCCCTGGAAGAGTGCAGATGGACCCGGCTAAAATTAGCGCTGTGGCTGAGTGGCCCACACCGGATGGTCGCAAAAAAGTTCAGCAGTTCCTTTGCTAACTTTTACAGGCGGTTCATCAGAGGCTTCAGGGGCTTCAGCGCCACAGCGGCTCCGCTCCATCTCTCACCTCCCCCAAGGTGCGCTTCCACTGGTCCACAGAGGCGGATCCAGAGGCGGTCCGCGTTCCAGAACCTCAAGCGGCGCTTCACCATGGCCCCCATCCTCACCATGCCCGAACCACAGTGACAGTTCGTGGTGGAGGTGGACGCCTCCAATGAGGGGATCGGGGCAGTTTTGTCTCAGAGATCCAAGCTGGATGGTAAGATGCATCCATGTGCTTTCCTGTCTCGGCGGCTGTCAAAGGCGGAAAGAAACTATGATGTCGGCAACCGTGAGCTCCTCGCTGTGAAGGTGGCGCTGGAGGAGTGGCGGCACTGGTTAGAGGGGGCCAGTCAGCCATTCATTGTCTGGACTGACCACAAAAACTTAGAGTACATTAGGAAAGCCAAAAGACTCAATTCTCGCCAGGCCAGGTGGGCGCTCTTTTTTAACCGATTTTCTTTTTCACTCTCCTACAGGCCGGGGTCCAGGAACGTCAAGCCCGACGCCCTATCACGGCTCTTCGACCCCGAGCCTGTTGCCAAGGAAACTGAGCCCATCCTTCCACGGTCCTGTGTGGTTGGAGCAGTTTCCTGGCAAATAGAAAAGGAGGTTAAGCAGGCTAATGGTGAGGCTCCGCCACCTAGTGGGTGCCCAGAAAATCGTCTTTGTCCCTGTTGAGTTGCGCCCACAGGTGATCCATTGGGCCCACACCTCGCTGCTTTCCTGCCATCCGGGGGTTCGGCGGACCATGTTCGCCATCTCTCGGAGGTTCTGGTGGCCATCCATGGAGCCGGGGGTTCGGGAGTACGTGGAGGCTTGCTCGGTCTGCGCCCGCAATAAGACTTCCACCAGATCACGCATGGGACTGTTGCAGCTGCTCCCCATCCCCTCCAGACCGTGGGCAGACATCTCCTTGGACTTCGTCACGGGGCTCCTGGTATCTCAAGGTAACTGCTGTCCTCAATGTGGTGGACAGGTTTTCAAAGATGGCCAGGTTTATTGCCCTGCCTAAGCTGCCCTCTGCCAAGGAGACAGCGGAGATCATGATTAACCACATCTTCATAGTTCACGGTTTTCCCAAGGACATTGTCTCAGACCGGGGGCCCCAGTTTGTGTCCCAGTTCTGGAGAGAATTCTGCCGGCTTATCGGCACCTTACCTGACCTCAGGATACCATCCGGAAGCGAACGGCCAGACCGAACGCATCAATCAACAACTGGAAGCCGGCCTCTGGTGTCACAGAACCCATCCACATGGAGCAAACACCTGGTCTGGGTAGAGTATGCACACAATTCCCTGCCCACCTCAGCTACTGGTTTTTCCCCTTTCATGTGTGTCTACGGCTATCAACCACCTGTCTTCACAGACAATGAGCCAGAGGCATCAGTGCCCTCCGTCCAGGCTCTGATTCGCCGCTGCCGCCGCATCTGGGCAACCACTCATCAGGTGCTCATCCGCCAGGGAGATCGGGTGAAGAGGGCAGCTGACCGCAAGAGAAGACCCGCTCCCAACTACCAGCCGGGCCAGAGAGTATGGCTTTCTGCCAAGGACCTTAACCTCAAAGTCCCCTCCAAGAAGCTAGCTCCTCGGTTTGTGGGTCCCTTCCCCATCTCACGGGTCGTCGGTCCTGCTGCGGTCCGCCTTCGCCTGCCCCGATCTCTCCGCGCCCACCCCACCTTTCATGTCAGCCAAGTTACACCGGCTAAGGACAGCACCCTGGTCCCGGCAGCCGCACCTCCTCCACCCCCGGAAGTGGTGGATGGCGGCCCCGTGTACAAAGTGAAACAGCTGCTGGCAGTACATAACCGGGGCAGGGGAAAACAGTTTTTAGTGGACTGGGAGGAGTATGGTCCAGAGGAAAGACAATGGGTTCCGTCATGGCACATTGTGGATCACAGCCTCATAAGTGACTTTTACAGAGATCAGCCTGGGCCGTCAGGAGTCGGCCCTAGAGGGAGGGGCACTGTCACGCCGCGGTGAGGTTGTTTTATTCTGGGTTTTATTTTGTCTTGTGACTTCCTGTTTTATTTTGAATTAACTCCCCTCTCGTTTCAGATCACTTGCCCTTCCTCATGTGTCACCAGTCTGATTGTCTTTCCTGATTGTGTTCACCTGTTCCCCTTTCCCTCCATGTGTCAAATAGTCTGCGTCTCCCTTGTTCTGGTGCCAGTGTGTGTCGGTTCTTTCGTTCATGCCAGGCCTCTCTCATAGCCCACAGCCACAGATCTTGTCTGCTACCTGTTGCTTTCGCCTTGTGTTTAGCCTCCAGTTTTTGGGAGTGTTTTTTAGTTTAGCGTTTCTTTATTAGATTGATTACTTCCTCCGATTGGAGCGATCTTTTGTTGTTACCTTTCATAGCCTGTTTTATTTTCTCTTGATCAGTTGTAGTTTTCATAGCCCTTTTGTTTATTACAATAAAGTGATCAAGCGTAATCTCTGCACCTGAGTCCTGCATCTTACCTGGTTCTTGTCATTTTATGCCTATGCATATTTGCCAACTGAAGGTAGAAGGTTAGGTTACATTTGGTTCAAATATCCCAGCACTGCCTATGCTTTCCAGCCACCTCATCACCATCGGAGCGCATTTTCATATCTCTTAATGCCAGAGAGAGACAGACTATAAACTAACTGGTTGTAATATTAATAATATTTATGAAATGTTCTAGGTTTTGCCCCAGGATTTTGTTTTCCATGCAGACGCTCCCACTAGTCAGTTGCGGGCGGCCATACCAATAAGAGGTTGCGGTAAGCGGTGGGGGGAAATGGTTTTAGAGGGGTTTTAATAATGAACGTATTTAGCAGCTATTTCAAAAAGCTCTACCTGCTAATGATAACAGATAATTCCATGAACATGAATAGAACAGTTAGCAAGGATTTTTCCTTTTATGCCGGTCGTTTTCCCACAATAGCCTGTGTGATTTGTCTTCGGGTGAATAGCGCTAGTCCTGCTGTGCAATTTCATCAAAACTTTGTAAAATGTTCAAACCACCATTTGCTTTGTAATAATTGGAAGTAGCCTACTTATCAGGGCTTGAAAACGAAATTATTTTTCAATCGTTCCGCTCCGAACGGAACCGGTATATTTAACGTTTTCGTTCTTGCATTCCGCCACCAACATATCGTTCCTGAACCGGTTCGGAACGTAAGAAAACGTTCGTTCTTAACGTTCCGGCAGTGTTATTGGGCCTAGTCTATTTTTGTGGTCGATACCTTACAATAGACCTAGTTATTGGTATATAACCAGGGTGGTGGTGGGAATTTGTGACAGCTGAGCTTAGCGGGCGGCGAAGTGAACGCGGCAACCGGATTTTTTTTTTTTCATGAAATAGGCTATGCTTTTGTGAAATTTTATAGGCTATGTAGAGAACGAAAAAAAAACGTTATTAACCGGTTTTGGGGATTTCAGAATAATGTGTCTGTTCCGGAACAGTTGAAGACCATTTGGTTTTCATTTCCGTTTCCGTTCCTCGTAAAATTCTGTTCGTTTTCGGTTTTCGTTTTCGTTCCTTGAACCGGTTCGGAGCCCTGCTACTTATACCAGTCTAATTATAAACTACTCGAAGCCATGTGTCTTCGGAAACTTTAAAAATGTCTATCAAAAAGCTTAATAAATATTGAGGAAGGAAATACTAGAAAATGGATGACAGAGGCAAACAGAGAAGGTAGCTAAAAGCAAGCTGAGCTAGCAACCAAACAGAGTCACGGAGAGGGAGGGATATATGCTGTGGTGTGTGTGTGTGTGTGTGTATATATATATATATATATATATATATATATATATATATATATATATACCCACCAGGTCCCTCCCTCTCTCTCCTTGTGTGGGAGATTGACAGACAGATGCAGATACATAAAGAGACAGACAGGCGCTGTTGGACACAGTCCAGAAGTCCTTAAGATGCTGACTAGCAATTAAAACTCAAGATGATGGGTAAGTGGATTTCTCCACTTGACTATTCAGAGGGAACTTTGTTCTGCACCCCCCAATAAGTAACCCAGCTTAGCCAGCTCTTTTAGCCTTCCTATTAAGCTCACTGCAGGTTTGATGGGTGAAGGGTCAGGCTCACATCTTTCATTATTCATCTTGCACGGCCAAATGAATATCAGACGATCAACTCGACCCGGTGCCATGATTAAAATGACCACAATTTGAGGAATGTTTCGTCAATGTGCGACATTTGCCTTCTTACTCAAAGATGGCAGCATTGGCAATGGCTGTCGTCATGAACTGCCCTAACAGACACTGATAACATGAGACTACTTGCACAACAGCGTGCTGACAGACGACGTGAGCGACTGAATTAAGTACAAGTGACAGTGTAAGTGTCGGTGACAAAAGCATCCCTCCCTTTGCATGGCTATTTTACCCAGCATGCGCCTTTAGCTGAAACGGAGGGGCACGGGCAAACTATCCCGTAATCATCAACTTTGCTACATGAGAGCCTTTGCAGACATTCTGCACACAAGAGCAGAATTATAGATGGCCTTGTGAGTGTGGCGACAGGGCGCTTGTCCAGGCATGTAAGGCTTTTATACATTTCGTGGGAAACAGTGTTAAAGGAGGATATTACACAAGGCAGGTTGAGAAGTGGTCTGGAGAAAGTCCAATAATAATAAAGTTCTCTTCATAAATAAATACCCTAGAAACAAAGTGATTGATTGTCTACTAAATACTGAAGAGGCATGGATGTACACTGCATTTCCTTTCATTCTGTCTGCCCTCTCCACATTTAGACAGTGGCATTTAAACTGGCTGGAGCAGTAGTGACCTACTGTATACTAAATGACCACCATCATTCTGGCCATCTTTTCCCCCCAGTCAGTAAGGTCTGACTTTGTGACTTTTGTTTTTAACACTACAACAAAGACAGTTTCTCATGACGGCCAGCAGTCCAACGTCTGAAAGAGTCAGTTTTGGAGAGTGATTCTCCTGTCTCTAGAGACAGGGGGGGGGCAGGGCGCTCAGCGCGGTGCTCAGAATGGGCAGCAAGGTGACTGAGAAGGGTGCCTGACCAACAGGCAGCAGGTGTATAATGCCTTCAGGGCTGCTCTCCCTTTCTTCTGGAGTGGAAGCTACTCGGTGTGCAGTGTTTGATCCACGGCCATGACTGCTGATGCTTCTGCTGTGCGCCGATTTCCGCCATGCTGCGCCAGGACTACCATGTCCAATCTCACCACCTCGCACTACAGAGGGGCGACGTAGCATTGCCCGCCACTCGGTGTCTCACTACTGTAGCTCCTATCCATCTCATTCTTACCATCCAAGCCTATGGCGTTTCATACGACGGTCCACCCATACGGTGGCAACTCACCCATACGTGCAGAACTGGGTTGTACTTTATGTGTCGGAAGGATTCGGTGATTCGGTGCATTCTGGCCGAGATTCACTTTGGTTTGCAAAAAATCAGCGCCGTGTATGTGTACATCATTTTCTTTTTGCGCAATAAACAATAAAAATAAAGGTAATAAAAAGCTAATAAATACGACTTGGATAATGTTTCTAGATAAAAGTGTTGTAAGAAAAGTGCAGGGACGTACTCCTACTACTGTAGGGACATACATGCACATGCACACAGAGAGATAAGGGTATTTCTCAAATCCTATCACACTGTACTCTTCTGTCCCTCGATTATGCTCTAAACAGATTGGAGCAAGACTGCGTGTGTGTATCCCTTTAGCTATGTCTATGTCTCCTCCTTGGAGAGAGAGTGTGTGTGTGTGTGTGTGTGCTCTCGCTTCATCTGTGTTGTGCGGGATCTGAGCTCTATTAGATTGACTAAGATCACTATCTAGACCTACACTGTCATCTTGCAATTACACACACACACACATACACACACACACACACACACACACACACACACACACTTAAACACACACACACATGCACAATTTTAAGGACAAAGTCAGAGCTGTAGGAGAGAAGGCAAATAGAAGTTGGAGAGAGAAGCGAAGACAAAGGGGGAGAGAGGGCATGAAGACCAGGTTATAATAAGGTGTGGAAGGGATCAGACTAACCCCTGAAAGGTCTGAACCTCTACGGATGGGGGGGGGGGGGGGGGGGGGGGACAGAAAAAGTATTGATTGCACTTATTCTTTAACTTCCTTTCACTATTTTGATTTGACTTAACCATTTTATTCAACTTGAATTACATACGTGTTCGTTTTTTTTGCTATTTTATTTTGACTGCACCTAATGGATGACCTAATCTGTGTCTTTGGTAACACTTTACAATAAGGTACGCAAAAACATGGGTAGTTACTGAGGAACGAATGAGTAACGAATGATGAACGACCAGGGCCCTAACTGGAGCCCTAACGGGGCCCTAAGTGACAGTTACTAGCATTTTTGAAGCAGTGATTGTACCTGATTGTGCTCTGTCTACTGCACTTATGTTGAGAAGGAGCATATCTAGGTGAAGGTAATATGTCCAACCATAGCCGCATTTCCACCCAAAGTACCCTTTGGAAGGTTCCTTCAGCCCGTTGTCTGTGTTCCCTCTGCGGTCTGAAGACCTGCCAAGATTAGGCCACCAGAGGTTAGTCTTTTGGTGAAACGGGCAGCTAAGTTGAGAAAAATGGCGACGGCGAGTTGTGGGAATAGCGTAGTAGTAAAAAAGAAAAAAGTCTCTGTCCCTGTTTGGGAGTGTTTTGGGCTCAGTATCAATGATAAAGGTAAGCCAACCAACACGGACAAAGCTGTGTGCACTATTTGCCTCATTGATTGTGATTTATTGCTTTGCAAATGTGGTCATTGAGTCAACGCTGGAAAAGAGACGGGCAGTAGTAGCAAAGCGGATTCAAAATGCCTGAAATGCTAGACTTAAAGTAAGCAAACGGATCAATAAGGCCTGGACTTCGTCGTCGGTCCATCTGTCGTATGCTTTCTTCTCCATGTTGATGTGTGACGGTTTGCGGCTGCAGATGTGTGCTTAAATATTTCGTGCTGCAAGCCCCACCCCCAAAGTTCCTGTACTTTTGTAAAGTACTACCCCCCAAGCAGGGACTTTATGGGCGGTAAATAATGTCCCTGGAACTTAATTTAGACCCTGGACCCTGCGGTGGAAACGCATCGAGGTTCTCCAAAGGCTCCTCGTCCCTGGGGAAAGGTCCTGCGGTGGAAGCTCATGTCTGCCTGGTAATGGTACTTCATGACTCTCCTGATACAAGAGATTAGAAACAGTGCATTGGGTTCCACCCTCACCCATTTAAATCCTTCATTTCATTGGCCAAATGCTGTGTCAGGTTGGATGTTATTTTGTAAAAAAGTCCTGTCGTATCCTTTTGTATCATCAACACATTTTTAACTATGACAGTGAAAGATTCATACTGTGGGAGGAAAGCCACTAAACTCAAACAAATCGACAATTATGTATGAACTCTATCACTCTGTATTTCATTCTACTGAATAAGAAAATGTTATAATGCATACATTTGCTAGGGATAACTGTTTAGCCTTTCAGTAAAATAGTTTGGGCTATTGTACATTTTCTGTATCAAGTTTTCTCTTCAAAGTTTTGACTGGTAAACCCACACTGTGTGTGTGTGTGTGTGTGTGTGTGTGTGTGTGTGTGTGTGTGTGATTGATTGTGTATACATCATAAAACATTCCAGCATATTTGTGTTTGTGCGGGCTTATTCAATCATTTATGTGTGTGTATGTGTGTGTGAGAGAGTCAGAGAGGACAAGATAAACTGCTGATGTCAACACAGAAAGATGAGATAAACCATGGACTGAAGGGCGTGTCTGTGTGTGTGGGTGCGTTATTGTGTGTGTGTGTGTGTGTGTGTGTGTGTGTGTGTGTGTGTGTGTGTGTGTGTGTGTGTGTGTGTGTGTGTGTGTGTGCATGTGCACGTTTGTGTGTGGGTGTTTTGCAGAAAGATGCACACGGGGATGTACCGACAGGACAGGACTGCTGATGTCCAAGATAAGGAGGCAGAGACAGGATTCTGACCACACACTGCCCTACCAGCCTGGAAGAGACTGGCTGGCAGACACACTGACCGGCCTGATGACAGATGTATAGACGGACAGACTAAGTGCTTGACTAGTTGAGTGTGGAAGAATGAGCCCTTAGCTGCATTGTGATTGTCCGTCTTTAGTGATTAAATCTCCATTTGTTTTCCTCCATTGTACCCACTGTTCCAGTTGTGGAGCGCTTAACAAAAGGGGCTCCATCAGCGGACGAATCATGTTGGGGACCAGAAAGTGTTTCAGTGATTCTTCAACTCTTCAAGTGATTCTTTAACTACGTCGTCAGACATTTACATATCATGCCGTGGTGTGGCCAGCCTGTATGGCGAAGCCTGAAGATTGTGATTGGTCAGATCATCAACAGTTGAGGAGTCAGGCTGAGGTTGTTCAGCTGTACCAATATAGTTTAGTCTACTACCTGTGCCCTGGTACATAAAAGGAGCAGACCCATTATTAGTATTATGAGCGACACCGGTGTTTGTCTTACAATGACGCCTCTGTGAAAAGGGACTATCGGTCCCAATTCCATATTGCTCCTTTATCACGACACTGCTGGTGCTTGATGCTTGAGTGATCAAGCCTAAGTTTGAGTGTCAGGAAAAAGTATTGAAACGGACCCTGATGGCTAACTGACTAATAAATATAAATCACTGCCGTCAGGGGTAGCTTGCTTATTGTAGCAGTACCCGAGTCTGCCACCACCGCACCAAGTTGGGAAACCATGTTCCTGTTCCTGCATTGGCAACTTGGTAATCTGCCCACTCTTCTCCATCTCAGTTCTTCATCACGCCCTCTCTCTTCTCATCTTCATTCTCTCTCTCTCTCTCTCTCTCTCTCTCTCTCTCTCTCTCTCTCTCTCTCTCTCTCTCTCTCTCTCCCCTCACTTGTGTGCCTTCTGTCCAACCCAAACTTTCTCGCTACTTGTTCAGATTCAAATACAATCATGTCTTCTCCCAAATAACCCTTTGTCACCTCTCGAAAACCTAGAGAACCCACAACAAGCCAGCGAGAGTCAGAGTCCTTCTATAAATCGTCAGGGGGGTTGTCCTGCCCTGCTCTGCCATACAAAATGCCCCCTTACACCCTGCACACCCACCCTTACTCCCTCCATGAACCAGCGTCCTCAGCTAGCTATCTCCCTTCTCTCATTTCTCTTCTCTTCCAGTATGTCTGTGTTGGTCTCAAGAAACCCTGTCCCCTCTGCCCTGGCCTCAGGCTGGCCAGTGTGGGAGGAAGGTCTGCTATCCATTATAGGGAGTTTGACAACACCAACACCAACCGGTATGATTAAGCCTTTTGCAATTTCTGTATTTATTATTTTATTTTTCGTACCAAAGTCGCATTATGCTATCTATTGCTGGGCATTCACTGAGTCTAATCAGTCTGACTCAGGTGAGGCTGTAAACAAGCTATCCACCACACACACTCCACACACACTCCACATACACTCCACAGTAATTTGTTAATTCTCTGGCCTTGAAACTACATTAGTCTTATTCAAGGAGCACTGCAGTATATTCAGCAATATCACTCCTTTTATAATAATAAAATAACATGTATCTCATTCTCTATGGCTTCAAACAGTAAAGCCTTAAAACGGTGCTTAAAACAGTAAGCCTTTAAGCCTATGAAAGCATATTCATAAATAAATATTCATAAATAATATGTAAATATTGTTAACGATAATTTATTTTGTCTTAAAGGCTGTTATGCCAGATGTGCTACTTCTCTATCCAGGGGTCATTTTTGTATGCAGCAACTCTACTCCTGTCTTCATCTCTTCTCTCCTATGTTCTGTGCCAAGTCTGTCTCACACTTAGATGGTGTTAGATAGACCGTGGTCAGCCAGCCAATTCTGTCGGTGTGTGTGTATTTGAGAGGAAGTGTGTGTGTATCTATATATATTGAGACAGAGAGAAAGAGCAAACATTGAGTTAAATGTGTGTGTGTGTGTGTGTGTGTGTGTGTGTGTGTGTGTGTCAGTGTATGCATCAGTGGGTGTTAAATATAAAATGTCAAATGGAGGCGTGTCTATATTAACCAAAAGGTCACTGATTGGCCGCTTGCCCTCTCTGACCCTTGGGACAGAGCCAATCATATTAGCAGTTTGGTTCTGTGCCAAAACCCAATGGATGTTTGTCCTGACAATCTTACAAAAAGGGTGTGCATGTTGGGATCTGGCCAGATGTAAGAGGCTTTCAAATCATTTAGAGATAATCAGGGAACACTAGTACCTAATTAATAAGATTTTCTCTAATTGGGTTGGAGCATCACCACAATACATCTCATGTTTATTTTACTGCACATTCTGCCCCAAAAAACCCGGCCCTGATTTAAGAGCTTTTAAGTCGCACAATCTTGTATCCACCCCTCATCCACGGCCAGATCTTGAAACGAGCTTCGTTGGAATGACTTGAGGTCAGAGTAATTATTAAGTGCCTCCGGTGATCTTATTAAAATAAACACGACATCATGTTCACACTCTGCATGAATGAGAATCCCATCCAGAGAGGCGGAGCGGTCCCCGAGGCAACCGATATTAGCATTAATAGATATTAGCATTAATAGGGTGCTCTGCCCAGACGTGCTCGTGGGTGTGAGAATCAGATGGGCCCGTCAACCATCTGAAGTCTGAGTGCTTCACCAACTAACAGCTGGTGCTGGAACGGGTTACTGTGTAGGCTGGTAATACGACATTTATATATGACTGTCGAAATAAACATTTATTCAAATTGCTGAACACTTCCAATACCATACAAAAGGTGACTGCTGTCAATCAATCAGCGTTTTTTAATAGTTTAAACCAAAACCCTGTACAAAACTGCACACTTTACTGTCAGAATAAAACAACGATACCAACAGTACACCAAGACACAAAAACGTTGCATTCAAAATGCATTCAAATTCATGAAAAAAATAATCTGAATCCGTGTTTAGTGGGCTACATACAGATTTTGTTGTGAAAAATAACCACGCACCCCTGTCTAGGCCCAGCCAAGGTCATCTATGGTGGTGTGGAAAATAACCAAGAGACACTCCCCCAGTGACAATGGGTGGAAAATCACCAAGGACCCTTCCTCATGTGACAGTGTGTGGAAAAGCACCAAGGACCCTTCCTCAGTGCCAACGTGTGGAAAACAACCAACTGATAACCAACAGCCACCAGTCTACTGCCACGTATACCACCCCACCCGATGAGACAACCCCAACCGCCAGCCGGCCGAAACTAGAATACCCCGAAGGATGAACCTACCACCCCTCCCCGTCTGCTGGGGAACCTATAAACACTCACGAGACGCTGACTCTCATTGTCCTTCCCCGGAGCAGACCTCCTGAGAGGGCGAAGCTACGCGAACAACCCAGGCCTGATAGAACTTAGACAATTATGTTGAACTAGTGTAATATTTAAGAATAAAAGAACCCCTAGTCTCACTTATCCCTGTCTCCGGTAGTTGCCTTATTCTCCATCCTTTTTTTAGCTAACAAAAATTGCATTCAAATGCATTCAAATTCATGAAAAAAATAATCTGAATCCGTCTTAAATAGTGGGCTACATACAGATTTGAACACATCAAAGATATGTTCAAATCTAATATGTGTACTACCTTGTTCTTATCTGAATAGAGGCAGTAGACAGAATAGAGGGTACATGATGACATAAGGTGTGGGCATGGTTTAGTTTAAGAGTCTAATGAGAATGAATGAGCAAGAAAAAACAGAGCCAGAGCCTATGAGTTTAGTTCAGTGAAGTATGAATTTCTGTTCTTCCGTGTCAGAGCCAAACATATGCTCCAATGTTATCATACACATGTTTTGGCCAGGAGCACAAAATGGGCCTGGGACATGATAACAAAATGCATGAATCCACACACCAACCAACACACATTTGCATGTGTGTGCACGCACACACACACACACACACACACGCACTGGCTGTACTCAGCCAGGGAAAATAAGAATTGATGCTGCTCCCGTGTGTGCCAGGAACGCGGCGAGCAGGGGAGAGGGTGTGTGTACAGGATGTGAAGTGCCCAGTAGTACACGCCAAAACCAATATATTAGCCCTCAACACTGCTGCTCCTACACAACAGCCTGAAATGTGGCGTGTGGATGTGGACGTCCCAAGGAATCTGTTTGTGTGTGTGTGTGTGTCTGTGTGTGTGTGTGAGAAGAAGAAGACAAGATTAGAATGTATCCTGTAGGTGTGCTTTTGTTTTGTCAGTTAGGGCTACAAATAGAAAGTGTGAAACTATTGGCAATCCTCATCTCATTCTGCCTCACTGTTGCTGTGGTTGGGGAAGGTCTACAGGTGTCATTGTATTTCTGTATAGCTTTAAACTGCCACTGAGGCCCATCCGTACTCACAATGTATGTGTTGAATAACAGCTTCCACCAATTGTGAGGACATTTGCGGTCCTATACTCCTCCGGTCCAACAGTTCTGAAGTCCTAATGTTGAAACTGCTGCCAACACATGAGCAAAGTGAAGGTGGCATTGTAGAAACCATCTCAACAATCTCCTTGATTTACAAACAGAGAAAGAGAGAGAGAGAGAGAGAGAGAGAGAGAGAGAGAGAGAGAGAGAGAGAGAGAGCGCGCCCAAGCGAGTAAGAGAGCGAGACGTACAGCAACCGGATGCGGAGAGAGAGAACGAGCCACTGCATGCCGGTATATGCACACAATCCTTCTCCTCTATCAGCTTCCATAAAATCACACAGAGCATGACCATGCATGTGACTATGACATTTTGAAATGAAAAAGTGAGAAAAACAGGGAAAAGAAACCAGCTGCATACCCAAAGGCCATCTAACGCGATTCGTCGCATCGGACTTCCTGCTAAATCTCCCAATGTTATCCTCAAGCTACATTTTTCTGTTCCAAATGTCGAATTGCTGAAGCTGCTCGAAAAGAAGAGAAATCGGCTGCTGAAATCGGCTTGGGGGCCGAGGGAGCTATCAGTGTATCCTACCAGAAAGCGTTTTTTTTTTGATTTTTTAAAAAATATTCTGAAGGTTGTGAATGATCCAGATCATCAACAATCAACGTAGCCTTGAATGATGAACGCCTGAAGCAGCACAGCCGTCCCCATCGGTCTTAATCGCCACATTGCTCCTTTCCTTGTGCTCGAAGGTTACTGCTCATGCTCGCTGCTTGCGGAATTAAGTCTGAGCCCAAGCCATAGGAAAATAATCTTGGCGGAGTGCAGAGGTGCTCAGGGTGAGAGGTAGTTGTAATGTGGGCCTGTGAAGCGCTTTAAGATGGTGAACTACTTAAAGGTGCTGTAGGTAAGATTTAAGAGCTAATATTTGACTGCAATTTTTTGGAAATGGCCTCAGCTATTAGTGAGGAAAATGCACTATGAGAAATTCTGTTTCCAGTTGACTGAGCCTGCCTCTGTATGAGACCATTTGGATTTTGGACCGTTCCCGGCTTATTTCTGACCAATCAGGGCATCTCTTCCCTGATTGGTTCAGGGAATCCATCTCGCCTTTCAATCATGGGTGTGTGAAATGCAAGACTTCTCAATGGCAGAGAAACGTAGGGAGGGAGGGAGCAGAGAGGGAGAACATGTTTTGTTGGTTGTTTCAAAATCTTGCTCTCTTCTAGCCTGGCAAGCCAGACCTACATCAGAAAGATGTAAGGTCTGGTGCAGCTCCATTGGCAGTGTGGGCGGGATAAACGGTTGTCTTTCAAGTTCCCTCTGCACGCAATAGGATAGCGCTACAACCAATCAGAGCAACGAAGAAGGTGACGTAGTCAGAGCGACGGCTCTGACTACGTAATTAATCAAAACTCAGAATAAATATTTATTTTCGAGGAAAGACTTCAGTGCCGTTCTTTGTTCTTTTCTCAAATAAAATGTTAACTTCAATTCTTGAAGAGTCGCGGCCAAAGCCGAGTGGAGAGACAGCCGTTCGCCAGCAGCAGCAGCCATTGTTTACCTCTAACACAACCGTCGCATTTCTGTCGTCATTAGGTAGCCCGGCTTTCGACTCCGCCCCTCACGCTGTGATTGGTCAGACATACAAGACACACTTGGTGTTTCCAGCACCAAAAAGCGGACGGAGCTATGCTAGACCTACCTAGCTGCCAAATAAATTTGCTGCCGCTAGGGGGTGTCTAGAGTTCTAGGCTAGCTCTCTTCTGCTCTTTTCTGTGCTCTCTCCTTACTTAATATTACCTACAGCATCTTTAAGGCCTATGCAACTTGACTTGACCTGGGTGTGGGTGCAATACCGGTCACGTATAGCCCACTATCATGGAGGAAATAGAAGCAGCAGTTTACCTTCAGAAATGAGTCAAAATATATCTATTCCAGCATGCAGAATAAGTACCCTCTCTGTGACAAAATGTTCTTTTCAGACCATTTAGGAATTTAATTTAATGAGTTGAATGGGTGGCAAATAAAAGCTGAATTTAGCATTCAAGCCACTTCTCATCTCCGTGACGGTGGCTCAGAAATGCTGACTGGTATTAATACTGTAGCTGTTTGTGGCCAGCCTGCTGTTTATGTGTTTCAATCGATTACTGCCATTTTCTAACACGTAGGCCTTCTGCGTGTCATTGTTTTAGCTTAAATCGATCAAATCATACACAATATATTCTGGCTTTATTCTGGATCACTTACCTTAGTATCTTATGGTGTGCTGTTATCACGGACTGTACATAGGTTAACTACTACCAACCAAACTGTATGTTCCAGTGTAAACCACCCTATCGATATTTTATCTTATATATTTATGACATTAGGATATACTGTACATGAACCACAGTTTGCTAGGTATATGTATCTCACGTTTTCAACTCATCAGAAACGGAGACTGCAATACATTTGTGGGGATTTTGTGTTTTTTGTTCTTGTTTAGACAACATTTAAGCCCAAATGAATTCATGTTCCCATTTATGGAAAAATACCTTTCATACAGTACAGAACAATGAGCTAGCGTCTGGAAGACATTTCAAGTTGCTGTAGAGCTAGTATACTATTTATGTGACAATACAGAGCTTATACAAAGATAGTCACCAGGATGACAGCAGTAATCAGATAGAGAGCACAGCCATTCATATTCTTTTGAAGTGATTAAAATTAACTAGAACTGTTGTGTCGATTGTAATTGTAAACTACATTGGTGGTATGCATTGCAGACTCTTGTCTCTCTCTAACACATGCACACACCCACACCCACACCCAAACACACACACACACACACACACACACGCACACACACACACACACACACACACACACAGGCCTAATCAGCTGTCTAATAGTCTGTCAGTTCCAATATACATCATCAGTCACCAGACATATGGCTCTGCTTTGATCACAATATGTTGAGGTTTTGTATTATTTTATTCTTCTAATTTTATTCAGTCTGTCTGTATATGCGAGTGCGTTCATCGGCACACAGAGCGAACCTGCTGTCATCAGCACAGAGATAGCAAGGCATGACCCTGTGTGTGTGTGTGTGTGTGTGTGTGTGTGTGGTTGTGTGTTCTGATGTTTGTTTAGATGTTTTTCTGTGAGTGGCCAAAGGGGAACGCATTTCTGTATGTGTGTGTGTGTGAGGGGGGGAGAGAGAGAGAGAGAGAGAAAGAGAGAGAGAGAGACAGAGAGAGAGAGACAGAGAGAGAGAGAGAGAGAGAGAGAGAGAGAGGGTAGTTTACTTTGTTTTGATGGATTTAAACCACTGATGAGTCTGTGTTTCTCTGAGTGTATCTGTGTATCCCCGACTGTCTATGTTTGGGGAGAAGTGCGTGTGTGTGTGTGTCTGTCTGTATTATTAAAACATTTCCTGTCTGTGTTGGAAGAATTGACCAGTTCTGCCTGTGGTTGCTGTTGATTCAGTACTCTAATGTTCATTAGAAACTGCAAAATGAGGCCAAACGATGGGAAATTATCATCCATGTCTCCTTCTCACACAATTTCATTTTAAAATTAATTGGATAGCGGAGAGAGTTGGGGAGAACACAAATCTTTTCCTGAAAAATCCATATTTTAAAACAAATTGAAAATAAATCACTAAAATCCTCACACACTTCCAAAGAAGCCGTGGCGTGTGTTGATGAAAACTGCAGTTTTATTACTGGTACTGCACAACACTCGGATTATGGAGGACACCAGAAGGAATGACCATGCTGGGAGTTGTTTTGAATGAATCTGTTGTGTTTTGTCCCTTCCCTCCATGGAACCGATAGGCAAACTTTCTTGAACTTTTCATAGAAATGTGGTACTTGAATGAACGCTGTAAAATGTACTTGAATGGATTGTGTATTGGAATTAAACTATACCAGATGTTCAGTCATGATTGCATGTTTTTATAGATTTGTCTGAACACCACCAGGGGGGAATTTGGTTCTTTGATGAGGGATTTTCATGCCATCATACCTAGCCAAATGTATTAATTCTTGTGCATCATCAATTTTGTCATTGCATAGCTTAAACACGTCCCTTTTATAAAGTATGTATTTAATTGAAATCAGTGTGTGTGTGTCACAAACTATATGTTGCAGATGTCACAGTGCACATGAGACAAGTCAGGTGAAGAAAAACAATTTGACATGCTTGCCAATATTTCTTGTCATTTCAGGACAATCAAAAAACATGCACCTTGACTTGTGGCACTGCACTCCAAGTCTAGTGACTAGTTCCACATCCCTACACTGGTGATGTAATGCTGCTTCATTTAAACATACAGCTCGTTGTATTAGGCTGTCTCTTGCCAGCTTGGAATCGAATACATTGACTATTTCCTACTTTTATCTAAACCACAGTACAAAACACCACTTGCTTTACACCACATCTCGAGTTCAGTTAAGTTCACATGTCCATAATTGGCCATGAATGCTATTATATAAAAAAAATGGGTAAAATATAAACTATTATGTGTGCCTGAATACTTTCAGTGTCAAAGTGCTTGCGACTATTGGATCCATAATGGCGGAGGTAATGTAGCCTTAATTCCTCAGCTCTTATCAGGAGTCATTTTAAAAGTCACTTTGGGGATTAGAGCACCATAATAGCCCTAGTCAGGTGGTCCTGCTTCGGAGGGGGGGGGGGGGGGGGGGGGGGGGGTGGGGGGGGACCCCTCCGCAGTGGGAAGGTAATGTTTCCATGTCGTTGACTTAATAATACACCCGTTCGGTTTCGAGTAATACATTCAGCAGCCAAAACCATCGCTCAATTGCTGACCGGGATTAAAATGGATGTTCCTCAGACTGTCTTTCCTGTTCCCTGTGGGACAGAATCAGACTTATGTTCCTGATGGCCAGGAACTGCAACTGCACAACTTGGAGGAAGAACAAGTGTGTGTGATCAGTGAACTTTTTTTTATTTTTGATTTATTATTCTCTGGGAAATAGTTTCATTCATTCTGTTCTGATAAAGAAGGGAATGCATATCACACCAGCAGGTTGTATATAATCGATTCGGAAAAGCAAACATCCCAGCTCTTCAGTGGTGGAATGCATTCCCTCCATGAACAAAGAAGTGGTCAACTGCTGTCTCCAGAGGAACGGGAGGTGGAACCGCTTTTCATTTCACCAATAATAAATACGATACAATATGCCTGCCACAAATACACATTTAGCCACTTAACACTCAGTTGAGTCAGTATTTCACCTGCAATTCATATTCTGTTTACCATTTCTGGTAATCTGACTGTGTTAAGCTATTAAAATGTTTTAATATCATATTATATGGTTTAATGCTAACATGTAGGAAATAGGAAATATGCAATAGGCCTATGTATTGGTTTGCCTAATAAAATAAGTTTTTTCTTCATGGGTATTCATAATAATATAATATAATTCATCTTTCTTCCTGAATGATCTGGACACAGCTGTAGGCTATTAGTAGCCTACAAGACTATTATGGTTGGCCACTGAATAACTGAAGCATAGCAATTGGGAATTATTGCCTTGCAATAAACAGCAACTTCATAAATCTGTCACCTGTCCATCATCCTCCTTTCATATCTCTACCCCTATAATCAAATCTGGCTCAATCCCAAACAAATAAATAATATTAAATGTATATCCCGGTAGGCCTATATAAAAAAAAGTCACTTCATTGCCAAAAGGGGGCAACAGAGCGGCACTTTTCGGCATAATAAACAGCCGCTAGCAACCCTAACGTCATTTAGGCTCTTGGCTTCGTCTCCTACCGGTTGTCTCTCATCTAATGTTTTATCCTGAGTCTCCATGTTTCTTCCACTTCTTCACTTCTACAGTCTCCTTGTCTCCCTTTTCATTGTTTTTTGGTTTTTACATTAGGCTACCGTTAGCTTGCTGGGTGGCATTCCGGTTAATGTTGTGGAAATACATACGTAGCATATCCTCCATCTCCATGTTGAGCCCAGCTCTCTGACCCTCGCGGCTCCGCGTGCTCTCTCCCCCCCCCCCCCCCCCCCTCTCTCTGTCTGTCTGTCTGTCTCTGTCTGTCTGTCTGTCTCTCTCTCTCTCTCTCTCTCTCTCTCTCTCTCTCTCTCTCTCTCTCTCCTATCTCACTTCTCTCCCCCCCTCCCTCCCCTCTCTCTCTCTCTCTCCCTCTCTCTCTGTGGTTGGGGGTGCTGAATGAACAGCGTCTTTAGAGGAGACACACTGAAGCAGCCACAACTCGATGTGTAGGCTAGTAGGATAATCTTACGTGTGTTAGAAGTTCAACTAAGACCTGAACGTTTTTAACGGTCAATGTTTTCAGGGCCATTAGGGCACCATGGCAACACAACAAGGGTGTCATTTTATTTAACGGTTAATCTATTTGCGCCTTTTGTGTGCGGATTTGTCTGATCTGATTTTTTTGGCGCTTACTCTCGCCGTGCATTCTCCACGTGGCCATCCGCGTAAACTCACGTCCCCCCCCCCCCTCTCTCTCTTCTCTCCCCCTCTCTCTTCCCCCTCTCTCGCTCTCTTTCTCTCCCCCAATATCTCTCTCTTTCTCCCTCTCTCTCGCCCACTCTCTCTCCCTATCTCTCTTATCTCCCCCCCCCTCTCTCTCTCTCTCTCTCTCTCTCTCTCTCTCTACCCCCCCTCTCTCTCGCCCACTCTCTCTCGCCCACTCTCACTGTCTCTGGTTCCGTCGCATTTCTTGCACAATCTTAGCAAGCGAAAGGAATGGCTCATCTCCTGCTCTAGGACATAACTAATACACCGGGACCGTACGGACGCAAAATAAGGTAGATAATAATAATAATAATAATAATAATAATAATAATAATAATAATACTAGCCTAATAATAATACTAGCCTAATAATAATAATAATAATAATAATAATAAAAAAGAGGACCGTTTAGTAAATTGAACGGTTCTGAACTAGTGGCAGCTGTAATATCTGCGAGCCAACTCCCGCCTGAAGCTTGAAACCCCGCGGAGTTGAAATGTAGAATAAAACAAGTATTGTACATTTTGTAGGTCGACATGTGCCAACATATATCCCATATCTGTGTGAATTGTAGGAGCATACAGCCCACGCGGATGAGTCAAATGTGTTTTTGAATCATTTAGCCTATGGAAATCTTGATATCGATATATCGATGTAATCAAAGGAATCGAGCTGAAAGGGCGATAGTTGTGTAATTTCATCGCCTCTCTGTTGAGATCAGTGTTTTTCTTAACTCTAGTTGAGAGCAACTGGGATTTTTTTTTTTTGGGGGGGGGGGGGGGGGGGGGGGGGGGCTGCGTAAAGTAGGCTAGACTGACTTTTCCCCACCGCTGGCCGGACGGAGGGGTCCAGAACCCCGCCTGGGAGAGAGAGGAGAGGCGCTACAAAACACATGAGAAACTTCAACCGCAGTCGATAGCATCGGATCCGCCCGCTGTGCCTCCTGAAAAACAGACTCACGGAATAACAGAGATGGGAGACTAAAAACACAAAAAAAGACACGCACAAAAACAAGACGAGGAGGAGAAAGCGTTAACTGTTGCAGAATCGCTGCGTAGAAAAAGAAAGACCCTCTTGGAAACCATCTCTGGTGCTGCGCCCCCCCCCACCTCCAAATCTGTGTGTATGTGTGTTTTGTCTTCCTCCATCCCTTCGTTTTGAGTCCAGCTGTAGGCTCACACTACCCGCCTGCTCGCCTCGTGTTGAACGGAGGCGCCCGCCTCTCACCGCCGCTGGCCGGGTCTCAGGAGGGGAACCTGGAGGAAAACCAGTGGGATTATTCACACGTTTGGTTGGTTTTGTCGTCGCCATCGCTCGCCTAAAGGATTATAGCTCTTAAAACGGCAGGTGAGGCTGCGTCTCCCATCGTGTGTGTGTGTGTGTGTCTGTGCTTGCTTCTTTTTTTTTGTGGAGGCTGCGTGAAGTTTTTACGCACGGATGCACCGCACGGTGCTGTGAACTTGTGGGTGAAGAAGATTGAAAGTTATATCACGGATACGGGCCTGTATTTGCACTTTTCAGCACCATAGTGGGTTCATTTGGCAAAGTAACAAGGCGATGCTGCAGCAGGGGGTCGTGTTGAGCCCGTTGCAACAATATCGAGATAGCGACACTATCAGTATGCACTCTACGGCGTCTGCATAACTGTTTGGCGTCGCTCCTGTGAAAGTGGCAAAGAGTAAATGGTGTTGTTGGTTCAAACATGACACAAGGGATGAGTGTCCCTCTGTCCACTTCATGCCAACGCGAAGTGCTCTTAACGCTTTTCTTATCTTGTTTTTCTTTGAAAGGGGCACAGTGCACGTTTTAGACACGTTTATTGTATCTTAGGCTTGCAGGCGCCGTTGTGTTGTGTGATATGAAGGTTATTAAGTCTTGTGATCCCTGGGTCTGCCGAAGACGCCGTCATGAGACGTGTTTCCTGCACTGTATAATTTTCTCATTTGTTGAAGTCTTCCGAAACACAGACTCCCGTTTGTCTGGCCGGTTTGCGCCACATTAGGAAGAGCAGGTGGTGTGTGTGTGTGTGTGTGTGTGAGAGTGTGTGTGTGTGTGTGTGTGTGTGTGTGTGTGTGTGTGTGTGCGAGCGCGTGCAAGAAATGGACGTAGTTAAAGAAAAGCAGTGTGCGTGTTTATGTACGAGGGCACACGCGTGTGTCAGGGTTACGTGCGAGTGTGTGTGTGTGTGTGTGCCTATAATCGCGTGCCCCCAGTTGTGTTGGCAGCCAAAAGGAGGCGAGGGGGGCGCATCTCTCTCTCTCTCTCTCTCTCTCTCTCTCTCTCGCGCGCGCGGGTTTAATTATCTCGATCGTTTAGCGACAGCGCGCGCATCAATCGTGTCACCCCCACCGCGAGAGCAGAGCGAGACAGCAGCGCGCGCTGTGCTGCTGCCCTGTTGGCTCGCTCTCCATCGGCGTCCATCACAACGAGTCCTGTTCCCGCTTCAGTTTCAACTCCATGTCAACTGACAGCATATCTCTACACAATATGGAGATTCACTCTGGCAGCAGCGAGCACACGGTAATTGCCGACTAGGCTATGTTATGTTCAACTTCACATCGCAGTGCACAACATGTAGAACCAAAGGAATAGGCTAATAATAGCCACATTAAAAGCCTACGTTTTCAAATATATTCGCTGATATGTCATAGGCCTATCCCACAGAATGATAAATTATAATTTAATTTTAAATGAATGCACATTTCATGTTGTCAATTTACTTGATTTCGACTTCAGGTAGACCACACTTCTTTAGGTCTATTTGCGGCGTAGTAATATCAGGTAAGTGCTGAGGAGGGCGGCACTGCACCTGCCATTAAATTTTTTCAGTGTTGGTTAGTGTAAGTAGGTGGATGAGCACACACACATAAAAAAATGAATTGACTTGCTCTAAATATAAAAATTGACACCTATAGAAGTTATTTGTATCGAAATTAATTGTCATGCAAGAACTTTATTGTCGACAAAAGTTGAATGTAGCCTAACTTATGTTTTTCGCCAGCCAGGCAAGATGGTGGTGCGCCGACTGGGCTAACGTTAGCTAGCTAAAATGCCAGTCAGTCAGTGGATGAGCCGACAGAATTCACAGTTAATGTTATAGCTAGCTACATAGCTAACATATCACTGTAATTATGTTGGTATTCCCATTACTGTAGACAAGAGATTGAGCTAAGCTTTGCTCTATATCGAACTGACAGTACCTATTTGCATTGCATACCATCAATTCCAGAACAGTCGCAGTCTCAGGTTTTCATCCCGTTTTACTTATGTGGGCCGAGTCCAGCGACAAATTATGATTTTTAAAGCATGGTTGTTGTCTCCCTAGACAGTCTTCTATCCTATCACCAAGATCTAGTTGGGACCCCAAGGTCACACACCACCACCTGGATGTTGCCAAAGGCGAACACTTGAAGTATGCCCCAGGATGTTCCGGTTTTAGTGGAAGTTCTGGAGACACAACAACTAACTAAGCAATAGCAAGTAGCAGAATGTTTGTGCATATCAGTTGTAGACTGACTGTACAGTATACAATTTTTTCTTTAAGGCTACATTCTGTTGAGTAAATGTGTTTCTTTCTTCAGACCCAACAACTTCTAAATGAAACATTGAAAAGAAGCTATTTTCTCCTGACACAGAATATACGTATATGAAAATATGCTGAACTGCTGAAAGTGATTTTTTGATGCTAACTAGGCTACTTCATTTTGTTTACTTCCTCATTAAATTTACTTTCTGTCTACATTGATATCCAAAGAGTAAGATGTTAGATTGCTACACTGCTACAGGTCGTACAATTATGAGAGAGAGAGAGAGAGAGAGACAGAGAGACAGAGAGAGACAGAGAGAGTTTATGGCACGCTAAAGGTGTGGGAGATATGAGAACCCAAAAAAGAGAGGTCAGTGTGCAATTAATTCGGATCCAAAAGACAATGCTATGGCCAAACTTCTGGGGGGAGATTGCACAGCGTCTGGGCCGGAAACCAGAAAGTGTGAGGGGTGATATATTTTTCCGAAGATAAACTCATTTGCGGGTGCAAGATGGAGGTTTCTGAAGGCGATTTTAACTGGCCATTCTACACAGGTTTGATTTTAAACTTTGTCTCAGGACGTTGGTGTCCGGACAGGACGTTTTAGCTTGTCTTCCCATCTGCTACGGGAAAAGTTTAGTTTACCAGTGCTGGCCAAGTTTACGTTCGCTTTTGGTCAAGGATACCGACGACAATGCTATTGTTTTAGTTATCAGTCCTCTTCCGGATCTGACCAAATCGTGTTTGTTGTGGTTCCTTTGGTCAGGTTGTTTTCTAGTAGAGTCCCATTTGCTTTAATGCTCATCTACAGATACATGCCCCCAGCAACATGATTAATCGAAATCCATTTGAAGCGAAAGAAAATGAAACGCCCCATTCATTTGTGAGAGTAGTGTGTGATAGACCAGTGAGACAAAAGAGGAAAAAAGTAGATTAAACATTAGGATAAGAGTTGATATTAAACATTAAAGGAAAGAGCTGAAGCAGAGGAAGGAGAGTGGAAGATATGGCGAGAGAGAGAGAGAGAATGAATGAGAGAAGAGCAGAGGTCAGACAGGATGATGAGAGAGGAGGATAGCAGAGAGGGGAGTTTGTTCTGCTCTGACAATTATACTGACCAGCAATTACCTGACCCTCCAACACTGCAATGTGTCCTACAGAGAACTGAACTATCAGTCTCTCATACATCTTGAATACATCCATGTCACACAATGCATTTATTTCACCCCTAATGCATTTTATTATACTGCTTCTGAACACGCTCTGGCTACTATATTTTATTTAAAATATGATATGTTATTGATCATCTAAACATATTTAGTTGATTATTGCCAATTTATGATTCCTGGACGAGAGACACAACGAGTACAGACAGGGAGTAGAAGAAGAATGTGGAGAAAGATGGATGGAGAGAGCGATAAGGGGTGTGTCACATCAAGGGGGGGGGGGGGCAGAGGAGAGATTTAGAGACATGAGGGAGAGATGGAAGGAGAGGAGGGGAGAGGGAAGGAGTAGATGAGATAAGAAAGAGGTGAGAGGCTCCATAAATTGCAGGAGGGACGAGAGAGGTGCTCAAAATATACGAGGGGCGACAGAGAGAGAGAGAGAGAGAGAGAGAGAGACACCAGCAAATATAGATGGAGAGATATGTAAACGATTAGGACTGCACGTACTAAACCAAGAGAAGAGAGAGGTTATCAGTTTAGTCAACGAGTGATGTGAATGAGAAAGGAGATATAATTATTTTCCTTCTTATTTATTTGGTTCAGCATGTAATTTGCGTTGGGCTGCTCATTGTTTATAGCTGTTGAAGTAAGTACATGTTTTCTTGTGACAATATGAGCAGTGTTCAGCTAGTGCTCTCAAATGAGAGGGAGAGAAAGAGAGAGAAGCAGTGAATCCTATCCTAGCAGAGCAGTTACTGTGTGGACCGCGTGTGTGTAATTGCCACATGGAAAGCTGCTTATTACTGCCAAACGAGGACCAAAAAGAAAGAAGATAAGTGTGACACGATAAAATGGAATTGTTGGTTTTAGCACTGTAGCATCAAAGATAATATGGCAGTAATGATAGAATTTCAAGTGCAAAAGTCAGGCCTCCTATGAAGCTTGACTATAAGTCTGGGCATTGCTGTCTGATTTGTAGGATACTTCAAGCAGTGGCGGCACCTGTGCTGGCCACTTGGTGGTGCGAGGGAGCGGATTTATGTGTGCACCCACAGGGTACAAGCTCAATAAATGTGGGCATTTTGGGGGCATTATAGCGACTTAGGTGATGGATCTACAATGGAGATGGTCAAATATATGTAAAATATATATAAAGCAAAATATACCGGAGTGCAGCCAGGTCCGACTTCAGCGCCAGAGACATTGCCGCTGGAGCTCGCTGACAGAGAGTGCCAGAGCGGGCAGAGTCTCTGAACGAGAGGCTGTTTGACCAAAAGTTTTTCTCTGAGAGAAAGTCTCGAAAAAGTAGACGAAAGCAGACTTTCAACACAGTTTGCTGCTGCCGGAGGCACAGGCACCGAAGCGTTGGCTGCTGCTATTTTTCTCACTGTCAACTGACGCAGCACTGAGCGCTGCTGTGACAGCAGGGGCAGGCGGCCAATCACAACTCAGGTAGCGCCATAGCAGGGCTGCGCTTTGGCTGCCCTGATACAAAACCTATACAAAACCAATGACGTCTACAAAAAAACACTCAAAATGTGCCTCAACAACTACTCAACAAGCCTCAACAACTACTATATTTTGTATGATTAAATGGTACCACCCACACACAAAAAGAGCATGTTCAACACAAAATATGTTTTTATTTAATTTTAAAAAGTAATAATAATAACAACAACAACAACAACAACAACAACAACAACAACAACAACAACAATAATAATAATAATAATAATAATAATAATAATAATTATTATTTTTTTTTAATTAGTTATTTTTAAATTAATTCATTTATTTGTTTTTAAATAAAAAAATACAAAAATGTGGGGAGACAATCAGAACCAACGCCCCTATGGGCCAGCCACCACTGACTTCAAGTATCCTACAAAAAGAGGATGTGTGTCTTGAATAGCAGCATTTGGGATAGCATAGTAGGTATAGCCTACAGCAGGACTATTCAACTACTTTCTTATCAGGGCCAGATTATTGAAATTGAAAATGAAGGGGCGCCGGAAAAGATGAAGAGTAATTATCACATTTAAGAACTTACATGTGAACATAAAAAAACAACACTAAATACCCTTAACAAATTCACTATTTGCTTATCTAACACAAAATAGGTCAGTTCATATTTCTACATAGATCTGTTATTCTTCATGTATTATTTGTTTCAATAAATCACTTCACCTCAAAGGATAAATTTAAAACTGAGTACTCTTATTATTAATTTCATTCATATAATTCAAATTAACAATCAAAATAAATGGCCTCAGCCATAAATCAATTCGAGGAACAAGTGATCATGTTCTTAACATTCAACAGAAGTCCAAGCACATCTTCTTAAACAGTCCATCAACGGATCGTCCATACATGCACAACTCTGCTGCATCGCTGCGGTCTGTTAACTTATCAACTGCCAGCAACATCCCCTCTCCAAAATGGTTTCATATACATCTGATTCTGCGGGCTGCAGATTGTATTCTCTTGTTAATGCGATAGCCTCGTTGCTGATCAAACATATGGGCTTTGGTCCCACATTACTAAATAGATATATCATAGTCCACGCTTTGTTGAATTGTTGATTTTCACTTTGGCCTTATCAATGTGGACAATGACATTTCAACTCTCAAAACGTATTTTTTAGCGCCCTAAAACTTTTTACGACGTTGTGCGCACAGAGAGCGTGCAGGATCATGGGCGTGTTGTAGGGGCGAGACAAAGCAGATAAAATGGTTTCCTATTGGAGGAAATAGAACTAGCTCTCATTCTTGCTCAGAAACAGCTCCCACATGTAAGGAGAAAGGCAACTGAAAAAACACGTAGCTATCACATTTGGCTTTTCTATTATAGCTATAAGAAAAAGTTTTAGAAATGTTCTTTTGAAGAACCATAAAGGACAAAAAAATGAACTATACACATTGTACATGTTGTGTTTGTGTATATGCTTAACAGTTTGTGCTCTCAAACACCTTTCTTTAAAAAAACAAAAAATGGGGTAGTTTGTAGCTATATGTGTCTGTGATTTGTGATTTGTTTTTGTAACCCGTATATCCTGAAGCAGGTTAATGAGTTGTCAGGCTTATGGTTTGTTTCCTTATTAAGCAAACCCTTTGGCAGAAGGTCCATTTAAAGGCTTTGGTTAATGTATCTTATTTGCTTGCGTACACTTTAAGTTCAGCTATAAACAGCTCTGGTGAGAACTGGCACACACACGTGCGCGCACGCAGGCAGACACACACACACACACACACCCTGGGAGTGCTGGCCTGTCACAGCTATCAGCTGTCCTTGTGTTGCATGATTTAGTCCAAACAATATCTTGTTTCTTGTGCCATGGTATGTAAGTGTATTTGTGTGTGTGTGTGTGTGTGTGTGTGTGTTTGTGTGTTTGTGTGTGTGGCACAGTTGATAAAAGAGGCAATTCACTTTAATGGTACCCGAGTGTAGGGGTGAGGCACTGCATTTTATCTGGGTAGAAACACCTTTTAGGAGATTTTGGCAAATTTTCATTACCATATGGGTTTTTCCTCCCTCTTGTTTGGTCCAGACTGTGTATTCCGTTTTTGTCTAAACGAGCCTCAGAAGTACTACTGGTTTGACAATACAGTCAATATGTCATTGGAGAATGTGTCACCCATGCCAGTATTTTAGTCTCTCTCTCTCGCGCGCGCGTGCTCTCTCTCTCTCTCTCTCTCAGTCTCGCTCTCTCTGTCTCTCCTTTTCCTCACCCTCTCTGTTTCTCTACTCTCTCACTTGGATAGACAAATAAATTAGCCGAGCAAGTGTATCCACCACTTGGATTGAGAAAGCCATTGCAGAAAAACCTAATACCAGATGAGTTTTTTTAAAAACTTTTTATGTGGTTTTGCTTGCCTTGGGACATTTCTTGTCTTATAGAGATTGTTAAATCTGTTATTAGCTGAAATGTTATGCTCTATGTCTTTCCTAATGGTTCCAGTAAAGGGTTCTAATGTCTGTGTTACTTGTGCATGTATCTATGTGCATGTTTCCCTCCTTACCCGTGTGTGTGTGTGTGTGTGTGTGTGTGTATCTGCTGTATGTCAAAACAGCAGATATCAATCTGTTAGTAAGTCAAGAGGGTTATGCAGGGTTAAATGAGGCTGTTGTGGTCACTTCCCCTAAATGCTAATAAATCACTTCTAATATTGGACTAGACATTTGATGAAGCATAAGCCTTGGTATGCATCTCACGTAACACGCATACATCTGTGCAATTAACACACGTGCACACATGTATGCGTACAAATGGGCACTTGCACAAATATACAAATGAACCAATAGGCTAATTTATTTCTTAAAATCTGCTCATGCCCACTCACGCACGCACGCATACGCATACATTTTCGCACACAGTTTGGTGTGCGCCCCTTGCCAATAACATAAGAGGATGTTTTTGTCCAAAAGCGTATGCATTCAGCAGCATGGCTCCTGATCAGGGCCATTTCTGCCAAGACTTGGATTTCCCTCATATCTCCTCCTAGTGCTGGCCTTTACAACTCACCTCTCTCTCTCTCCTCGCTCTCTCTCTCTCTCTCTCTCTCTCTGTCTCTCTGTCTCTGTCTCTGTCTCTCTCTCTGTCTGTCTCTCTCTCTCTCTCTCTCTCTCTGTGTCTGTCTCTGTCTCTCTCTCTCTCTCCCTCCTGTGGAGCTGCCACCCCACAGTCCCCTCTCAGCTTCTTCTCACACTTGCCACCTCTCTCCTGCCCTCAGTCTCTTTTTCTCTCTCTCTCTCTCTCTCTCTCTCTCTCTCTCTCTCTCTCTCTCTCTCTCTCTCTCACCATATTCATTCCCTACCTCTCTCTACTTGCTCCCCCCTAACTCCCTCCCTCCCTCTTGCCCATTTGAGGCACTATGTCCCTCTGTCTTTAGCTCTCTCTCTCTTTCTCACTCTCCGCATTTTCTGTATCCGTGCTGCTCTTTCACATCTCTCACACAAACACATACACACACGCACACACACACACACTGTCCTTTTATCTCCCTTGGCTCTTCACCCCCTCCTCCTCCTCATCTTCCTCTCCTCCTCTGACTCTCTGCCTCACCCCTTGGGCGGCGCGCGGGGGCCATGTCTGTGGCTGACATAACGTGGCGTGACAGGGCCATCCCTGTGGATTCAGATCAAATAGACCTATAGTGTACACACAGCAGCCACAACAGTGGTACAGGCAGCACGGGCCCAGACTCCAGCCCAGGCCTGGGATATGGCACAGGGCAGCTCGGTGAGCATCTGGATTTCTCTCTCTCTCTCTCTCTCGCCCTCTCTCGCTCTCTCTCTCTGCACACATGGATCTTGTTCTGTCTTCTAGGTTGTACGAGTTGTAGAATAACAACAAGCTGTTTATCACTTTTTAAAATTTAAATAATGGTATTCAATGATGCTCGTTAATTGTTTGTTAAAACCCAACAGGTAGGAGATAAGCTTGGCTGGAGAACAGAATCAAAGACCTTTTGTTGCTAAGATTAAAAAGTGGTGATTCTGGACAGAAACCCATTAGCACAACCCAGTCTCATTGGAACAGTAAAGGGTCCCTCATACCAGCATGCACTTTGCTCTCTGCTGGGTTGAGGACAATCTAGCAAGTCAGGTTAACTGCAGGGTTTAGATATAGACATTGGCAGTGCTTTTTGGCAAGTAATTGCAGTGTTTTTTTTGTGCGTGTGCTAAATGTTAAAGTGCTGGCATCCAAAGCAACCAGCAATATGTCGGTTATGGACTGCAAGCAACGCCCTGTTTAGGTTTGCTAAACCATGGCAAAGTGTCACTCTCTACTGCACTGCATTGAATACCATATATCTGCAGCTAATTCTAATGTCATGCTGACTATTAACCTCCCAAATCAATTCAATTCAATTACGTTCACTTGAATGGTTTGAGTGCTTTCTTTTGGACCATACACATGTCTATTTCACCCCTCAGTGCAAATAGTTTTCATTTGTTTTTAGGTATAAAAAAAGGAAGACTAACATAACTAACATTAAAATGCACCTCACACACACATATATATATATATATATTGTATATATATATATATATATATATATATTCAGTGGTTGGAAATTATGCAAAACTATTACCACACAAAATGTATTCATGTTCATCTGGGCAAAGCAGATTGCACTGATAGTGTCTACAAAAGCATAATATTGCTCTTTCACTTTTCGCACAATTGGGCATGGACAATAGTTGGTTATCAGTTGTGTGAAGTGCTTACAGTTAAGCTTGTGTTGGCCATTGTGAAGTTATTGGTATTTCAGTTACTCTTTGTACAGAACACACAGTGTGTTCCTGGCTCTCAGCGGTCCTTCATCAAGTTCATTTAGACGTTTCTACCCGACCCGACTTTGGTCCAGTGGATGTTATGTGTTTGTGTGTGTGCGTGCGTGTGTGTGTGTGTGTGTGTGCGTGCGTGCTTGTGAGTCTGTGTCTGCACTATCAAATGATGGTTAACCTAGGTGTCCTCTGGGAACTCTTTTTCCATCCCCGCAGTTTAATAGAAGATAGAAACTGTGTGTCCAGAACAACAGAGGCTCCTCCTGCTCTGTCCCCCGGTGACCCAATCTCTCGCTTTTTTTTTTCTTCTTGTTGCTTTCTCTTTCTCCATCTGCTCTCTCACCACTTCTCCCCCTCTTTCAGGAACTCTTTATCCACTTCTCTCTCTCTCTCTCTCTCTCTCTCTTTCTTTCCTTTGTTCCATAACTTCCCTGCCGCTTCTTCTTCTGCTCTCACTTTTTTCTATGTGCTTTCCTTTCACCCCCACCATTTATCTCTGTCATTGTTCTTCATAGCAGTTATGGCTTTCTTAATAGAGAGTTCGAGAGAGTTCTACAGAGAGGGCCAGAGAGAGAGAGAGAGAGACAGAGAGAGAGAGAGAGAGAGAGCATTGTAGACCCCTGTTGAAACAGTGCACTCGTTTAAAGACATTTATTTGCCGTTTGACAGACAGAGGATCAATCATGCAACCAATTACTGAGTCAATGATTATCATCAGCAACCTACGTAGTGTAAACATACGCTACCAAATGTTATGGTTAGATTTACACATTCTCAGCAGGGATTATAAAGAACCCCCCCCCCCCCCCCCCGCCTCTGATCAATTTTCGGACCGCCCCTGTTGCTGTTCGTGGAATTAGCTTTCACACAGTGTGATTTCCTTTTAATCGTCAGTACACACTTTACTATGGCAATCTGTGGCTCATTTTAAAAGGCAACACACTCCCCCTGCCTGACACTCATTAGCCTAGCCTAGCCTAGCCTAGCCTAGCCTAGCCTTGCTTGATCATCCCGCCTGCAGGGACCTTCAGTCTGTAATTGGCAGGCTGTCAAACGGAGGCCTCAGCAGTCTTTGAGTCTTTGTCCTCTTAGATTTTGTTTTGCTGATATGCCCGGCGATAGGCAGTATGATGTGTGTGTGGTATTCTCGGGGGTGAGGGGGAAGCAATGCTAAAATTAACTTTTGAGAAGCACTAAGGCCGATTTTGACAGTCACTGGTGTTGTGGAGAAAGAAGGCTGTATATTGTACTGCCCATGCCAACCGAATGTTAAATTAACAACATTCCTGAAATGTAGAGGAGCTAAAGACACATCGATGTATATATATACACATGTATTTTTGTCACTTGGATTCTTCAATTCTTCAAATTAAAGATAAACTGCGGCTTAAAACACTTTGACATTGTTAAGATACATCTATTGGTGAAGCACAATGCACCTTAGGTCCTATTTAAAAAAAAATGTTTTGCTTGGGGCCCGGCCATGATCTCTGTACAGCTGCGGAGGCATGGCCTAGTTCGAATAGAAAACGGCCTGGTAGTCACTGTTAACCTTGCCAATTTGGTCTGTTCTGGCAGCGGGGAGCTCGGATATGGCCAATGCAACTAGGTTTTGACATGCGGTCCCGGAGCTGCATAGCGAAAATGTTCACCAAAGTATTGGCTGCAAAACTTTGGGGCCAGCTTGTTGCTAAATGTTATGGTGTGATAATGAGCAGATTCAGTGAGCGTGCACGTACGACAACAAGAACATCGGCAGCAGGCAAGATTTTTGATTAGTTTGAACATTTTATTGCACTTTTCAATGGAATTGAGTCCAGCTCAGAAACTGTGCTTGCCACCCAGGCGACAAATTAAGACAAACATTAGTCATCCAGCGTGCAGTAAACAAGTCTCTAGTGGATCACCTCTCTTATTTTAAACTCCCCTACAGTTTTTAAATGTACAGTTTAAGTAATAGTAATAGTAAAGTGGACTTCACAACAGAACATTAATACAAAAGCAATCCAAAAGCAAATGATACATGTGTTGGTACAGGCTGCTGTACTGCCATAAAGATGAACTATAACTAGAGTTTGGTGGAAAATGCAATTTGTCCCCACAATTAGTTTGCTTACTTTTTACTTAATTGTCTTCTGCATCAGACTATTTTGGATAAGAGTGTGTGTGTGCGTGTGTTTGTGCATGCGTGTGTGAGAGAGAAGGAGAGCTAGACAATGGGCAGAAAGGAAGAGGGGAGTCAAAGAAATGGAAAGAAACATGAGCAAGTGAGCTGCAGCCTGTTTATGTAAACATTAATCTTGGCTAAACTGCTGAGAGATTGACTTTCTACACAGGACACACACGTATGCACACATGCACGGACACATGCACACATACACACAGGCACACACACACACACACACACACACACACACACACACACACACACACACACACACAGGGCCAGGAGGTAATGGCTTCAATCAATGGTTGCCTCCTCCAATAGATGCGGGCTACTCCAGTGAATACGGCAGCCACACAGGCCCGGCCGGTGGTAATTAAGTTCTACATGTGCAAATCCAGTTGTGAAGCATTGCTTATGAGATCGCCTGTATAATCACATTGGCCCAAAAGGGAGAGAGCAGTTACTTAGCATTTAAATGGGTTCTCCCTTTCTTCAAGCGTGTGTGTGCCAGCGTGTGTATGTTTGTGCCAGTGTGTGTGTGTGTATCGCTCTGTATGATAAACACGGAGCAGTATTTGTCTTGTTCTATGTATGTGTTAAACTTTATGCTATAATATCTCTGCATGTATGCTTTTCCGGCATTGTGTGGCGTGTGGTTAATGAAAATGCCACTGGATTATGTGTGTGTGTGTGTGTGTTTGTGGCAGGGGGGTGGGGACTTATGCTTGAGGGTGACACATAATGCCTATGTATTATTTATGCTTGCATCCCAGTGAAACCTTGTCTTTTCAACAGAAGAGTTGTGGGGGGATATTGGAGAAAATGAATTGTGCGTGCACATGCTTGTTTGTGTCGCCCCTAGACTTCTATCATTGTAAGGACATTTTCAAACTTTGGGTTCTTTTATTTTCATGTTTAACTCCCATTCACTTTGTTCTTTCGGTCATTCAGGTGGATTCATCTGGTCTGACTTGAAGTGAAATTAAATCTACAGTATGTAACCTTTGACCTCAGCTCACTGCCAGGGATTATTTTGTCAAACACTACTGTGACACATTACGCTTTGATAAATGATGGCAGCAAAAGAGTGTCAGGCTGTCCTGTTTGAGTGTGAGCAAAAGAAGTTGAATAAGATTCAATGCAATTGCTTCATGGGTATGGTAAAGGAATGACGTATTCTGCTATATCTAATGGAGAAGCAGAATGAAATGTACTGACATTACTTTTCAGGCTGTCTGCTTTCCTGCTTCATCCCTTCATGTGATTAATGGAATTTGTGATTACAAAATGTACCCTTTGCGTCCAATAGATGCAAAAAAGAAAAAAGGTTAGAATGTGTTTGTATTTTAATTTGAAGTAGCCTACATTAGCTTTTTACTCAATCACAGAAAACTGATAACCGTGCAGTACTGGCCTGCAGCAAGTGTTTATTAAGATGTGCCAATGTAATATGAAAGTCCTCATTATTTTCTCAACTCATCCCGTTATGACACAAGGTGTCAATAAATAATTGGTAGTAGAAGGGCAGCTATTCATATTTCACACCACCTTCGCGATAATCTAGAAATTATGCTGACGGCAGACATTTGCAATGGCAGATGAATCAAAGAAAGATAAATGGCCAGTGGTTGGTGTGAAAAATGGATGAAACATTTTTTGGGGAAAAAAAACGGTTATATTACAAGGTGCAAAATAGAAGAAAGGGAGAGTGTGACGAAGCGGCAATCAGGACTTTAACTGCTCCGTCAGCCAAGCAATGTACGTTTGGCATGAAAGCCGTCTGACTCATAAAGTATGGCACATTGGTGTTTATTATTATGTTTGTAATGTGTTTATAATGTGTCATCACAACTGGAGTAGAATTATCCATAGCCGGAAAACAACACCATTTCCACATGTATGTAAACACTAGAAAACAAAGATTTCAATGATTATTGTTTGTTGAATTTAAGGCGCCACGTAATTCATTAATAAGGTCATCATTTACGTGTTGTATCCTGCTCATTCCAGCGGTATTACTTGTGTTTACATTATAAGCAACCTGATAACCTGTAGAAGTAAACTCACCGGTTCGCTCATCTTAAAGGGGTTATTTAAAGGAATCATTCGCGCCGCTTGTTGGACTAATCCATTTATGTGGGTTTATTTTACACAACATATTTTGCATCGAGGTTTTGCAGTGACCAATGGATTAATTGTGTGTGTAAATTATTGTTATTGTAATTACACTGATGCCTTTACAGGAGTGAATATTTTATAAGTGTATGGTGGTGTAAGCTGAATATAACATTTAGTAGGAATGGTATTTCCATGTGGGGGGGGCTAGCTAAAGTTCAAGCCTTTATATACCAGTCGCTTTTAGTAAGTTAGAATTAGGCTACCTAGATGGTGGTCTAATTGCTCCGTCTAAGCAGAGTGACATTATTTGTCATATTATGTGTTACATGTTCAGTTTATTGTATGTCTGTTGTAACTTTAATTGAATTAAGTATATTCTTAAAGGACTGTTGGACTCAACTTGAGCTCTTAATGGCCTGGCCCGGTCTAAATTACGACAGAGAGAAAATGGAAGACAAAAAAAACTTTGAAGATAATCAGCTTGATCCTTTTTGCTTTTTTTGGTATTAATTAATGAATTTATCAATTAAATTCAATGCCACTGCAACTTTTTTCCGCTTCTTGAAAAATCAGACATTTGTAGCCTATTCAAAAAAGTTGTTATGACAGTCTAGTAAACGTTCCACTTAAAGTTACATTTGCATCAGCTCAATATTCATGTCTAATTTAATATTGGCAAATAAATGATAGATTGTTTCAAAATTATAATTAAAAAATATCTAATATAAATTAATGAAATAATATTTGGATTTGATATTTTTTTTACAACAAAAGAAAAGCTCCTCCTCAATCCCCGAGGTGCTGCAGCCCCCCCAGCACCCCTACTTCCCGCGAGTATGGGGTGGTGTGGCACAGCCAGAAGAATAGGGGTTACCGGCCACATGTAGGTGATAAATCCTTACGATTTACACCCTTTTCCCTTTCACCCTGTGTTGTTTCTTTTATTCACACCGTTGCCCTCTCTCTGACTCTCTCTTGCTCCAATGCTTACCACTCTCTTCTCTGACCCTGTTCCTCCCTTCCTCCCCCTCTCTCATATTTTGTACAATGGTTGAATGATGGTTTTCACTAGGGGTGCAACGGTTCAGTTAGCCCACGGTTCGGTTCGTACCTCGGTTTTGGGGTCACGGTTTCGGTTCGGTTTCGGTTCGTGTTTTGAATAAAAAGAACAAGAAATTTCCAAAATTCTCTTTATTTTGCTTAAGCAAATTCAAGAATGACAAAAAATGTAAACATAACACTTGTATAACATGTATATAAAATACTTTCAACTGTAAACAACATTTAAAACTTAAGTGCCTCTTATATAGCTTTGAGTACTGGTATACACAATAACAGTGTTTAAAACATAAACATACACTATACAGTAGTATAAAAAGGAGGGAAACCATTTCAAAAGAAAAATTGCACATTAACTTTGGCAATTGATACCATACACTATTTAGGGGAACGTTGGGAAACAAATAGAAGATGGCTATCACTTAAATAACAAAAAAAATAGCCTAATAAACATTAACATACAAATACTTCAAGTAGTATAGTATAGGCTATATATTCAGGAGTGCAATATAAGTTCAGCTATTTATTCTCTATTGTGAGATTCTTCTGTAAGAAGACAAGCCTATCCACATTGTCTGCAGCAAGGCGAGAGCGACATGCACTAACAATATCCCCTGCAGTGGAGAAAACTCTCTCACTTGGGACAGAGGTTCCTGGGACACATAGGTGACGTTGTGCAACTTTTGCGACATGGGGGAACTTGCCCTCATTGTTCTTCCACCACGCGAAAAGATCATTGTCGACATTAATGCAGTCCGCTAACCTGTATGAGGCGACTTCCTCCTCAATTAACAGGGAAAGGGGCTTGACCTGATCCTTTGTTTTGAAGACCGCTCCAAATAGCTCCGCCATAGCTGTCTTCTTCTGGGGTGGAGGGGAGGATGCATGCCGTTCCTCTGTGGATGTGGATGGCCTTGTCTCACTCTCTGCTTGACTCTGCAAGATAGAATAACAACAAATGTTTTTAGATATAATATAATAAATGTTTTAGATATATAATATAATAAATGTTTTTAGATATAAAATATAATATAATAAACATCCAGTGTAAATGTATATTCTGCTTCTGTGACCTCAACTTAAAGGAAATAAGCTCTCATACTTTTTTGTGTTCTATCCTTTTGACACATTTGTGATTTTGTGTCAATGAAAACATCAATCAAATATAATGCAACCATAAAATCACAAAAACATGATAATCAAATAATACCTGCTGTTCATGCTCCAGGATTTCTGTGGTGAGATCCCTGTAGAGTTCGACACGGGAGGGTTCATCAATGAATGGCAGGGATTTAAACCTGGGATCCAGGGCTGTGGCTTTTTGGAGGTACTTTTGGACATCAGCTTTTGTGTACCTTTTTTCCAGGTCCTGTTTAATGGCTGCTTTGGCATCTCTGATTGTCGGGGTGTCCTCATCACCTGATGCCATGGAGTTCAGAATCAATTCCTTCAGAGGGAGGATCATTGATGTTGTGGGGGTTGATTCACTGCTCATGAGAGTTGTCACAGTCTTCAGTGGTTTGAGTAGTTTAATGAGGAGTTCTCCCAGTCTTTGTTCATCATCACTCAACATTGCTATGTCCTTGGTGACATTCTTCTTCACTCGTTTGTCAAGTAATGTGGAGTAGATGGCAGGCTGCATTTCCAAATATCGCTCCAACATGTCATGTATTGTGTTCCACCGAGTGCTGACATCATGGATTAACTTCACTCTATCTAGGTTTAATGACACTTGTTTCTCAGTCAGAACGTCATTGGCTGTGGTGCTTTTGTGGAAGAATGAGACAACTCTCCTCACCTTCCCAAGGAGGCGGGACACCGAGTTGATTGACACTGCCTTCTTGGCTGCAAGGTTTACAGTGTGGGCAAAGCAGCCTATCTGTGGCCCCAGCCCCTCGGCTTCATTGACTGCGTTGACAATATTGGTTGCGTTGTCTGTGGTGACTGGGATCTTTATATTTGGCCGCTTCAATTTCCACTCTGCCACTGTTTTGCCCAATTCTTCTGCCAAGTTGGCGCTTGTATGGCTTTCATATATTCGACGTGTTTGGAGGACTGCGCTCTTCATTTCCCAATCCAACATATAGTGGACCGTCACAGTGATGTAACCCTCTGTTGCACGGGACGTCCAACTATCAGTGGTCAGCGCGAGGCTGTGTGTTTTGGCCAAATCACCTTCAATGGCTTCGCGCACTGTATTATAGATTTCGGGAATTACTTCGTTCGTGAAATACGTACGGGATGGAATATTGTAACGTGGGTCGAGCACATGCATTAAGTGACGAAAGCCCACATCGTCAACCACTGAAAAGGGCTGCATGTCTTTTGCAATGCACATCCCCACTGCACGGGTTATTTTCTTGTGCTTTTCTGACTTCAAGCTATATGGCTGTTGGAGCGCATCTCCGATGGAGATTTGGTTTTTCGCTGGTGTTACCTGCGCAGCTGTCCTGCTCTGAGAGAGGGATACATCGGGGTGTTTACGGCGGAGATGCATGCCCATGTTGGAAGTGTTACCGTTAGCGTACGGGACACGGGTCAAGCAACGCTTGCACACAGATTTAGTTTTGTCCACTGTTTTCTGCCCCTCGTCGTTGTAGTCAACAGCGAAACCAAAATGTTCCCACACTGAAGATTTGAATGAAGCCGGTGCTTCTTCAAACCTCTCTCTCTCTCCTCCGCTTGCCATAGCTTTTTCTGTTTACTTTTCCGCTCGATCTGACTGACTTTTTTTCCCTCCTCTTTCTCTCTCCTGTCGGCTCATTAATTATTTGCAAAACCGAAAGAGCGCGGTTCATAAGGGCGTATTGAACCGTGCAGGGCGAACCGTACGGTTCGGTTTTAAACCGGAAACCGTTGCACCCCTAGTTTTCACCATCTCTCTCTTGCCCTTTCTTTTGCCAACCTCCTCCTCCTCCTCCTCCTCCTCCTCCTCCTCCTCCTCCTCCTCCTCCTCCTCTCTCGACCTGATTGGCTGCTATCCGTCCTTCTCTGGGTTTCTTTCCCTCCTCATTATTTTCAGATGTGGAGCAGCTCACAGAGGTAAGCCGATCACAGGAGCAGCACACTAGACGCAGCATCAGGGGATCGGTTCATACAGAGAGGACACTTATAGCGACCGCCCTATAGCACACACACACACAGGTCAAATGCACACACATGACTCCCGATGCTCAAAAGTTCAAACATTGTGCCCCAGTTTGGAGTTGACCTTTCATTGCACGTCTCATTACGTTACTAAGCTATGTGTGTCGCCACGGATGCAAAGGATGATCGTCGAACATCCAGATGAGATGAATCAAAGTTGGTTCAAATGAGGGGTTTTATTTCTGAAAGATTTATTTAAATCAGAGAATAATGAAAAACAAAATTAGTACAAAGGCCATCCCATAAATGGGGGAGCGGGACCTACACAACAAAGGAGAACAGAGGGTTAAAATCATCCCACTCTCCTTGTGGTGTTGGTATGGCCCAACATGTTTTCCAGGTATTTAAGTGGTTCCCATTCAGACCACTCCCCTTTTACAGGTCCACGAAGCTAGGTGGCAGGAACAGTGGTGATAACAGAGTGGAGTAATTGATTCAATTACAAAACAAGGTTCATCTAGGATGTAAATGCACACAACTTCTCAGCTTTACAAACTCTGCAGTGTGTCAACTAAGACGGATGTAAAAAAAGAAAACAGCAACCGCAGCATGTCAAACCTATTTGTACTTCTCTGTATAAACAACATTTTAACCATGGACAAACCACAGAAGTAGTTTAATTAATTGCCTTTACAAAACGTTTTTATTTTCTTGAACAGGATCAATCATGATGACATGATGAAAGTTTCTTTTGCTTACTTTTGTTGAACGCAGCTCACTACACTTATCACGTGACAGCAGTGCTTCGATAGGCTCGATATTGCAATGCACACACACACACACTATTAGAAATCACTCAATTCCTTTGTGTAAGCTCTTACGAGTTGCCATTGCAGCAAATTGAATAGCTAGACCTCAGGTTCACAAAGTGGCACATAAGTCGTGTTGCCCATGGATGTTTGTTTATTCTCTCCCTCTCGCTCTCGCTCTCTCTGTGTGTCTGTGTCAGGGCCATGGGAAAGCCAACACAAAACCTGAGCAATTATAAGTGTATTTGGTAAAGCACTGATCTCTTGACCAGTGGCACAGACCTCCGCATACAGAGCCCATGCTGTGAGTCATCTGACTGTGTGCGTGTGTGTGTGTGTGCATCCCAAAGCTACCGTGACTTATGACCTTATGAGCATTGTGCTGCCTGCCTTTTTGTGATGTGGCTGCATGGTCTCCCTGTTTATCTTAAGCTGGGGCTGCACTGCACAATTTTCAAGGCCGATTTAGGAATGATTTGAAGTCGGCATCAAAGACCAGTGAGCGAGTTTGGACTTTACTGATGGAGTTTGACGCCATGTTTTTTGTTTCTGTCTTTTATGCTTTCTTCATGTGGATTACGGCACAAATAACACAGTGGCGATAACCACATTTGGTTGTTTACTTTGTTATGGTGTCAAAACATCATGGGAGAATACACTCTCGCGAGTGCATGGTGAGCACAACACTGCGTCCGTCTGTTCTCCATCTTTAGATTTGTTTCCCAAAGGCTACAGTTGTTAGGTGTGTGCGCAAACAAGATTGGAAAATTGGCCAACGTCCGTCGTCAAATGTGCACTCCTCAATCATTTCGTAATCGTTTCACAATTGTGTAGTGTGGCCCCAGCTTTAGTCATAATCGAACGGCTGGCAGACCCACAGACAGATTGGTGTCGTCTCCATCTCTGTCTTCTATTCTTTATACTTTTTTCCCCCTTTATATACTTTATAGGTGTACGATTAATCACGTCTGCCTGTCTTTAATGTTTACATTAACATGTAGAGTTTCTGCTACTCTGTAGATTTTGTTATTTGAATAGTTTTGTCTCTTTCATTCCTATTCCTGTCCTGTACTTTCTGCTGTGTCACCCCAATTCAATTACCTGGGATTAGTAGAGGACACCTTATCTTATCTTACAATAGCCTACTGTAATATTTTTGCGTCTTGGCATACGCACTCTGAATACTGTGTACATCATATAATACAATTATGTTTGCAATATGCTTTGTAGCATTTGGATTCAAATGATGACAGAAATGAAAGTGATGTATGTATTCCAAGAAAGATATTACATTCACGATAACATTCAGTGGCTTTTGACTCCAAACCATAGGTATTGATATAATGATGCTCAGATCTTGATCAAGTACATGAAGGCTCCAGCGAATAATGACTAGCCTGGAAAGTAGGGGCTGTCACTGCTTGACCTACGTCTCTTTTGTGAAAAGGGGCAAATTTATAATGACTGAGGCAACCGTTTGATCAGCTTAGTGGTGGCGGGAATCGGGATATTTCCCTCTGAATTTCTGTGCTATTCTGCCTATTAACGCTGGTCAACACTTGACTGTGGCAGAAAAGATGGACACGGACAGAGAGAGATAAGGAAAGTGGATAATTTACCACACTGCCGATTAGAAAACAGTTGGCCGTGCCGGGTGCAGCCCTAATTGCTGGGGAGGGTCTTGCCTTTCCTCTGAGGACCATTCTGAGGACAGTGCACTGTCATTATGAAGAGAATTACTGTCATCCCTCCCTGCTACAAGTATTCATTTGATTAACAGATGCTGCTCAATGCCAAATGGGTCATTATACCAACTAAACTGTTGCTGTTTCTGTGTGTGTGTATGTGTGTTGTGTGTGTGTGTGTATGAATATATTTGCGTGCATATAAATCTGTGTACATATATGTGCGTATATTTTTGCACACTCCGCAACAGTGTAAGAGTCTGTGTGCGCACACGTGTGTGTGTAGACAAGAGGATGCATTAGAAATAGAGATGTTCTATTGATGAATACATAAGGTGTTTCCATATGGGAGTCTCCATCTCTTTGTTGAGGTCTCAATGCTGTGACCGCCACGACAACGACGCGATGCCCACTTCAGTGCCATCATGTTTTTACATTATTGTTAATTCATGGTTGGTTTTATTAACAGTACAAACGGGAGCGTATACCGGGCCACTCATGACGAATGATGAGGGCAATTGAGAGCTGTTCTGCGTCTTGGTTGCCACCTCCGATAAAACAAAAGAGAGAGAAGGCCTTGGATAGCTGCGTTTTTGTATGCCTGCCAACTTTGCAGCCACGTGCACTTGTCCTGACGGTGAAGAATGCAATCTCTCATTAGCGTTCCGTGCCTCTCATCTGTTGCCGCTGTTTACTCATCCCCTCAATACTTTAAGCGCTCAGTGAAACAAATCAATTAAAAAGATGAAGGCTATCCCTGAACGATTCAGCCACAGGCCACGCTTGTTGACATTGTTTACTCTGTCGCACCGTATGTTAGCCGAGTGCGCAGCAGCCACCAACTGCTTAAGGGACAGATGGTGTGTGACAAACAGTCGTGGTTTTCTTCATTTGATTGTTTTGGAAAAAATTACAACAAAAAATGTGTGTTTGACTAAGAGGAAATTTGTCGCCTTTTTATGCTGATTTCGACTAATGAATTTTGACTATGTATCATGCCCATGTGCGTGTGTCTTGCACTGCTGGTTTCTCTGGAAGCTAAGCGGGGGCTCGTCTGGTCCATCCTTGGATGGGGGATGAGGTGGTGCTGGTAGAGGTGTTGGAGGGCCAGTAGGGGGTGCTCATCCCTCTGGCCTCTGTTAGATCCCCAATGCCCCGGGACGGAGACGGGGACTCCATCCTGTCTAGAGCACCGTCTTTCGGATGAGATGTTAAACCGAGGTCCTGACTCCCTGTGGTCACTAAAGATCCCGTGGCACTCATTGCAAGAGTAGGGGTGCTAACCCCGGTGTCCCGGCCAAATTCCCAACCTGGCTCTTGTACCATCATGGCCACCTAATCATACCCTGGTCTCTAATTGGTTAGTTTCATTCCTCACCTCTCTGCTGAGCCAGTGTGTGGTGAGTGTTCTGGCGCATACTGGCTGCCGTGCATCACCCAAGTGGGTGCTACACACCGGTAGCGGATGAGGTGTCATATCCCCCCCCCCACACACACACACACACACTATGTAAAGCGCTTTGGGTGTCTTGAAAAGCGCTATATAAATGCAATTAATTAATTAACATACCATACTTACCATGCCTTGACCCCTATGTGGGAGGGGCCTTCCTGAACCACACAGGTGTCTCCGAGTCACATGATGTCAAATCACATGGTCTGGCCTGTAGCACTAAAGTACTAGTCTCGCATAGCGAGACCTTTCTCCACACTTGTGGAGAAAGGTCTGGCTCTACTCACTATCATTCTGGTGTAGGGGAAAAAAACGCTCCATCTTGTTTGTATTTCTTTAACCAATCACAATCGTCTTGGGTGGCCCAGGATGCAGGGACGGTGGCAGATAGCGGAAGGGGGAGGAGTAAAAGGTATAATGCCAACAACCTACATCCGGTAAGCCAGACTACTAAAGTACTGACACTGTCTTTTACAGAAAAAAATTCAAGGCACTTTCTAGATTGAATTGGCCAAGTCTGTGAGGAAAGTAATGCACCATCATTTTTTGTCTTAGATAGTGATAGTAAATACATATAAAACATGATAATCTGATTAATTTTTTGCGATCCTTTTTGTGCGTTTGAGTGTCTGTATTTGTGTGTTGCTGCCATTGTTGCTGTAGATTGGGGCTGCTGGGCGTCATTCAGGCATGGTTTCTGTTTATGAAGACACATAAGATTGTTCAGATTTAATCATTTTACTTTGTTTTCTTTTTATTCAACTTAGTTTTTATTAGTTTTTTTGACAGAGAAACAGATAACAGTACAGTTCATCAACATTGTTGCCGGGCAGCATTATTACATCCATATCTTCCATGAAACAGATTTTACATTCAGGGTTATGGACAAGGGGGTTTGAACAAGTTTTCATGTTTGGTAGTGTACAGGGCCGACGAGGAAAAAAACAAATAAACAAATAAAACAAAGCAGAGACATCACCTCAAGTCTTATATGCTCTCCATTTTGACCATTTTGTAATGTATAAGTCATTCTTCAGTCTGAGTAAGAAAGTCAGTCTCTCCATCTCATGGACCTCTGCGACAACCTCAAGCCAATTGTCTACCGTTGGTGGATCAATCTGTAACCATTTACGAGTTATTGCTTTCTTTGCTGCTACTATCAGTATATTCAGAAGATATCGATCATTTCCTGTTATTTCCTCTGGCAGGTCACCCAAATAAAGTGATATACATGTAAACGGAATCTTCCTGCCAAGAATATATTGCATCATTTTCCAAGATAGTTGTATCTTTGGGCAGCTCCAAAAGATGTGGTGGTGGTCTGCTCCATCATCCCCACATGTTCTCCAACAGTTATGGTCTATTGATGTCAAGTATGTCTTCATTTTAGGAGTGATGAAAAAAAAAAAAAGCGGACAAGGTTCTTCCAACAGAATTCACGCCAATACATAGAGCAAGATGTAGAAAAGGCAGTTTCGCACATGTTCGCCCATTGCTGATTGGATAACTTATTTAATTCTTTCTCCCATCTCTCCTTTATATAGGACGTGGTAGCCCCCCTCCCCTTCATTATTCCCTGGTAAAGTTTAGAAACTACTGATTTAGAGCCACCCGTGTATGCTTTAACTGTTAATTGTATTATTTCATTGGGATCCGTAATTGCCTCATTTTTTCCAATTTCTTTCAAAAAATATTGGCGTAGCTGTAGGTATCTAAAAAAATCATATTTTTCTAAATTATATTTATCTCTCAGTGTCTGAACATTTTGTAATGTGTTTTTCACCATTATGGTACAGTAAGCAGTAATACCTTTTTTCGACCAGCATTTAAATCTAGAATCCATACAGTTCGGTTTAAATTCTGTGTCATTTGCAACCCACCTACGTTCTTTCAGCTGGGTCCACAAATGTAATTGCTTTATCACATCAAACCAGGTGTGCAAAGTGAATGAGGCAAGTGGACTCAAGTGGTCCTGACAAGTTATTGTTAATTTATGATCTCCAATCATTGCCTGTATTGGGACACCATTACATTCTCTCTCCATTTCCTTCCACCTTGCCTCATAGCCACTGTCGCACAAGAGAATTATAGTCTTTAGTTGGGCAGCATAGTAATAATCTCTAAGACTAGGTAGAGACATACCTCCTCCCTCCCTACTAGTGGTTAAGGTACTATATTTAATCCTTGGTTTCTTACCATTCCAAATAAATCGCATATTATCGCAAATAAAAGGTACAGCAATCTAGGTAGAATAGACATTTTTATAGTGTCAATTCTTGCACTAAAATTCAGTAGGGATGTTGACCAGTTATTAAGATCCTCTTTAATTTTCTTGTTTACATTTTCATAGTTTTTTTTGTACAAGTCACCGAGAAAATGTGTTAACCAAACTCCCAGGTATTTTATTGCTTTTTGAGACCAGTCGGTAGGGATTCTTTGCTTAAGCCCAGGTGAGGGATTGTAATTAAATGTTAATATTTGTGTTTTTTGTATATTGAGTTTATAGCCTGAATATGTGGTAAATATATCAAGGGGATCCAGCAGGGCAGGGAGACAGACATCTGGATTACGGATATATAGCAAGACATCATCAGCATATAATGCTATTTTGTGTTCCCTATTATTGACCACAATTCCCTGTATTGTACAGTCCTCTCTTATTGCTTGGGCCAGGGGTTCCATGTAGAGTGCAAATAGGGTTGGTGAAAGGGGGCATCCTTGGCGGGTAGACCTTTCTAGTTTTATACGATCAGTGAGACAGCCATTTATCCTGATTCTTGCTGTAGGGGTGGAGTATAATGTCCTTATACTGTTAATTGATTTTTCAGTAAATCCAAACCGCTCTAAGACTAAAAACAGATATTCCCAGCTAACACGGTCAAAAGCTTTTTCAGCATCCAAACTGGCTAAGGCGGCAGTAGTGTTTGTTTCTTTAATGTTCTGTATTATATGAAGAGAACGTCTGATATTATCTTGTGTTTGGCGTCCCCGGACAAAACCAGTTTGGTCAGTGTCGATTAATTCAGGGATAAAAGAATCCAGTCTCCTGGACATGATGGAGGCATATAGTTTGTAATCCTGATTTAAAACTGAAATTGGTCTGTATGAGCTACATAACATTTTATTCTTGCCTTCTTTTGGAATGACTGAAATAACAGCTTCACTCCATGAAGGCGGAGTTGTCCTTTTATCAAGTGTCCAGTTAAAGGAGTTTAAAAGTACTGGAATTAGAGCCTCCTTAAAGGTCTTGTACCACTCGGCTGGCAGGCCATCACTCCCTGGTGATTTACTATTTTTTAATTTATTCAGTGCCGTTTTCAATTCTTTGCTCGTAATCTGTGACGTTAGGCATTCGTTAGGAGGTCTAGGGAATTTAGGAATGTTTTTATGTTCTCTGAACTTTCTTGTTTAGGTTGTGAATAAAGAGTCGTAGTATTTTTGAAATGCAGTTTCAATTTCATCTGTTATTATATATTTGCCCTGTTCCGGGATCTAATATCTTATAGATTGATTGGGAGATCTGTTTTTTCCGAAAGTTTTTTGCTAATAATCTTGTAGCTTTAGGACCTATCCCATAATAAGATTGTTTTAGAAATTTATATTTTCTATCTAATTCTTCTTTGTAAATTTTCTAGTTTCTTTGATTTTATTCATCACTTGAGGGTTCTGGTTCTCACTGTGTTGCTTTTCTAAGTGTTTTAAATTATTTTCAAGCTGTTTAAGTCTATTTTCTTTAGCTTTTTTGATTGCTGCACTAAGTGATATCAGTTTACCTCTGATAACTGCCTTTAAGGTGTCCCAGAGTATATTTGGGTTCACTTCCCCATTGTCGTTATAGTCAAGGAAATTCTTAATTTCAGCTTTAACTTGTTGTATGACGTTGATGTTTTATAGTGATGGATTTCATGATTCGTTTGCGCGAATCAGTTCGCGTCGTTCAGTTCGCCATAAAAAGTCATTTGTTCGTTCGTTCGTTCGTTCAGTCGTGTTTCCGGTAGCGGTGAATCATTCACTCGTTCAGTCGTTCAGACTCAGCTCTAGTGGTGGATTTCCTCGTTCGTTTGCGCGAACTAGTTCGCGTCGTTCAGTTCGCCATGAAGAGTCGTTCGTTCGTTCGTTCGTTCGTTCGTGTTTCCGGTAGCGCTGAATCATTCACTGACTCGTTCAGTCGTTCAGTCGTTCACTTAGCTCCTCCCTCGTTCGCGAATCACGAACGACTCGGCTCAGGGCTGTCATTCGCGAACGGCGAATGCCAGCCGAGTCGGTCAGACTCGGCTCCTCCTCGTTCACACAACATTCAAACGAATCACGAATGCAGCTGAGTCGGTCTCGGACTCCCTCGTTCTTCTCATTTACTAACTAATCATGAAATCACGATTCACAATCGTGCAATGGTGCTTGATGGCGTTAATAAATGTGTTAATAGCAAATACAACATTGTGTCTGGTTGAATATGTTAACATATGTATTTCATTTGAGTTCAACAGATTTATTTAATGTATGCATAATGACATGTCAGGATCAAAATGCCCCGTTCCCCCAATTCAACGTAACGTTAGACAAACCAAACGCAGCGCGATGTGTGTGTGTGTGTGTGTGTGTGTGGGGGGGGGGCGTAGTAGATTATTGGATGTTTAATATATCAGCAAGATAATAGACTTGGTAAAGTTAGACACACCAAACGCAGCGCGATGTGTGTGTGTGTGTGTGTGTGTGTGGGGGGGGGTGTAGTAGATTATTGGATGTATATCAGCAAGATAATAGACTTGATTTAGCAATGATGAGTTTTAAAGTTAATGATGTACAGTTGTGTTTATTCTGGGCATATTTTATATTGCGGGTCCCGGCCGGGTTGCGTGCGTGAGAAGGAAGCATGAAAGAACGAGACAGATTGACGAGACATTCAAATATTTTATTAATCTGGCATGACATAGAAAATACAAAGACAGCATGTATTTACCATTTCACTGATATGTAAATGTAAAAGGCAATATTCAAATGTGAAAGTGGTATTGTTAATGTGTCAACCATTCGAAAGCGTCCTAGACTGTCACAGACAGACAAACAACATACATTGGCTGGCTCTCGTGATGACGAGTCGTGAGTGACGTCTCAGTCCTCGAGTCAATCAGTCAGCGAACGAGTCACGACTCGCAAATCAGCGGCGCCGCGAATCAGCGCGTCAGAGAGACTCAGCGAACGAGACGAACGACGCGAACGACGGTGGCGAACTAGGTCAGTTCGTTCACTTTAAAGAGTCGTTCGTTCGAACTAGTTCGTTCGCGAACGACCCATCACTACTCAGCTCCTCCCTCCGCCCCTCGTTCTCATTCGCGAACATTCGCCGTTCGCGAAAGCCAGCCGAGTCTGACCGACTCGGCGCCTCCCTCGTTCACAACATTCAAACGAATCACGAATTTAAGTTACCATTCAGAGATCAAGTTACAGTAAAACTCCGACAAACCAACTGGGGGAGGGTGGTTGATGGTGTTAAAGGGGCACTTGGCAACTTTTTCAACTTAATAAACCCGTCTGGAAATCATTTGGATGGTTAAATGGTCTGTTCCGGTGTTAATGGTGACTATCCCGGCTCCCCCCGGCGCCCCCCGGCGGAAAACCAGCCTTGCAACTTTGGGACTACCGTCCCGGTAAATTGGAAATGGGAAGTATCGCGAGAAGCGAGAACGAGCGAGAAACACAAACTGCTTTACGGCAATTCAACGTAAACACACACGCCCCCCTCAATAACGGTTAATCACGCCGGCTATACATGTCAATGTTCTATGATACAGTGTATAATGTATTACACACCTCGGTAGACATCGCGCCACACGAAAAAACCCGGCAACAAATGCACATGAGCAGCGGTAGAAAGGGGGAGGAGGGTGCCGCAAGTGAGTTTTTTTTACGACAGTGTTGTGTAATATACGTCCCAGACCTGTAGGGGGAGCTCGTTGAGAAAACATGCGACCACAAAAGTGAAAACCAGCGAAGAAATGGCTAGAGTTGCCAAGTGCCCCTTTAATAAATGTGTGAATAATAGCAAATACAACATTGTGTCTGTCTGGTTGAATATGTTAACATATGTATTTAATTTGAGTTCAACAGATGTATTTAATGTATGCATAATGACATGTCAGGATCAAAATGCCCCATTCCCCCAATTCAACGTAAAGTTAGACAAACCAAACGCAGCGGGATGTGTGTGTGTGGGGGGGGGCGTAGTAGATTATTGGATGTTTAATATATCAGCAAGATAATAGACTTGATTTAGCAATGATGAGTTTTAAAGTTAATGATGTACAGTTGTGTTTATTCTGGGCATCTTTTATTTACTATTGTGAAGATGGCCATTGGCCACCCCCACTCAAGACCAAGATCCACCAAGGTGGGGGTCCCGGCCGGGTTGCGTGCGTGAGAAGGAAGCATGAAAGAACGAGACAGATTGACAAGACATTCAAATATATTATTAATCTGGCATGACACAGAAAATACAAAGACAGCATGCATTTACCATTTCACTGATATTTAAATACGATTGGCTGGCTCTCGTGAGTCGTGACGTCTCAGTCCTCGAGTCAATCACAGTCAGGGAGCGACTCGCGAATCAGCGCCGCGAATCAGCAGCGCGTCAGAGACTCAGCGAACGAGACGAACGACGACGAACGAGTCGAACGAGATTGGCGAACGAGGTCACTTCGTTCACTTTAAAGAGTCGTTCGTTCGAACTGATTCGTTCGCGAACGAGCCATCACTAATGTTTTATTATTAAGCAACCCTGTGTTTAGTCTCCAGATTGTTTTCTTGGGCCTACTATCCAAGTGTAACATCAAGTAGATCGGTGAGTGATCTGAGATATCTCTAGTTCCAATATCACAACTCAAGACTCTGTCTATCATTTTGAAACATAAAAAAGTAATCTATCCTTGAATACATCGCATGGGGGGCAGAGTAAAAAGTGTAACTTTTGTGAGATGGATGAAGATCCCTCCAGACGTCAAGTAAGCCCATTTCACCCAAACTCCTTCTCAGTAATTTAGTCTGAGGGGTTATGCTCCTCTTTTTATTAGATGTATCATATTTGTTGTTTATTATTGTATTAAAATCACCTGCACAGATTAATGTGCCTTGTGACTCTGAGGAAATCAATTCAAGAATCTTTTTCAGAATGTTTTGATCGCTTTGTGGGGGGAGATAAACGCAGAGAAGTGTGGTCATGTCATTCTTTATTTTGCCTTGCACTAGAATATATCTGCCCTCACTATCCCTGATCTCCCTAATCAGCTCAAAATTAATGGAGTTATGTAGCAGTATTGCAACTCCTCTTTTTTGACTATTTTTAAAGGTGCTGTAGAATGTGTTCTTAAATCCAAATTTCTTTAATTTTTCATGCTCTGAGATAGGTGAGTCTGAGATATGATTTGGCTATTTTCCCTTTGCATTTTTGTCATCACTCTACTTCTCTTCACTGGGTTGTTTAAGCTATTCACGTTCCAGGAGGCAACTCTAAAATGACTGTACCCCATAACAATAGTTAAACATATATGTGCCGGCAACATAAACACATGAACTGCAACAGTAACAAGTAATGTGAACAAGAACATTATGAACCAGTATTGTGTTGACTTCCAACCTCAGGGTCTTACACTGCCCTGTCATCTTCACAAACGCATCCATCTGCTGGTGGAGAATCAGCCCTACAGGATGTAGGGGCTCCCTCTTTGCAGCAAGCAAAGTCTTTCTACTTGAGCCAAACAGTCATTTAGTCTCTTCCCGGTCAGCTTTTTTTTTTTTCTCTCCCTCTCTTATTTATATACCGAGGATTAAGGGGAAAACATAAAAGTAGAATACAGGTGTATAAAAGTTGGGGAGAGGGAGTATTTAAATTATCATTATAAAGGAGGGGGGACAGAGCAGGACCCACCATGTATACATATTTACCTGAGTGAGTCTGTTACGAATTGCATCACGTGCATATTATCCAAATGTTTACAACTTTAACTGCGTGAAATCATGTAAAAATACCTTGTGGTGCCAGATAATACATTATTCACACTTGTCGGTGGAAGTCTCAGAGCCTCTCCCAGACTCGTCCGGTGTGATCTCCGACCTTTTTGCTCCAGTGTGCGCCTCCGCTGAGCGGAGGTCGTGGTTTGTGGTGGCGGGTCCAGGGTGTAGCCTCTCCTCCTCATATCGTCGGATACCTCCGCTGCACTGTTATAGACGCGGGGTCCGTTTTCCCAGTGAATCCTCATCTTGGCAGGATACGGTGTCTGGAAGCGGACCTGTTTCTCCTTTAGGATTTTCTTAATGTCTTTATACTCTCTGAGTTTGTTATTCACTTCTGTAGGGAAGTCATGTGAGAGAGCGACCACCTTTCCCTCATACAGTGCATCCGGAAAGTATTCACAGCGTTTCACTTTTTCCACATTTTATTACGTTACAGCCTTATTCCAAATTGTATTAAATTAATCTCTGTCCTCAAAATTCTACACATAATGCCCCATTATGACCACGTGAAAAAAGCTTTCTTGAGAGTTTTGAAAATTTATTAAAATTAAAAAACAAAGAAATCATATTTACATAAGTATTCACAGCCTTTGCTTAATACTTTGTAGAACCACCTTTGGCAGCCTCTACAGCCTCAAGTCTTTTTGAATATGATGCCACAAGCTTGGCACACCTCTCTTTAGGCAGTTTTGCCCATTCTTCTTTGCAGTACCTCTCAAGCTCTATCAGGTTGGATGGGAGACGTCTGTGCACAGCCATTTTCAGATCTCTCCAGAGATGTTCAATCGGATTCAAGTCTGGGCTCTGGCTGGGCCACTCCAGGACATTCACAGAGTGGTCCTGAAGCCACTCCTTTGAGATCTTGGCTGTGTGCTTGGGGTCGTTGTCCTGCTGAAAAATGAACCGTCGCCCTAGTCTGAGGTCAAGAGCACTCTGGAGCAGGTTTTCATCCAGGATGTCTCTGTACATTGCTGCATTCATCTTTCCCTCTATCCTTACTAGTCTGCCAGTTCCTGCTGCTGAAAAACATCCCCATAGCATGATGCTGCCACCACCATGCTTGACTGTAGGGATGGTATTGGCCTCGTGATGAGCAGTGCCTGGTTTCCTCCAAACATGACGCCTGGCATTCACACCAAAGAGTTCAATCTTTGTCTCATCAGACCAGAGAATTTTGTTTCTCATGGTCTGAGAGTCCTTCAGGTGCCTTTTGGCAAATTCCAGACGGGCTGCCTTGTGCCTTTTACTAAGGAGTGGCTTTCGCCTGGCCACTCTGCCATACAGGCCTGATTGGTGGATTGCTGCAGAGATGGTTGTCCTTCTGCAAGGTTCTCCTCTCTCCATTGAGGAACGCTGGAGCTCTGACAGAGTGACCATCGGGTTCTTGGTCACTTCCCTGACCAACGCCCTTCTCCCCCGATTGCTCAATTTAGACGGCCGGCCAGCTCTAGGAAGAGTCCTGGTGGTTCCAAACTTCTTCCATTTACGAATGATGGAGGCCACTGTGCTCATTGGGACATTCAAAGCAGCAGATATTTTTCTGTATCCTTCCCCAGATTTGTACCTCGAGACAATTTTGTCTCTGAGGTCTACAGACAATTCCTTTGATGCTTGGCGCTCTGACATGCAGTCAACTGTGGTACCTTATATAGACAGGTGTGTGCCTTTCCAAATCATGTCCAATCAACTGGATTTACCACAGGTGGACTCCATTTAAGCTGTAGAAACATCTCAAGGATGATCAGTGGAAACAGGATGCACCTGAGCTCAATTTTGAGCTTCATGGTAAAGGCTGTGAATACTTACGTAAATGTGATTTCTTTGTTTTTTAATTTTAATAAATTTTCAAAACTCTCAAGAAAACTTTTTTCACGTGGTCATAATGGGGCATTATGTGTAGAATGTTGAGGACAGAGATTAATTTAATGCAATTTGGAATAAGGCTGTAACGTAATAAAATGTGGAAAAAGTGAAACGCTGTGAATACTTTCCGGATGCACTGTAAGTGATCTTCTTCGCCCACGCCAATTTAAGTATTTTGTCTTTGGTATCATATCTCTGGAAATTAACCAGGATAGTCCGTGAGACAGTTTCATCTTGAGGTTTAGGGCCGAGTGATCGGTGGGCTCGCTGGATCTGCAGGTCCGAGTTTCCATCAAGTGGCAGTTTCGTTTTCAGAAAGTTGTCAATAAAAGTTAGCATTGAGCTTCCCTCTGCACCTTCTTTAATGCCGTATATGCGGATATTGTTACGGCGAGACCTCAAGGTCCGTGACTTTGGCTTGAAGCAGTCTCTGTTGTTTAAGCGAGTAAAGCAGAGCATCCTTTAGCTCGGTGTTAGCGGTCTCCGTCTCCTCCATCCGTTGCTCTGCTTCGGTTAGCCTCGTGCCCTGGTTGCGGACATCTCCGACAATACTTTGTAACTTTTGATTTATCTCCGTCTTGAAAGTGCCGAGTTCGCTTTTGAAGTCTAACAATTCCTGCTTGAGTTCCGTTATCAGGTTCTGTATATCTCTGCCCAGGTTCTGGATAGCTTTAGCGATGGTTAAGTCGCCCTCCTCGCCACCTGACTCCATCCTTCCCACGCTGAGTTTGCTATTGTTCGTTGTATTCCTTTCTTTCCTCTCGTCGTTGTCTTTGTTTTTCCCCAATGCTTTCTTGCTTCTAGCCCCACTCATTGTAGGTCATTTTAATTGATTCTAAGTGCAATATTCTTGTTTTGGTGGGGTTTAATGTCAAAGTGACCAGGAGAGTTAGCAGGTCTATGCCGCCATCTTGAAGCGCTCACCGGAAGTTCCTTTACTTTTGTTTTCTTATGTCCAATATGGAGTCCCAACGAATGCTATGCTATCTTATGTTTTCAAATGAAATACTCTTACTTGGACACATAGACACGTGCACAAAAGACAGGACATTTACACTTTTACACCCCTTACATGTCGACAGCAGTGGGGGACAGAACACACACACACACACACACATCGTGTGTCTAAGAGGCTCCGTGCTAAATATGATGTTATTAGAAGTGGCTTAATGGTGCCATATTGGGCCCTCTTGACACACACACACACACACACACGTATGCACACATGCACAGACACACGCACACTCATGCCCACAAAACAATGCATATAATAAGCCGTTTCCCTCCTCCTCACTCTGGTATTTCACTAGGTTCATAATTGACACCGGTGACAGAAACCTGACACTTCACTTCACATTAAAGCTGCCGACCGCTGATGACGCCATTAGTGTCAACCTCTTCAATCCCAATGAATTAATTCTGTTAATAATAGAATATCATGGACAATGTCAATGACTAAGAGTCTGGCCCACCTGCTTGGCTGGTTGGCTTGTTGGCTGGTTGACTGGTTGGCCCACCTGCTTGGCTGGTTGGCTGGTTGACTGGTTGGCCCACCTGCTTGGCTGGTTGGCTTGTTGGCTGGTTGACTGGTTGGCCCACCTGGCTGGCTGTCTGGTGAAGAAGAATATATTTATTAGTATATCATATGCCTTAAAACTAGGCAAAAGTATATACTACTGTGTTGTGTCTTCTCAGGAAGCAATTGAGATGTTGAGATTAGCAAGTTACCCCACCCCCTGTCAGACATCTGTCTCTAACCCCCCCCCCCCCCCCCCCCCCCCCCCGGTTCCTGAAAACTTGATCAAGAAGCAATAGAGGTGATGAGCACTAATTAACCTCTCAACTTTCAGTCAGTCAATCAACAAATCCCCATTTGCTTTTCAACCTAGACAGGGAGTGACCAGTTTGTGCTTGGCTTGTTCAAATTACGGTAACCCAATAGGAAATACGGGGGATGCACCTTTTTGGCCTCCAATAGCCCCGCCCTTGCCATGTATTTGTAATACTGTTGTATGTGAGAAATTAAGTAAATAAGTTTCAGTCAGTCCTGTGGAGTTAGTCCAGCTGAGTTGAGTTGAGTTGAGTGCTGTGGAGTCAGGCATGTGTAGTTAGTCCTGTGGAGTTCAGCTGAGTTGAGTTCAGCTCTGAAGTGTTGTTGAAGGCAGTCACCCCTGAAAGACTGCGCTGGTGATTTTGGGTTTCCTGCTTGAACCCGTGAATAAAGGATTGAATGTTGCATCTTGACTCTGTGGCCTGTTCGAAGCAAAGGGCTCCATAGACCTGGAAACTGCACCCTGAGTTTGGAGAATCTTCTACACTGGCCCACCTGGGTGGCTGGCTGGCCCACCTGGCTGGCTGGCCATTGGCTGTTCATGACAAAATATAGAAAAGATAAAAACATTATAATGAAAATGTGTGTGTGTGTGTGTGTGTGTGGGGGCGGGCCCCAGTAGGTTCTATAGTTGAGTTATTGTAAGCCCAGTAATCCAGGCTGACTGGTGATCAAGTGATTGATGCCCACGCTGAATGTTAAACAATAGCCATCGACTTGACCATTTATTTTAGTTATTGTGTGGATGTTTGCAACTTGGTTGCCTACACATTCTCTGTGGCGTCCCCATCACCCCCCCCCCTAAATCCTCCCACTACAAGGCATCCCTTCTGCTGTCTTCCTCCCTCACTACTTTCTTCTTACTTTCTCTCTGTCTCTCTTTCTGTCCCTCTGAACCTCGGCCGTCCCTAGCCGAGGATAGTTTTAGGGGAAAATCCATTTCTCCTAGCCCAGATTATCACGTTGGTCGACTGGGTAATTGAAGCGGGCTGGCTGGTATTGGAATACGATGCGCTGCTGAATGGAGCAATAGTTTGGCTGTTGGGATGGACAGAGGCTACATTTGGACTGTAAACACAACACATAACACAAAATAGCGCCATGCGTTTGATAAACGGAAAAATGTCTTTCTCTATAAAATAAGGGGATTGTTTTATTTTTCCAGGTGAGGCTCAACATATTCTGTGTCATTCTCTCCTTACTTTTACATCACTGCCGTACTTCATAATCTCTTGTCTCTGCTCTCCCTGGTCTGTACTAAACCGAGACAGCCGGCAACACTACTGAGCCAATACCCCTCTCTATTTGTTCTTCTGTTCATCACCAGCTCGACCTTCACAACACTATGACCTCAATTTGCTCCCTCGCATGCACACCTCTTTCTGTCTGTCTTTCTTTTGGTCTTTCTATCGCTCTCTATTTCAATCTCTTTCGTCCATTCTTTAAATCTATCTTATATTCTCTCTATCTCTCTTGCTCTCGCTCCCTCTCTCGCTTGGTTTTAGTTTCGCCATCTGTGGGAAATTAAAAATACATGAGTAAGGCGGTGGGGTGGGGGGGTGGGGGGCGCATGTCAAGGCGAAGCAGTACACACCAGATAAAAATACAAAACACTCTTCACCCCTCCTCCAGCTCGGTCTCCACTCTCCACTCCCTCATCCTCCATTCCCCCCGCTCCTGTCATCCATCGCTTCTTTTTGTCCTCTACCCCTCTGTCAGGCAACACACACACACACACACACACACACACACACACACACACACACACACACACACACACACACACACACACACAGTTTTAAAGGATACACACTTGTAGGTGGAGATAGAGGGGGTGGAGGAGCATCTCTCTGCTACACCACAAGGTGGAATCAACCATATGTCACTACTTGACAACAAGGATAAGAGGTGATTTCATTATGATATGATATCATAATAAATGACATTGTCGTTTAACAAAACCCTGTATGCATATCTTCTTAGTGCAAGATTACCATAGACACTGATTGAGGGGATAGAACAACAGCTGGGGCCATGGAAGATGAGGTGATGGTTAGTTAATACTAGACAGTCTGGGAACAGATTAATCTGTTTCATTTGCTCTGGCAGATACATCTGGTCCCCCCCCCCCCTTCCCATTCAGACAGGTTTCCAGCGACCTGGAACGGGTCAGGCCAATGACAACTGTTTATCTAATATGGTTCGGGTTTGATGCAATGACAGAAGCAAGTACAGAAGAGCGCCGTTGAGGCATTTCCGTACAAGATGGCTGCCCACGGTCCGTTGAATTCACTATTGCGACAGTATTAAAATAACTGGACGGTATATTTTCTCTTTTCCCGCTTACCCGCCCTCAGAGGCCATGCCTCCCCCTGCCCCTCCCAGCTCCTCCACTCTCCATTTGCTGCTCGAGGGCTAGATAGGTTAGCTCGGGAAAGGGGCGGGGGCACACTGGTCCCCCCCTACTTGCTTCTGGCAAGAGACACGAGAAAAGTGGTCACATGTCGGATCACGCATGTGTGCGTGGGGGGGGGGGTGTATGCATGGAGGAGGTGCACCATGTTGGCATGTATGCTCTTCTTCCTCTACCTCTCTTCCCACCTATCACATAAGCTACCTGACACAACTGGTTACTCATCTCATTACAGCCAGTGCATATGCATGTGTATGCATGGGGATAAGTGTGTACAGTTTATGACTGGGTATGAATCTGTTTGTGTGTGTGTGTCATGTGATTCGCCATGGGAAATCAAATGTCTTGAAGCAAGTGTCACTTTTATGGAAAGTACTCCTGACATATGATCCTGAATCATGATGTGTCACATATAACAGTACATTGCTAACCCTGAGATAAATTAATCACTCAGGATGTATGTTGGCTGTATTATACAGCCAACAAAAAAAAATACTGAAAAATGAAAAGTGAAAATACTTTTACAATGGATTCCCTAATGCAGCGGTCTATAATGTATGTATATTTTGTAAATACAAAAATAGTACAGGTTGGGCCATTTTAAATAAGAATGCTGCAGATGATGCTACTGATATCCTGGCAAACAATCTCAATCTTTCAATTATTTGAAAGGTTATTGACCTTATTGTGTTTAGCCTCGGACATTTCACACTTGAACTTACGATTCTGTCTCAGAATTCGTTTTTTTCCGAGGGGGACCTGCAGAGTGAAATGCCATTAAGCTAAATAACACCAAAGACTGATTATACCTTTGAAAGGTTTTATTTAACTTTAACAGCCATCTACTGCAAAACCATTGTACTTGTCATTTTCTACCTGGAAAAGTGCCATTAAACACACCACCTTACAACACAGCAGTAGACTGTTCCTAACACAGGATTTCAACATATCATCTGTTACAAAAGTTATACTTTTGCCAGACCATTCTTATAAGAGATGAAAATTTGGTTTGGTCAATAGTTAACAATATTTTCATTTCCTCACACTATTTTTGTAACTTTTCTGAACTGAACATTTCTGAACCGAACTTTGGATCTCCTTGCATTTCCATTAATTTCATTGCCAGAATTTCTTGTTCAACTTCAGAAGAAGTGGGTTAGGGTTTTCACATTTTTTTCAGTCCAGCCTGGCTCTTTTGGGCAAGAAAATCAAACCCTGGACAATAAAGTTTATCACTGCATGGTCAATGCTCTTCTAGTGGTTGCAGTAGTGCTTGCTGGTTGAGTCACTCGACTCAGGTCCTTTCCTTTTGCTGTTGCAGTTGCTGTCAGTGCAAGGTATTGCTGGAGAAGAGAGCTATGCGTTCTCTGAAAAAAAGAAACTAAAAATATACTTGTAATTAAGTTTTTCGATATTCGATAATTAATTTGGTCGGTGCCATAAAAGTATTGAAGTTCGGTACCCAGCCCTAGGTAACGGTTAATAAAAAAAGCTGGATATCATAAGTACTTCACTAACCTAAATTAATTTAGGTTAAGCAACTTCACCTACCTCAGTGTGTTTCTTCAAATTTGATGGCAAATTTTTGAAAGCCAGTATTTTGTGTTTTCGAGGGACAAAGGAGGTACCATCATTTTTAGACCCAGTTATCTCAAATAACCATGATGCACCACACATCATGTCTGGCTCAGCCTCAGTCTCGGTGGCGGCCTCTCCCGAATCCATTTTGGGTGTGTTATCACCGGTGACGGCGGTGAGTGCTGTGCTCTGATTGGTTCAGTGGACTGATGCCTCTCCACCTATTGGTTACGCTTCATTCCGGGAAAAAAACAGCAATGTGACTGTAACGTGTAATGAAACGCAGTGTAGAAATTAGTAGAAAGTATAGATATTTGCTCTAAGATGTAGTGAAGTAAAAGTCAAAAGTACCCACAACTAAATCTACTTAAGTAAATTACAGATACATGACAAATGTACATTCAGAAATGTACTTTCCACCACTGTATATTATAATATATATTATATTTCCTGTCTCTCTCTCTTTGTCTTCCTCTTGATCTCTCCCTCTCTCTGTCTGGTTCTCTCTTGCGAGGCCAAAAGGTCACCGGTTACCTGCAGCTACAAAACCAACTGGTTCAAGCGTGTGTGTGTGTGTGTGTGTGCACATGTGTGTGTGTGTGTGCGCGCGTGCACGTGCGTGTGTGTTAGCATGCATACATGGACTCATATCTTCTGCATTGGTGTGCATGTAATTCTTCCTGGGTGGGTGGTTTGTGTGCACGACAGCGCGCGTGTGCAATGAATCCAAATTGTTTGCAATTTCAATTGAATCACAGATGAGTTTGTCCCTGCCTTGGGAAGACCAAATCTATAACCACTATATGGGGGACATTGATCTAAAACCGGGCCCCACTTTTCTTTTCTTTCTTTCTTTCTTTCTTTCTTTCTTTCTTTCTTTCTTTCTTTCTTTCTTTCTTATAAGCTGCAATGAAAACGTACCTAGAACTGTGGAAACTGCCCCCTGTGGCCAACGTTAATTACCTGAGCCATGTCTTCCAAGGCATCGATGTGACATTGGAGGAGATGGAGAGGGGATAACTTTTTCTCTGTCTTCTCATGTTGTTCTCTCACCCTCCGTGCAGCTGGGCAGTACGACTGTAGTAGATAAGAAATGGTTGTCTGCTCCTATTGAGGGTGCCAGCTGAATGCTGCTCTATTTGAATGTATGCTCAAAGTTGCAAACAGCGGTGACAACAGCATTTGAAGGTAAAATGAGAGAAGCATAATTCATAAAATTCATACAAAAAATGAACAATACAAAATATACCTCCATGCTCTACTTTTCAAAGTAATTTAACTTGCATTATATGATGACTAAGTATTCATAAGCATGGATTACCAATGCCTCATTGTTTCTGAATCTCAAGGCGAGATTTGGCACACATTTTCTTAATGAAACATAGTGAACTAAGCTTCTCAGGTATGTATGTCTTGACCATAAGTGGTACTATCATCGGTGTGGAGCGGTCATTTGGTGGATCGACGAATCATTTTGATGTAATTATTGAAGTAATTTACTAATCCTCCATCTTATTGACCATTTTAATGTAAATGTATTAATCATGATGTTAAAGTAAAACATGTGATGGACGATGATATCGTCGTCGGGGGGGGGGGGGGGGGGGGGGGGGGGTGTTTTTTACTATCTCTTTACATAAATATTTTTTTCTACTTAAATAAATATAAACTATAATTTTTAGGAGTGTCAAATTATCGCGTTAATTGCGATCAATTAATTACAGTCCTGTTTAGCGCGTAATGTTTGTATCGCGTTAACCTAATTTTTAATTTCTAACTTAGTCTTATAAAAAACACTGTTAACCTTATGCTGCTTTACAGATAATACAATACTGTAATAATCAGGCTTAAATATCATTAACGGCATGGACCAAGCGGTTCTGGACCAGGAAGGAGACATGAACACTTTTAATAATCGTATTTAACCATATAACTGCACACAACTTTATTTAAAAGCAAGCAAATGGAAAACATGTGTGTTGGTATTTTGGTGTCCGCGTGTGGATGTGAGGCTCCTTCATGTTATTAGCGGTGTCCCGGGAGGGTTCACCTTCATGGGCGTAGCTACGAGGGATGTGCGACTATCGTCTTAAAAAATACAAAAGTGTTTTTTAAAGCTAGAAAGATATTAGATATTCAACCGATATTCACGCTCCGAATTACAGCGATCAGACACGGGGAACTAAAGCCGCGATCACCGGTATGAGTCCCGTGTGTCTACCGGTGTCTACCTGCCTAGGTGTCTTCCTGCCCACGTGCTCATGCCTTGTTATTTTAATTTTTAAATTTTTAATCTTTTCCAAATTTCTTTATTCATTTTCTGCAGACAGTACAAAAGGGTACAGTACATCAGCTTCACTCTACGTTAGAACGTCTGCCTTAGAAAAACAAAACCCCAACATGAATCCCACTATCCCTCCCGACAACCCATGTCAGATGCAGTCACAGTAAGGAAGTAAATTGTTACATAGCAGCATAAGTAAATAATCTAAGTACAATAAGACAAAATAAGAGTAAAATAATAGAAGGGGAAAAAATAAATAAATAGAAAACAAATACAATGAGGGGGGGGGCTCTCTCTTTCCAACCTTTAAGAAGCGTCCTCATCATCAGGAATAACAGTGACACTATTGCTAATATAAGCCAGCAGTGGGTCCCAGGTTTTATGGAATGCTGTCAAAGATCCCTTCTGCGAAAACGTTAACTTCTCTAACTGTAGACACTGTAAAATTTCACGTATCCAACTATTATGAGTCGGGGGGGAAACATGTTTCCATTTAATGAGAATGGCACGCCTGGCAAGCAGGATGGTAAAGGCCATGACACGCTGTATAGTTATGGGCACATTTTTAGTCGGCGGGAGACCAAAAAGAGCAGTCAGAGGATTCGGTTCTAAATTTGTGTTGAGAGCCTGTTTGAGAGTTTGGAATATATCGGACCAAAAGTTAGTCAGTCTAGGGCACATCCAGAACATGTGTGCATGGTCAGCTGGGGACTGTTTACAGCAGTTACAAGCATCACTGTGACTAGGATATATCTTCGCCAATTTAGCATTGTTGAAGTGGGCTCTATGAAGCACCTCCCACTGCAATAGTCCATGCCTGGCACATATAGATGTAGAATGGATCAATTTTAAAATGTCCCTCCATTGGAACTCAGTAATATCTACCCCCAAATCCTTTTTTCATGCATATTTAGGTGATACAATTGGGGCTTGACTCAAAAGTGCAATCTTATTATAAATGACAGATATCAGTCGTTTTTGTTACAAGTTAAGAGACAAGAATTGGTCCATTTCAGCTTCAGGGTAGTGATGGCTCGTTCGCGAACGAACCAGTTCGAACGAACGACTCTTTAAAGTGAACGAGGTGACCTCGTTCGCCACTCTCGTTCGACTCGTTCGTCGTCGTTCGTCTCGTTCGCTGAGTCTCTGACGCGCTGCTGATTCGCGGTGCTGATTCGCGAGTCGTTCCCTGACTGTGATTGACTCGAGGACTGAGACGTCACGACTCACGAGAGCCAGCCAATCGTATTTAAATATCAGTGAAATGGTAAATGCATGCTGTCTTTGTATTTTCTGTGTCATGCCAGATTAATAATATATTCGAATGTCTCGTCAATCTGTCTCGTTCTTTCATGCTTCCTTCTCACGCACGCAACCCGGCCGGGACCCCCACCTTGGTGGATCTTGGTCTTGAGTGGGGGTGGCCAATGGCCATCTTCACAATAGTAAATAAAATATGCCCAGAATAAACACAACTGTACATCATTAACTTTAAAACTCATCATTGCTAAATCAAGTCTATTATCTTGCTGATATATTAAACATCCAATAATCTACTACGCCCCCCCCACACACACACACACACACACACACACACATCCCGCTGCGTTTGGTTTGTCTAACTTTACGTTGAATTGGGGGAATGGGGCATTTTGATCCTGACATGTCATTATGCATATATTAAATATCTGTTGAACTCAAATTAAATACATATGTTAACATATTCAACCAGACACAATGTTGTATTTAGGTGAGACCTTATGGACACTTATGGGGAGCTGTGAGCAAATCATAGAATGCATAGAACAGGAAGAAGATGATATCTCAGTATGAGCCCAGGGTGGACAGGCACCTGTACCTTCACTGTGGAGCCAGTATAGGAGTTTATTTATGTTGCAGGCCCAAAAGTAGTGACGTAAATTTGGCAGTGCTAATCCCCCTTCAGGTGTAGAAAGTTGAAGAACATGTTTCTTAATATGGGCTGGTTTATTATGCTAAATGAAAGTGTTAAGTTGGTCGAGATTAGCAAAAAATGAGTTATTAAGACAAACTGGGATGTGTTGAAAAAGATACAGAAATTTCGGAAGAATAACCATCTTAATAAGATTAACTCGGCAGCCCATCTGGACAAGTCTGATCTAATAATGGCTGAAAGTTCTTCTGAAAAAGTTCCCTGAAGGAGCTAGTTATAAACACCCCCAAATACCTAAATCCCTCTTCAGCTATTTTAAAAGGAAATATGGATTGTGGAAGTGCCAAATCGTTTACAAAACATAGCTCGCTTTTCTGAATGTTCAATTTATATCCTGATAGGTGCCCAAACTGATTCAGAATTGACAAAACTGAGGGGAGGGAGTCTGTGGGGTTTGAAATAAATAAGAGAAGGTCATCAGCATATAAGGAGAGTTTGTGGACTAGACCAAAACGAGTAATGCCTTCAAACTCATCCTGGTTTCTAAGCTAGATGGCTAGTGGCTCGATGGCTATATTGAACAACAAGGGTGAAAGCAGACAACCCTGCCGGGTCCCGCGTTTGAGAGGGAAGTATGGTGAATGGACGCCATTAGTATTTACAGAAGCGGATGGGGTTGCCTACAGAAGTTTAACCCAAGAGATTAAGTTAGAATCAAAGCCAAATTTCTCTAAAATAAAAAACAGAAAGCCCCACTCAACCCGGTCAAAGGCTTTCTCTGCGTCAAGCGCAACTATGATTTCAGGAGTGTGGGACGCAGGTGAGAATATGATGTTCAGCAGCCTTCTGGTGTTGAAGAATGGATGTCTCCCTAATGTGAAGCCTGTCTGGTCCAATGAAATTATTGATGACATCACACTTTGGAGGCGGAGGGTGAGAACCTTAGCCAGAATCTTACAATCTACATTTAAAAGCGAGATTGGTCTGTAGTTACCACAGGAGGTAGAATCCCTGTCTTTCTTCAGAAGCAGTGAAATAGATGCCTCATACAAGGTGGTAATCATCGCTGGTAATCTACCTTCAGTAAAGGAATCATTGAACATTCTCACAAGGATGGGGGCTAAGAGCATTGAGTATGCCTTAAAGAACTCGACTGTAAAACCGTCGGGACCAGGAGACTTCCTGTTTTGCATAGAATTGATTGCTCCATGCACCTCCAACAAAGAGATGGGTCTACCCAGTTTTCTGGCGATATTTACGTCAATTTGAGGGTACGGTAACCGGTCTAAAGGGTTAGGGGTCGTTGCAGTAATTGGGGCGCAATTACTGCAACAAGTATACAGTGTGGTATAGAAATCAGAAAAAGACTTATTGATAACTACTGTATCAGAAGTGTGGCTACCATCAGGTAGTTTAATTTGAGAAATCAATCTAGAAGCACTAGTTGCTTGGGCCTGCTGTGCCAAGAGTCTCCCTGCCTTATCTCCCTGCTCAAAAAAGGTTTGTTTCGATTGACACAGTTGCCTCTCCACTACACGTGTCATTAGCAGGTCATGTTCCGAATGTAGTAGTAGCCGTTTCTTATAGAGGGTGAGGGATGGAGAGGTGGAGTAGGTTCCATCAAGTTTCAGAAGTTCATCTGCAATTTCCATCACCTTAGTCCGTTCAGCCCTTCTCATTTGGGAAATATAAGATATCACCTGTCCTCGAATAGTAGCTTTAAGCGCTTCCCACAGAATGCTACTGCTGACATCAGGGGTGTTGTTAAACTCTATGTAAGAACGGATTTGAGTCGCAACAAAATCTTTAAACTTATTATCCGACAGCAAGTGCAAACTGAATCTCCATAGTGCATGTGGAATTGTATCCCGTGGAAAGCTAATGTCAACTGTGGTAGGAGCATGGTCAGAGGTGGTTATTGGGTGATATTGCCTTGTTATTTTTATGTTTTACTTTTTGCTCGACTAATGAAAACGTATTCGACTAAGCCTCCGTCGATCGACTAAGCCGACTATTAGGGGGCAGCCCTAGTTAACTTACAGCACTTATATGCACTTATATGGACCATTATTTATTTACAGAGAAATCCCTGCAAAGTTTTTAGGTAATAACTATAGAAGAGACTATAGGATTAGTGTGTGTCAGACGAGGGGGGCGTGGCATCACGATGGTGGCTCTCCATCGTGATGTCAGTCAGTCATCACGATGGACAATGACATCACAACCCCATTAACTCTATATCCAGTTGTATTTCTGTATAGCTCTACCATGCCTTGCACACACTCTTGTGTTCGCTCAAACAACAATACAACCATCTTCGGCCCTAATAATTCATGCATGGTTGAGTACAGGAAGTCAATGACATTGCCCTTTTAAGGGCAAAGGAAGCAAGCCTTGAGCCATCATTTATTTTATCAACCATCCCCGGACGCATCAGAAAAGACTATTGACTGCTGAGTGTAGTCCACACTAGGGCTGCAACCATTCGTCCGTTTATCCATTAGTCGACCGACAGAAAATAAATCAAAACTAATTTCCATCATCGATTCATTGTTCAAGTCATTTAATCAAGTACAAATACCAAGCAGTTGCTGATTAATGTTTCAGAAATTCTAATATTTGGTTCCTGGGTCATTATAAAATGAATACTGTAGTTTTCCTTGGCTGCTTGTCAGATAAAGCGAGCACATTTAAGACATTACTTTGGACACATTCTTTTGATGGCCATTTGTTTTTATTTATGACATTTTGTAGACTAAATGATTAACCGATTAATCCTGAAAAAAGTATCGTTAGTAAGCGCGGCCCTTGTCAGTGTAAGTGTTTGCGTGTGTGAAGACTGAGATGTACACGGTGTGAGATTGGCTTACGTCACCCTTGAGGGTCTGTGTGACTTTGAGAGTTTTAATGCATTTAATAACAAGATCCCTGGGGTCTTCTGTGATGGCAGATATCTAGCAAACACAGAAAAGGCTATAAAATGCCATCCAGGCCTGAAGTTCACTTCCTAGTCTCCACACTTCTGAGCGCATACCACGGTACATGTGATCCATACATTGACAACACCTACCACAAAACTCACCTGTCTTCTAATTGGGTGCCGAGAGCCACGCCCCCTCCTCCAATCCCTCCCCTACAGACACACCTCCAGAGTTTCTCTTGAATATTTTTGAGTATGTAAGAGTAGATTTTGTCAGTGTTTATTTCGTTTGTTTCTGTTCTTTCTCATCTCCATAAGTGAATCCCAACAAGCTGTGATGTATGATTGGTTGTGTGATTAGAAGTGTCATCCATACAGTATCCATACACATACACACACACCACATGCGGTTGGTTGCATTTTGTGCTGTCTTTTTTTTTGTCAGCAGATGGTGAAACTGCCCCACCCCCCCCCAAATACACCAAACAGATGGGGATATCTGTG
>JAOPHQ010001135.1:105000-147500 GCA_030340625.1 Merluccius polli | reverse complement strand
CTGAACAATGGCTATGTTTTGACATTTAAAACCTTGTTTCCCAGAGGAGTATTTCAGCGGAAATATCATTAACATGTGCTGCTAACTGTGTAATTCAAAACGCAGTGCTGATTTTCTCCAAGTTATATCCGATTGTCTCTCGGTGCTTGGCCCACGTGCCAACTGGCAGCTGAGACAAACGATTTTAAGTTAGAGGATGAATCATTTTATTTGTTTTATATAATTCCACTGTTTATTTTTGTTTAATAATGGTTGCTGTGTTTCAATGACAACATACACAAATATACACAAATGTTGAAAGTCACAATAAATCAATATTGCACCCAGACATAAATAATGACCTTAAATAAACATCCTTCTGTTTAGTGTTTATGAGGAAATGGGAGTATTTTATGATAAGTCAGTGTTTTCTTATTGAATGTTAGAAATATTATCGTCATTATGGAAGGATGATGAAGCCAAGATATCCGAATGCTACTGCCAAAAAACTATTCTTTTCAATATGTTCAAGTATGTATAGGTTTTGAAATTATAATATCAGCAAAGGGAGCAAACAATGCAATTATAGGAGGGGAACAGATTTGGTTTGAATGACAATTTGGATATGAATGAGAATGTACAGTATGTCAATGACATAATATATGTTATTAGGGGGAAGGATATTCTAATGATTAGGCTGTTGGGCTCCGAGTTTTTGGTCCTTGGTTTTGGTTCCGCACAGACACGCTTGCCTGAAATAAGCATGCGGCATCAGTGCAGCCATCTCATCATGAGGATATGCTGTTGTAAAACTCATTTGCTTTTCTAGTCACAAACAGTTAGACTCTTTCTAAAGGTCGAAGATTTTCCAGAGCTGACATTTGTGAATTCCCCTGCATGCACAGTCATGGAATTATTTAGATGGTGTGTGTTTCTGTGAATGTGTGTTTACCCTCATGTGCACACATGTACATCATTTTCTCACCTGTACCTCATTTCAGTATCCAGGTGTGTTAATATTGTTGTGAAATTACACATCATTTTGATCTGCTGTGTTTGTGTGAATCAAAATTTGACAGACTCGTCAAAGAAAAGTTTAATAGCGTTAAGTCCCTAGCTGAATTGAAAAAAAAGAAAACAAAGAAGCATTTTATCTCCTTGCACGATTATGTCTATTTACGGCTTCACTTTAGTACCCCCTGCTGTGCTTCCTCTCCCCACCTCTCTGCTCTCCTAAACGTTTTTGTCGAATGCTGTGTGCGTGCGTGTGTGTGTGTTGTGTGTGTGTTTGGAGTGTGTGTGCATGCGTGTGTGTGTGTAGTGTGTGTGTGTGTGTGGAGTGTGTGTGCGTGCGTGTGTGCTTGTGCGTGTGTGTGCGCGTGGGTGTGTGTGCATCCTCTGAATGAGACTCCACAAGCAACCTTTAAGCGGTGCCGTTAAGTGGCGTAGCGGTAATGAATTGGGCATCTGCGGTGAGCAATAAGATCATTCCTCTGAACAGGTGGAACAGCATTCATTTACACAAGCCCCTCGCTGTGCGTATCTTAGCATGTGCGTAGCTCCTTTATTGTGTCACTACATGCATGGGGCACGAGCACCTGTGAGCCTCCTGCAGGAAAAGCTCACCGCTCCTGCTCTCGTCCTTCGCAGATTGACGGAGGAATCTTATTGGCAGAGGCAAAATGAAAGTGTCCACATTTTAAAGAGGGTTATATAGCCGTTAAGGATACAAAGAAAGTTCACTCATGTATTCATGCCTGTTAATATATGTTTGCATGCAAAATGCATGCAAAAAACATTTTTGTAAAGTTAATACCAAATATATCAATTTGTGTGCACAGGCATTATATGGGATTTTTGCATGGCATAACAACAAACTCAAGTTCAGTCTGATCTTCAATACCTAGAATAAACTTGGTTTGCATAGTTGGACAAGTAATCACTGGACTCTTAAAATGTATCTCGCCCAAACGTACTTAACCTTGCCTCCGAGCGATGTACATTTTCTATCTATTTTTCTATCTGGGTCATAAATCGCATGGACATTAGGATCTCTACACTCTCATATGAAGAAATTGTTACAAGATCAAAACGCTCTTGTTTTCCGGGATCCGAGATAGGATAATAATTCCTGCATTTCACCAGCGTCAGCGGTTAGGGAGCTGGGATTGAGAAGGCACTCTGGCCTGTTTCAGAAACATATTGACCAGGGATTTCTCATTTTATCTGCAGTAGATCCATGCTACACAATTCATTTACTGGCAGCTCCCAATCTTCTCCTGCTTCTCTTGTCGCAAACCACCTGGATGATGAAATCATCTTGGCTTGGCTTCTTGCTGCGTTTCTTCTCTGGCCTTTCCCCTTTTTCACTCTAGTCCTGACTGTAGTCCTGACTGTGGTCCTTACTGTGGTCCTTACTGTAGTCCTGACTGTAGTCCCTATTGTAATTTAACTGTAGTCCTGACTGTGGTCCTTACTGTAGTCCTGACTGTAGTCCTTACTGTGGTCCTTACTGTAGTCCTGACTGTAGTCCCTATTGTAATTTAACTGTAGTCCTGACTGTAGTCCTTACTGTAGTCTTACTTTAGTCCTGACTGTATTCCTTACTGTGGTCCTGACTGTAGACCTGGCTGTAGTCCTCACTGTAGTCCTGAATGTAGTCCTGACTGTAGTCCATAATGTAGTCTTACTGTAGTCATTGCTGTAGTCGTTACTGTAGTCCTTACTGAAGTCTTACTGTAGTCCTGACTGTGGTCCTTACTGTAGTCCTACCAGAGGCAGATCACACAACTCTTTCATCAGCCACCGATAAAAATCTGCCAGTTTGGGGATTTTTATTTTTTTTGTAAGTATAGGTCAAGTGGACACGAAATGTAATTGACTGATGTTGAAAGACACACACACCCAACTCAAACATTTTATTAGCACATGTAAAAGAATGAACCTTGAAATGAACTGAACTCATTGGAATGAACTGAACTATGAAAACATAACACCTGAAGCTGCAACTGCTTATTTGTTTTTCAGAGTCATTTGCGTTTGCATTCTAAAAACAGATGCATTTGTGAACTCCCAATAGGCATATCTAATATCTCGTCTAAATCCTTAAAACACGACCCTTGAATCATAACCGTTCACTCAACACTGTGTCCTCAACAGTGACGTAGCTCTCACTGCCAAGTCAGGCCGACAAATGGGAACAGAAGTTCCCGAGTGTAAAGAGCCTGAATGCGAGGGACGTCGTCCTATGAGTCCAATGCTCCTCCCTGTGTTTCAAACACAACGTGGCCCCACCCCTCTCAGCCCAAACCGCTGTGACTCATGCAGTTTTCGGGGGAGACACTCTGTGAGACAGACCAGCACTTGGGAGGGTCTTTAATATTGGATGTCAGGGGTGAAATGGCCTAATGGCTTAACACCAGTCCCGACCAGAATAGACCACAATCTGTGTGTGTGTGTGTGTGTTCATATCGGCATGCTCATGCCTCAGCCCAAAATAAAGCAGGCCCTATTAGGCGTGTTCTTTTCAAGTTTGACCACCCCTCTTACTTGTAAACAAAGCAGAAGATTCTGTCTCATTTTAAATGATTAAGTAAACAACACGTCAATTGAAAAGGATTCATAATAAAAATAAATAAATAAATTAATAATAATAATAATAATAATAATAATAATACATTTACTTTGTCTAGTACTTTTCAAGCATTTTACTCAAAGACACTTCAGAAGAATAAAATAATAAAATCACTGTGGCAGTTGTTCCTCTGCCACATGCCACCTAAGTGCCTTTGCTGGGCTCCTCCGACACAGGACACGGGATAGATGTTTTAGGAAAGTGGTTTATTGGAGATAGCAAGATGGTACAGCCAGAGCAGATGTTAAATGCTGTCATGGCGAAGGCTCTCTACCTGACTGTGTGTGGTGATGGCTGGCTTATCCTGGGTACCATGATTGCTCATGCAGCCTCACCCAAAGTCTATTCAGTGTGACTCGGGCCAGGTGAGGCTGCTTAAACCAGCCATCAACCACACACACGCCACAATCACATAATAAAATAACCATAACCTTTACAATAGAAGAGTTAACATTGCGACAGAAAGACAAGACAATATGAAAACCTGTAGAAGAGTTTCAACATAAATAGCCAGCTTGAACAAATGGGTTTTGAGGGAAGACTTGAATTTGGAGAGTGAAATTGGGACAAAATGAGACAATATGAAAACATGTAGAAGAATTTAAACACTAAAAATCAGTTTAAAGAGATGGGTTTTGAGGGACGACTTGAAGGAGGACAGTGAGGTAGCGTCCCGGATGGGTTTGGGGAGAGAGCTCCAGAGGGAGGGGGCGGCGAGAAGGCCCTGCCCCCCCCTGGGTTCGCTTTTGGTCATGGTGCGGGGTGTCAGGAGGTTTGCATCAGCAGATCGGAGGGCTTGGGTGAGTGCATAGCGGTGTAAGAGATCAGTGAGGTAGGAAGGTGCCAGGTTATGGAGAGCTTTGTAGTGGTGGTAAAGAGCCGGAAATAAATAAACATTGGACTCGCCATCGTAAAAAGGATGGATTTATATAAAGAGATGGATGGTTCTGCTGAGGCATTGGCAGAGCCCTCCAGCTGCTCTAGAACAGTGCCTGGCGGGACCTCCACTGTCTGACACCCCCCCCCCCCCTCCCCACACCTCTCTTCCTGGTGATGGAGCCCCTGAAGTCATGTCCCCACTGATAACCTTTGACCTCATGCACACAGACAGAGTGTTATGATGACATGACAGCCGAGGAGCAAATCAAAGGAGAGAGAGTGGAAGAGGGAGAAGGCATAGAGTGTTACAAAGGGAGAGGGTGTGAGAGAGTGGGGAGAGATAGAGAGAGCAGGGCCGGATTAGCCAATGGGTTTTCTGGGCCCGCCCATAGAGGGGGCCCGCCTTGCGTTCGCGCCCCCCGTCGGTCGTAGGTCCGGGGTGGATTACGATCACGCCCGGATGCAGTGGATTGTCAAATTTCCTCTCAGGTTAGGTTGGCCCAACCCTTTGATTTGATGGTCTAAATTTAAGCTGTAAGTCTATTCATTGCTTCAACAAAGTGTCCATTTTGTGATTGTCTCTCCTCACTTGCCTTCTGGTAGAGAGTAGGCCTGTGTCTATGGATTTACTTCAAAGGCTTATTTAATTTCTAACTGCTACTATTACACACACACACGCGGCCCTTTTAGTTTGATGTTTACAAACCTTTAAAAGGGTTGGGAAATGGTTCAAAATAGCTTTCCTGGTGTGTGTGTGTGTGTGTGTGTGTGTGTGTGTGTGTTTGTGCGTGTGTGTGTGTGTGTGTGTGTGTGTGTGTGTGCGTGTGTGCTTGAGCAATAAAACATATTTACTCTTTTCTGAGGCTCACACAGTATTCCAGTGCTGGCTCCACTAGCCATAGTAGCCATAGTTAGCCATAGTTAATCTATTCCTTAGAATCTTCTGTAGTTGTTTTTATTTTTTTTAAATTTTTATTTCAATTCTTACTGTTAAATGTTTGTTTTATGTAAAGCGCATTGAGTTGCCATTGTGTATGAAATGTGCTATATAAATAAAGCTGCCTGCCTTGCCTTGCCTAGAATAGAGAACAAACAGTGTTTGCGTGTTGACAGGTGTGTCAATAGACGTGTGTAAGGTCACTCAGGTATTTCTCCTTTCGCTTACCTCACTTCTCACCAAGGAAACCTTTGGTAAAAAAAGGAAATAAACACCTCCTCCTACGTCACTAGTGCTTCACCATCTGCACATTCAGCCTACACCAATATAATTTATTTATTGATTTATTTATACATACATAAATACATAAACCATATATTGGTTTATGTGATAGGGACATATACAATGTACACAGACAAACTCATAGCGGATGCTAATTTGCAACACCCGTCCCTAGAGGATTGTGCTTTATCCCCCCCCCTCCTACATTTAACTTAATGTGAGGAGGCTGGCGTGGTGAATAAACAGGTTCTTTGGCCCACACCATTTCCTACTACACCTGACGCTCCTCCCAAAGATGTACATGCACTTCGTTCTGGCCTTGGCATCAGGGCTGCTGCTAGTAAGCTTTTTGTTCCTGTGAAGTCAGACGAGAAGCAGGACTAGCCATAGCTGATATCTAACCGTGTGACAAGATATTGACTAAAGATTGGATTAGAAAAGCAATTATGCACAAGGCTTGCATTGATGTCTTGTACCCCACAACCTTCTCTTAACAATTTTCTAAAACACTGCGATTTTGGAGAGTGACTTCAAATAGCAATATTTTGGACAGGATATATGGTTGTTGTGCTTTATAAATGTCGGCCTATTTAATGGTTTAAAACTACATGTTGTTCAACAATCTCACATTATTGCTTGTGGGATGTGTGTATTTCCAAAGAGAATCTACTTCTGTCATAGCTCAGGTGCCCTGAGCTGTGTGTGTGTGTGTGTGTGTGCCCGCATGCATGTCCGCAATTTCTGCATGTCTCCCCATGTGTGAGGAGGACTGTGTCGAAAACAAATTTAGTTCCAGCGTTTTAGTTTTAATCAGTCGAAAAATTGATCTCTTCAAAGGGGGAAAAAAAGCAACGGGCCAGACCTCTGTTCTAGATCAATAATCATTTTTTTCTGCTGTCGCAGCTGCTCCAGCACTAATAAACTGTGATTTTCTCTTTCTTTTTTCAAACCTGTTGGCTGTAAACAACATTTAACAGATTTATCCTTTGCCGAGTCCATCGGTATACAGCAACGCAGACAGCCTGGTCCAAATATACAACAAGGAGCACAGAGAACAAACTGAAAAGAAAATACGCATATGTGAAGTAATTCTGAAGGCTTCCTGTTTGTCCCATATATTCCAGTAGTTTCTTCCCGTATATATATATATATATATATATATATATATATATATATATAGATAGATAGATAGATAGATAGATAGATAGATAGATAGATATACCCAAGGAAACACTTACAGATTCCATCGGTCTAACGAGGGGCGGGGGCTGATATATAAATCCAATGCTACACAACAGGGGGGGGAAATGAATCGACGCAAGATTACCCAGATAAAGCATGAGCACACTCGCTTTTCAGAATGGAAATATGAGTTGATAAAGTGTTGCTAACTGTGTGTTTTAATGAGCACTCTCTCCATGGAGTCTCACACATTCTTCCCTGGTTCCCTCCGGTTGACTGTGTTTTCTCTGTGTTTTCTCTGTGCTTCTGTCGCCAGGCTGCCGGCAGAAGCAAAGAAAGATGAGGCCTTACTCCTTCCTCCTCCTCCTCCTCCTCCTCCTCTTCCTCCTCCTCGACTCAGCAGCCTGTGACGACGTCAAGTACATCTCCAAGAGAAACTCAGGTAGGGCCTCAATACTCCTGGGCCTTTTCTTTTTCCTCGATGCCTCCCTCTCCGTTTCTCTCTTCGCTCTATCTTTCGTTTACTTTCTTACTTTCCCTTCATACAAAACGTCTTCTTTTTATTCTTTTTTCCTTTGCAACACAGCCTTTCAATCTGACCCTCTATTGTCTCTCTTTTTCTTGTCATTTAGTCTTTTAGTCTTTAGTCTCTAAGCCTGTACTTAGGTCCCGCTTGGCTGGAGGAAGAGCCATCTCTCGGCCCGCTGATTGTCTTTGATTAACGACCGATCCTCTCGCGTCCCACCGTGATCAGCTGGATGGGAGTGTGTGTGGGTGGGGGGGAGTGGGGTTCTCATTGGGTCTATGATGTATGGGAAACACGCGGTCGCATCCTCGTGTGGTGATTGAATGTGTCTGCCCTCCACTGCAGGGTCTTTCTTCCTTCTCTTTTTGGGGGGGGTGGGCGGCACGTCATCGTGAAGATAGTTCACATTGAAATGTATTTGTCACATGATGCACACGATGAATGGCAAACTGCTCTTTTCCGTGACATGCTTGGTTTAAATGTGTACATTTCTGAATAATTTTCTGCTTTTGGGCTTTGTACAGTTACCATTTATAGCACTCAATCCTAATCCTAATCCTCCAAAAATGTGCGAATGTGAAGGCGTTGTTTATGAAGGTCTCTCCAAAGCCTGGAGCGATGCGGGGCAGAGCTGTATAGTTTGTAGTTATTTCTGATTTTATGGAATAGTAGTGTGTTGTTTTGGTTGGTATCTGCTTCATATCTTTGGGAAGACACAAAAAAAGAAAGGCAAATGAAAATAACAAGATTTGTGTGTGTGTGTATGTGTGTGTGTAGAAAGACTAAGAGGAAAAGCGATGGTAAATTCTCCCTTTTGCGAATGGGCTTGCACCCATTCTCTCTCTCTCTCTCTCTCTCTCTCTCTCTCTCTCTCTCTCTGCACTCGACTTGTCTTCCTGTGTTTCATCCTTCTGATCTCTGTCTCACTCCCTCGGTGACATCCTGGTGTGTGGGTGAGGTGGTGGGAGCTTTGATTTGGTGTTTTTTCCCAGTGTGTGTTCACGAACACACACTGCTTCCTACTACTCTCAACTCTGACTATGGTTGTTTTGTCGGTGTGTGTGTGTGGTCACATTCACATGTGTGTAGCATGTGTCTGAGTCTGTGTGTGTTTGTGTATATGTGTTGTGTTTGAATATATGTGTTTGTGTATATTTATATATATTTGTGCCTGTGTGTGTTCACTGCAGAACCTGTATATATCTCATAAGTACCCTTCAATATGCTTCCTGCTCATGAATGCATGTTCACTTGTGTGTGTGCTTGAGCATGTTTGTGTGTGCATGTGCATGTGATTTTGTGTGTTTGTGTATATGTCTTTGTGTGTGTGTGTGTGTGTGTGTGTGTGTGTGTCTTTGTCTGTGTGTATGTTTCTGGGTGTGTGTGTGCGTGTGCGGGTATGTGTCTGTGTGTGGGAGAGGTGTGCGTTGAGTAATTATGTGATCAGAGCAGAGCCAAGCGGACTTTTATGTGGGCGATCAAGACAGTTGGGCCAGGATAGACTGTTGAATCTTCGTTTCCACCCTCTCTCGCTCCCTCGCCCTCTCAGTGTTTGGCTGTGTGTAGGAAACCGACACCATATGGATAGCAGCCCCCACTCCCCAATGCTGCACTTCAATACGAAACCTAGACGATTGCAATACACATGGACGGTGAACAACAAAGTGTGTTATGAAGATGTTTCTATTTAAAGCATATGTTGATGTTGTCATTGTAATATTCCTTGTCATAGCAATTAGCGCTTGGATGCAACATTCCTTCTATTGCGCTTGCAACCAAGCTGAGACAAACAGCACACTAGTTATTCATAGAGGGGGGGAGTAAGAATAAGTTTAGCACGCTTGTTGTTGCACAGCATACTCTGTAGCGAAGACTGCAATTAAAGGTGATTAAAACAGGACAGGGGCAGGAAGAGGTTTTACAGACGAAGCATTGCAGAAGGAAATGGAAAAAAAAACACCCAAAAAACGTTGCAATCATTCTATGTTTGTATGTCCTGGCTCTTACTTTGATATTCTGCGCTTAGTATTTTCGCACTTATCGCCTTTGTATTCTAGCAATCAGTTAACTTAGCAATTAGTTGTGCTTGAAACTCGTTCTTGTGAAATCCTTACTCTACTGATAGCGGTTTAGTGTCGCACTTTCTCCTAACAAATGTACTTATTGTAAGTCGCTTTGGACAAAAGCATCTGCTAAATGCCCGAAATGGAAATGGAAATGGAAAATGGAAGGAAAAAAAAGAAAGGAAGGGAACAAATGGGGAAACAATGGAGAGGACTAATACAAATGTGATAATAATGTGTGGCGACGCTCTCTCTCTCTTTCCCTTTCTTCTTCTTATACTCTTTTATTCATCTAGTTTTGTTTTTCAAATCTTATTTTGTGCTGTGGCTCAAACTTCATTTCCACCCCACTGTGGTTGGTCCTGTTTTCTGGTCAGGACTACATGCAGAGCCATGTGCCCCCACATCAGTCATCCCCACTGGATGAAACACACAGGAACATGCTGTCTACGAAACACAGTCGAATCGCAGCTTGTCTGGGCAATGATGAGTTTAATTTGGGACTCTTCCTTTCCTATCCATCCATATTTCCATGTGTTTATTTATAATCTCAAAATGTCCAGAATAGTTCTTTCTTTACTTTCTTTGTTTCTGTAGCGTGATTATGTGGCTTAGGATCTAAACATGAATTTGATTATTTTACTACTCGAATAGGGCACCATTTCTGTTAGGAAGAATATATCTTATATTTATTCGATTATACTGTAAAGCTTAATTAACCTGATTTATCTGAAATCAAACTTCTTTGTCCAAGTCATTTCTACGAGCTATCAACCACGAGCACTTCCTCCTACAAGGAAGTTTACAATGGACTTATTAACACAAATAAAGCGGTGTGATTAACATGAATAAATTATGGGGAGTAAATTAACACAACCAAAGCAACACAAACCTAAATCTAAACAAAACACACAAAGCGTTGCCCGTATTAAACCCTAACCTTAGTAGCTGTATTAAACTCCCTCAACCTCCCTCCCTTACCTATAAACTAAGTTTGCATCAACTCGCATGAGAGACAATAGCGGTTTACTTTGTCACTTTCGGTGATGGTTTGGTCGGGCGCTCTGTAGACTTTTGGACAGGCGTTGTCGTTCACTGGACAGGTCAGATCTCTCCTCGGTCTCCCCAGTCCCAGCAGGGACCACGTTGGTCTGGTGATGTTTTTAGTAGGTTCGATCAGGGTAGTGGATGGTCCCCGCCCAAAACAAACTGTAGTAGTCTCTTGGCACAGACTCAGATGTGGAATCAGCGTCTCCGGGAAACCACCATCTTAAGAGTTTTGCTTCTATAATTTTCCAAACTTTCTGCCAACAAACTTTGTTGGCAGACATTTTAGTGGATTCACTTTTAGCAGGCATTTTAAAAGTTACTCAAACTGTAATAACTTAAGCTAAACTTGGTTTTAACCTCATTAACTTGAGGTCATTTACACAAACATCAATCTTGAATAAAGTAACAAAGTTAAATTAAAGTAAATTAGGGCAAATACAAAATATGAGAATCAACATAAGATTTGTGACCACATAGATGACCACGATAAAAATCACTTCTACTCAAACAATAAACATGCATTCAATCAATTGATTACATTACCACAATAATTGATTGTGGAATACACTTATAAAGAGTGTGGGGCTTCCACATGATGGTATGATGGCCCCAGGACTGTTTTATGACCCCCACTATAGCTGGGAGGGGTAGGCCAGAGGTAGAGGGACAAAGGGGATGTACAGAAGGAAATAGAGGCACTATTCTCCAATAGGATTTGAAGAAACACGACATGCGTGTTTGGCACATGTCTTTTTTTCTTCTTGTTTTTCCCAGTCCAAGTTATTGTTGATCTTCCTCATGAGGATGACTTTGTATTTGTATGTTGTAGCAGTCCGCTGCTACTCCGGGTTCAGGCAAGGAATAACACGAGGTGCATTCATGGCAGAGTCTTTTTATTCAGTTCACTCGGGCCGACACCTAGTGTCGCAACCCCGCTGTTCGCTCTGTCCGCCACACACAATAATCTCCGTATAGTACTACCCAATACAATACAATAGTCTAGTAGATAGTCCGCACGACTGATCGCTGCCAATCGCGGAGCGCTGGACCCGGCCTCACTGTAGGGGGCAGAGCAGAACAAACAAGAGTGCATATATAGTCCATCCCTCATTACTCTAACCCCCCACAGCAGCGTCGATTCCCGCGATTGAGCCGCCCCGCCCTCTTTGCTCACAGCCGATGCCAAGCCATGCCCCCTTCACACCACATATGTATAATTGTATGTGGGAGAGTGTGCATCTCAGGAATGCATGGAAGAGGGGTCTGGAAGACATCCCTGTACCACATGGTGTATGGTTAGACTCATCAGGTGGTAGAAATGTCTTGAGTGTGTCTTGCTGTTTAACAGCATTGGGGTCCATTTGGTCAGTGTAGTGAACAAAGTTCATCTTAGGGATGGCAGGATGTGGGTGAGGGTATGCGTGGGAGCGTTAGGTGGGATAAATCACTTATCAGTCAGTGACCCTGGACCAAAGTTTGTGATCCAAAGCAGTGCCGCATGGTATGGCTACATTTCCTCGAGAGGTAACTCTAGCTGTTGAGCTGAGGGCCATTCCATGAGAATCATTTAATATCCTGCTGTATATTGTTGTTTATACAGCAGCTATGGGAAATGTCTAATATTTTTCTAGGAAAGTAATGGGATGATTGTACTTTACACACACACACATGCTGTGGGGACACGGTATTGACTTGTGAATTGAAATTCAACACCTCCTGTCCTTTCCTTTACACACGCATGTGCACACACCCCACCCACCCACACACAAACGCACACACACAAACACACAGTACACACGCAGATGCACGCACACCAACACACACATACACACACACACACACACACAAACACACACACACACACACACGTCATGCCTTTACCTCTCATTCTGTCTCCCACAGGCCCTCCCAGTCGAGGCCAGATCTTAACTGCTTTGTCACTCCAGACACGACCAATAGATTACCAAGGATGGCTAAGTGACAGATAAGGCTGGACCTTAATCTCCATGGCCACGGCCGCTGATGAAGCATCACAGAGAGAGGGAGTGCAGGGAGAGAGGAAGCTGCTGAGAGTCTGAGATGTTTGGAGCGCACGGACCAAGACAGAGATACACAGATGACACAAAAGAGGAGGGGGTGGGGGAGAGGCAGGAGGAGGAGGAGGAGAAGAGAGGGAGGGCTTTGAATTGTGTTTTTGCCCACAGGGGCCACTTTTCTTTTCCTATGGTCCCTTTTTATTTCTTTCTTCCTGTTTTTCTTTTTTCTGTCCTCTCCTCTTTATTTCAAGACTCATCTTACGACTCTGTGCTGCTGGCCACCACGTAACGCGCTGATACCGGCTGTTTGTGTGTGTGTGTGTGTGTGTGTGTGTGCCCCTGCATATGTTTGTACGGCTATGTTGTTCCGACACAGTTAATACCAAAATCCGAAGGCTGCTTAGATCTTGGTTTGATCTAATCACAAATGAACTGTCAGCTTGCAAAGCACAGCAAAGAAGTGTGTATGTATGTGTGTGTGTGTGTGTGTGTGTGTGTGTGTGTGTGTGTGTGTGTGTGTGTGTGTGTGTGTGTCCATCTGGGTGCGCGTGTGTGTTATATTCAACAAGGCAGTGTGTGCAGGATCATCTTTGTATGCCTTCAGACCCAGCAGAGTCATCTGCAAAATGTGTGTCTCAGTGACTGAGACAAATTCAACAATTCTTGCCTCCACCAGATTAATGCTGTGCAAACAAGAATACACACTTTGTGATGTGCCTCAGTGTGTGTGTCTTGTTGTGTATTGTTCAACATTTCTCACTCATCATATCCTCTCATCATATCCTGTGTAGATTCCTAAAAGCTTGTTTTAAGGGAAACCAACAAAATTGAAACAGATATTTCAATTTGTAATTCCATTACAGTGTTTATTTAGCCAACTTCATGCTCCCTGGATCAGGCTTCTGCACAATGTATGTTCACGGCATTTGTTTAAAACAAGGCTGTTTGGCTCACGATGCTTCCCTCAGGCATACGTGCTTTAGGTGATGATAATACTGATAATAGTCAGCCACTGACACCATGAACACAAACAGAAGAATTCTGTAGTTTGAGTCAATGCTGAACACAGGTTTCTTTACAAGCCAGGGTTTTTCAACTCTGTGTTGCAACAATATCAGGCAGCAGGTCATATTATGACCCTGCCTTCAATCACATCCCCTGCATGGAAATTATGAAAAAATAGGGTCACAACATATATCTTTCACAACATATGTTGCTGTCAACATGCTCTTTTGTTAAATGTTTGTCTTTCAACAGATTTCTTTTTCTTTTCCTCATAGCGGCATTAGCCGGCCTTGTGCCTCACTTATCATAATAGTGTGATCTCATATCAAGCAAAATGTTTCATCACATTAAGAGCATTTGACACTTACTACCCAGGTGCTTGGCGGATGTTTTCTCTTGTTATATCTATTTATTTTTCATTCATTTGAAGGTGTTCATTTATTCATTTTAAGGTGGTGGATAGTCATGGTAGGGGGTGCCAAAGGTAGTCAAAGTGGTTGGGTCATTTGAATTGCCAACTGAAACTGGCAGGAGAAAAAAACACAAACCCAGGAAAAAGAGAGCCTTGAGGTTTCATTGCTGTATGTGTCAATGGCTGGCTTGCTGAATCCAAACTGTTCATTCACTTCTAGTTCTACACACACACGCATGCATGCAAGCACCCGCACACAAACAGAAATCCCGTGCACAAAAACAATATATTCACACAAACTCAAATATGGCATTGTCATTGAAGCACAACTCACTATGGCAATAAGAATGTACAGGTACTAGAACAATACAAAACCAAAAGGTATTAGTTCATTAGTAGTATTTATATATGCGACTATATGCTACTATGTATACATATCTAGTTTTTTGGCATGTTTCAAGGCCATGTCAGTCTTGGCTCATCATAAGAGCAGATGCAAATGTAGGTACAAGCAAATCTCAATGCCGTCTCATTCATATTTGGATCCCTCCATCTATAGGTCTTCACGGATCCAAAATGACGGACCTGAACCCTAATGGACCCAGGAAAGTCATTCCCTGATCCGATTGTATCTGACATTTTTTTTGAGATATTACAGACCCTACTGTATGTCCGAGAGGAGAGAGGCCAGGGTTCCGAGACAGGTAGGGTATTTTATGGACCTGACAAAGCCAGTACTTTAAATTTGCTACCAAAAATGCCATTCTACTAGTGATGGATTTCATGATTCGTTTGCGCGAATCAGTTCGCGTCGTTCAGTTCGCCATAAAGAGTCGTTCGTTCGTTCGTTCGTTCAGTCGTGTTTCCGGTAGCGGTGAATCATTCACTCGTTCGTTCGTTCAGTCGTGTTTCCGGTAGCGGTGAATCATTCACTCGTTCAGTCGTTCAGTCGTTCAGACTCAGCTCCGCCGCTCGTTCTCATTCGCAAACGGCATTCGCCAGCCGAGTCTGACCGACTCGGCGCCTCCCTCGTTCACAACATTCAAACGAATCACGAATGCAGTTAAGTTACCATTCTGAGATCAAGTTACAGTTCAACTCTGACAAACCAACTGGGGGAGGGTGGTTGATGGTGTTAATAAATGTGTGAATAATAGCAAATACAACATTGTGTCTGGTTGAATATGTTAACATATGTATTTAATTTGAGTTCAACAGATTTATTTAATGTATGCATAATGACATGTCAGGATCAAAATGCCCCATTCCCCCAATTCAACGTAAAGTTAGACAAACCAAACGCAGCGGGATGCGGGGGGGGTGGGGGGGGGCGTAGTAGATTATTGGATGTTTAATATATCAGCAAGATAATAGACTTGATTTAGCAATGATGAGTTTTAAAGTTAATGATGTACAGTTGTGTTTATTCTGGGCATATTTTATTTACTATTGTGAAGATGGCCATTGGCCACCCCCACTCAAGACCAAGATCCACCAAGGTGGGGGTCCCGGCCGGGTTGCGTGCGTGAGAAGGAAGCATGAAAGAACGAGACAGATTGACAAGACATTCAAATATATTATTAATCTGGCATGACACAGAAAATACAAAGACAGCATGCATTTACCATTTCACTGATATTTAAATACGATTGGCTGGCTCTCGTGAGTCGTGACGTCTCAGTCCTCGAGTCAATCACAGTCAGGGAACGACTCGCGAATCAGCACCGCGAATCAGCAGCGCGTCAGAGACTCAGCGAACGAGACGAACGACGACGAACGAGTCGAACGAGAGTGGCGAACGAGGTCACTTCGTTCACTTTAAAGAGTCGTTCGTTCGAACTGGTTCGTTCGCGAACGAGCCATCACTACATTCTACTGTTAAAAACGTTTATCATATCGGATACAACATATGGTAGCCTAATAAAAGACTGCTTATGGTTCGACTGTTGAACTGTTACAGTTCACCACATGTAATACACTTAACAGCGCTTACTTACTTTCTTCTCGTCTTTAGCCACAATTTGTATGAAGGAGGCCCAGACAGATGAGGTGCCGCTAGGTTTGACCTCTTTATATTCATTTTCTTTGCGCAGAAGGTATTCATCTTTACCATACCTCTCCTCGATCCACTCGGACTCAACTCGTGACACCTTATTTCCCGCTCTTGTAATCTGATGGTCAGCCTTATCATCACGCAAGATCCACAGCACTTCCATGTGTTTCTCTGGTGAGCAGCTCTGATCACATGTCATCTGGGATCCACTCTGGCGTTACACATAATGATAAACAGACCGGGACCCATGGTAATAAGGCATAATAATAATAATAATAATAATAATAATAATAATAATAATAATAATAATAATAACACGTGGTCCCTAACCCGTACGGATCCCGGGTCGGGTCTCAGATCCTAGGACTCGGGTAGACTCCTACCTCCTTCTCTCTGCAGTAAATGTTTATTTTCTCACTAACATTTGCCGATAGCTTTTGCCCTCTTCCCCTTATTTTTGGGCCTACTGGTCTACGCTCTTTCTTGGTTTCATTATCTCTGTGAGGGACCGCCGCGGTCACCCCAAGCGGGGATGAGGCAGGCCAGAGAGGCAGAGGCAAAAAGTCGAGGGTGGCTCATAGATAGGCAAACGTGGTATTTATTTGTACAGTGCAGCTCCCCAAAATCCCAAACAAAAACTGATCAAAAGAAAATAAAGGTATATAAAAATATATACATGCATGAACACTATAGCTACTTTACCTTTTACACAATGGCAACCAAAGGAAAGCATAGCATAGCAACCTGGAGTTTCAGTAGGAAGCCTCACAACAAGCATGACCTACCCCTCACTCTACCAAACATAGAATGAGGGCCATGTTAAATAGCCCAACCTTCAACCCAAGTTGGACCCATGATTGACAGGTGGTCCATACGATTACCCAGGGGTTCCCTAAACCAAGGTGGCTATACAACATATATTAGCACCATTCATACATGTTCAAAAATGACTGAAAACACACTCACAATTCCCCATCACCAACACAATACCATATTAACAACACCCAGAGTGTGCTAAAATACACATTCAATACACATTCATACATGAAATACCCAACACCAAACACCCCTGTACACAATGACAGTGTTCCCCGCTCAAACAGCCGTTCAAAACCCCTGCTCCCCCAGTGGCGCGGTTTCGCTTAGGAGACAGTTCAGCTGATGGGTCGTGTGGTGCGTGAGTAGAGTGTATGCATTTACGGAGGGGAATGAAAGTGAATATTGCTGAGGTGCTGAGGCATAAAAGTGGGTACCTGCACTAATATGCCGTGGATGTTGTGGGTGAGTATGTAGCGACCGGGAGAAATGTTTATGAATGTGGAAAGTGAAAGAAACATGTTTTAATGACCGCGATATACACGCGAGTGTTGCCACGCGTTCAATGGCGGCTCACCGACACCAAACATTGGCGTCTCCCTTCCCAGTGCCCACAAGCATTTCCCCACACATTACCCAATATACATTATCGTCGCTCTCTCTCTCTCGCGGCTACAATGCGATGTCGGGAGTACCTCGCATTGACGCATTGAGTACATCGCAACAAGCGCGGCTCATACAGAGTCCATAAGCGCGGTGAGAGGGGGAGAATTCACCTTCTCACAATCTCTCTTTCACCCCTGTGCCCTTTAACTCTCTGTATCTCTCTCTTTATCTCTCTCTCAAATCTGCTTTGCCAGCATCCCATCTTCTTTAGATGCCAAAGAAAATGGCCCCAACTGATGTGAAGTGTTTGAGGGGCGTGAATGATTTTTCCTCTCATCCCTCCAATAAAAAAACAACAAGATGTCTGTCAAGGAATTGTGAGAGGGCTTTACAGGGCAAGAGTATTTCTTTCAGCTGTTTTTGGAGGGCTGAGAGACATACAACCCTTTTTTTTGGGTGAAAGATTGTAAATGGGATGGACATAAAATGCAGGATACTGAAATACAATACTGTTGTATATCAGTGCAGTGTTAGCATTATGAGACACTAATTCCGTCTCATAATAAGTACATTTAATAAACATAAGAGAAGATGTGCTTTACTGGACATTTGGGTGTCACAGCAGAAACTACAGGACATGAATAGGTTTATTAAAAAGAGATTGAAATGAGAGTACAATTTCCAAGAAATACATATCCAGGAAAGATATACACAATATAAGTAAACAATGATAATGATAAATAATTGTCAAATTGCTTAAAACAACTATTTTTAAGAGAGTGATACATTGAACGGTTTTGAAAATTCTCCTTAAAAAATACATGATTAAAAAATAAATACTGTCCACTGCATAAGAAAGTCTTGTATATTTGTGTATTTTCCTTGAGGCGGTTTTCATCTCAATGCTGTAATATGGCGAACAAAGTAATGCTACTGCATCTCTTCAACCAGTTATGCTTGCTAATGTACCTCTAATCTCGATCTTTTCTTTTCTGATTGTCTCTCTCTCTCTTTCTCTTTTTCTTTCTCTTTCTCCTGCACTCTCTCTCTGCTGCACTCTCTCAGCCAAGGTCATATTAAAGATTCATCCATTCAGTGGTTCAACAGTCAAATATTGATAAAGGCTGACCGCTTTGACTCTGTACACCTAGGGGCCTGTTTTTCACAAACACACACACACACACAGCTGGAACCCCATGTATGTACTGTATCTGCTCAAATGCACACATTCACATTCTCTTATTCATAGACACTATAGACATCAGACATTTTTCACTCCATTTTTCGTTACGTGGATGGAATGGTCACGCCCTATCACTGCAAATTGTATGTATGTGTGTGTGTGTGTGTATATATATACAGTATATATACTGTATATATATATATATATATATATATATATATATATATATATATATATATATATATATATATATTAGGGCCGGGACTTTAACGCGTTAATTAAGATTAATTAATTACACAATAATTAACGCGTTAAAAAAAACCCCGCATTTTAATCGCACTTATTTTTGCACCGCGGAACGTTTCTCACTGGATGAGTTTCAGGCGGACCGATTATACTGGAGCACCAACTAGCGTTCATGAGTTCAGACAACAACAAACCACAGTGAACATGAACGAAGTAGCTGATGAGACCGCTTTGGTTGGCCCCGTGGATGGGACATTTTGTTACAATAAACGAACGGATGGAAGCGTCGATAAGAGCATGGTTGTGTGCAAGCTATGCAACAAGGAATTCGCATATCACCGCAGCACATCGAGCCTCAAGTATAGGGTGGCCATTCGTCCGGCTTTAGGCCAGACTGTCCGGTTTTTCAATGCCCTGTCCGGCGTCCGGCGCAGCATCAAGCTGGACGCGTATTTGTCCTCCTTTTTGAGACACCCCCACCGGTCATAGGTCCGCCCGCCGATCATATGTCCAGGGTGTGTTACTATTGCGCGCCCCCCCCTACCCCGTCGGGCCGTAAATGGTACACTTTATGTTGAACTATGTATTATGTTGTTGGTGCAACTGGCACTTTATGTTGAACTCTTTATTGTTTTGGCCAAGGTTATTGAGAGAGTTGGACTGAAATTAATGTAATTTTTTTTAAACCAGCTGTTGGTAAATCAACAAAGTCTGTTATGGCCTCTGAAGCAACAGAGATGTTTTCTAATAGTCAGGGTTTCCAATGTTCTGAATGTACTTGAAAGTATTGTGTTTTACTTAAAAAAACAAAGTATTATAGTTTACAGAAGGTCTACCTACCTATAGGCTACCTGAATTTCTGAAATGTACTATATTTCTAAATAAACTATTGCTACACTTAATGGCAAAAATTGCACTGGTCTGTTGGACTTGAACAAAAATAAACAATATTTTTGTTGCTTAAGCTTATGTATTCAGTCATTATTCAATGGTAAATCCATGTGAAAAAAATTACTTCACTGTTCTCAAATATTTATATGCGATTAAAATGCGATTAATTTCAATTAATTAATTACAAAGCCTCTAATTAATTCGATTATTTTTTTAAATCCTGTCCCGGCCCTAATATATAATATATATATATATATATATAATATAATATATATATATATATACATATTATATTATACTGTATATTAGGGCTGTACCCTAAAAGTTGACTAGTCGAACCGTTCAGAGAGCCCCGAGTCGACTCGAATTCTCCCAGTCGAACCATCGCATTTTCTTCATCATAATAACCAAATAAAACATGATATAGAGGCTTAACATACAGGAATGTCATGACAGTAATCATGGAAAAGAGAAAATTATACATTATTACAAGAGAACTAATGCTTCACGAGGAGATGTATTTCATGTTAGATCTGATGACGGACCAACATATAAAAAAACCATGTGAAATAATCTGGACCATTATTGTAAAAAGATCTGGACGAGCTGTTAACCTAACTCAGTCTTGTTTTGAATGGAGTTGATTGATGTGATCGTATGCAACACAAGGGAATAAATCAACACAACTTTATGTCAAGAACTGTTGATTGATCCATCATGTATTGATCTCGTCAAACCAAGTTAGTTAGAAAGATATTGGATATTCACGCTCCATAATAAAGCGATCTTAAGTGGGGAACTAATGGGACGGTCTGCGGTAGGTCTAGTGGTGTTAGATTAAAACTAAACTAATGGGACGGTCTGCGGTGGGTCTAGTGGTGTTAGATTAAAACTAAACCAATGGGACGGTCTGCGGTGGGTCTAGTGGTGCTAGATTAAAACTGAAAAGCCAAAGCAATGGTGTTAAAGCGGGGCAAAATAGAGAAGTGATTCCCAGTCTGGTGACTTGGACCGCTGATTGTGTCTTTCGCTTCCAGCTCAAGATCACTTTATTACGGAGCGTGAATAATTTAATATCCATCCGTTATTTCAAACATTGGTTCTCTTCTAATGTTATGGTTGGATGAAGCCTATGGATCTATGGTGCCGCCACTTCAACTTGCTTCCGTAAGCCGGTTACCGTAATGGCGCGTAAAGCTGGACATTTTTTATTTTTTTAAAACCGCGAATCGTCAAATATCCGATTGACCTGGCGACTCGGGAAGTCCTGAGTTGGGTACAGCCCTAATATATATATATATATATATATATGGAGCTTTCAACATAATACACACTATATACAGTATATAGTGTGTATGTAGGCGTATGTTGAAAGCTCCCTATGATACTATAATTGTTTTTTTAGTTCATGACCACTTCTATCATTGATTGTTGTATGACGTGTAGTCTGTGAAATCTTCTTTCACGTCTTTGTTGTGATGTGCTACATGTGGTTGTGCTTACACACAATATGAACGTATGTGCATGTGTGTTTATGCATGTGCATGTTTGATAGTAATGGGTTTGGACACCACGGGGGGCCTAGGGACATAAGTCTATATGAGGCTTTCTATTAATTACAACATTAACGCACGCACGCACACATACTCACACACACACACACACACGCACACACTGATCTAATTTAAGAGAGAGAGAGAGAAAAATTCACACACATTTACAGATGATGGGGCATAATTAATAGTGTTAATAACAAGCCATTTGGAAATTCACCTCTTCCTCTTGTTCCTACTTCCTGTTTTTTGTTGTGTGGCTGTCCCTTCCTTTCTTCCCTTTCCTCGCTCCCCTTTACATATTTAAATTGTGTTTCTTGCTCTCTCTCGTCTCGTCTATCTGGCAACAAAAATCATACCTCTTTCTCCCCTCTCTCACTTATTTTAGTTTGGTTCTTCTCTGCTCGTCTGTGTCCATTTTCAATCTCTTTTAGTCTTACCTGCAGTCCAATACTATTAGGATGTGTACAGACACACGCACCCACATGCACTCGTGCGCAGACACACACACACTCATATATATATATATATATATATATATATATATATATATATATATATATATATATATACACACATCTTACACACACCAAACATATACACATCATATTAGCATGTATTAATAGGCTGATTTGGGTGTGTAATGAAGACACAAACCAAATAACCACTCATGCGCTGACACACTCACACATAGGTTTTGGATTGTTAGCATGTTGATGGAGAAGACTGGCTTAGTAATTGGATTAGACCAACTGCCTGTTGGTAGGGATGAGAGCATCACGTTAGCAATGGTGGCAGTCCATGTTCAATCTCCCTGTATTATTTACACCAGCTAATACTCTGATGTATTAGCCAAATTGGATAGCTGTGAGTTCCACAGGAGTGCTCTGACACACTGACTAATCATTCAAACACATACACACTACATTAACTAACTGTGTCAATACAATGAACCACTCGGTAATATATACATGTAGAGGGGAGGAAGAGAGAGAGTTGGAGGGTGGAGGGAGGTTAGAGAGAGAGAGAGAGAGAGAGAGAGAGAGAGAGAGAGAGAGAGAGAGAGAAAGAAGACAGCGCAGGCCTGTCAGCGAGTGTGTAATTAAGTTCTGCACTCTGTCACCGTTGCTCTGTACAACTGGTATTTTAACTGAAGAATAGAAGTGAGAATAGAACGGAGAGGGAGAAAAGAAAGAAAGGGAGGAGGAGGGTGGATGAGTGAGGTGGGGGACAGAGCAAGGAGAGAGAGAGAGAGAGAGAGAGAGAGAGGAACAAATAGAGAGGGAGGGAGAGGAACATCAGAACAACAGAGAAGATACCAGTGAAGTGATTTTAAATGCAGTGCAAAAGTGGAAACTAGATTTTCCACTGGCAGGTCGAATCTGGCAATCCAGTATTCGGTCCAATTTCTGTATTGAACTGTCTCTAATAGGCCAGTAATTTCACTGTCCAATTTTTTGAGAGACCGCTGCTTGGATGAAAGGTATTAAAGTTGCCAGGGATATTATTAAACATGATAGGCCCACCACATTTATGAATGTGGTGGGCCATGAGGTGAAAATTACATGCAATGCAAAAAGTGGTCACAGTCGTACCATTGCTACAAACAATTGAAAGCTTCACGAGAGTTTGCCTTGTCGTAGTTTTTTTGTTGTTTTGAAGACAAACATACTGACTGAGTTGTATCACCATGAAGACACTGTGGTATTGTGTAGCTGTGCTGTATTTCTGTAGTGTTCACAACCAAAGTGTTGTCGGGACATTAATTATTAACTAAGGCCCGCAATGCCCTTGTTTGGCCTCAAATGTACCTTACATTACCATCTTAAACACAAACGATTAGCCTTGTTTAGGCCACCAATGTAAATATATGGCCATGGTCGACCTCAATGCTGACAACATTGTCTGATCTCCCACAAAGTGCTAATGTGACTACTCCAAGCACAAACACAGAGGCATTAATGAGCGTGAGTGTGACTTGTGTCTGTGTGTTGGTGTGTAGTTTTGGCATAGTTATAGTCCAATCAATAGTGATTTAGTGTATCGTACACTAGAGAGTGTGTGTATTGTACACTAGAGAGAGAGAGAGAGAGAGAGAGAGAGAGACAAAGAGAGAGAGAGAGAGACAAAGAAGTTGAAGGCATGTGACCGTGGTGAACCTGCTATCTTGGCGTGTTTGACCTTGGTTGAGTGTGTGTGAAATCCGCCAATCCGATAGTTATCTTAAGGCTAAAGTAAGGTTCCTGTACATGTGCTTCTGCTTTAAATTATTGTCAAGGAGAACACACTGTGTGTGTGTGTGTGTGTGTGTGTGTGTGTGTGTGTGAGAGAGAGAGAGAGAGAGAGAGAGAGAGAGAGAGAGAGAGAGAGAGAGAGAGAGAGAGAGAGAGAGAGAGAGAGAGAGAGAGAGAGAGAGAGAGAGAGGGAGAGAGAGAGAGATTTTGATTTTTCAAAAATCTTTTATTTATCTAATTTCAAAATTAACTTACATTTAGTAAGAATGTGTACAACAAGACAAAAAAACAAACAAACAAACATATATATACATACATTTTCTTTTTAACACTCAAATGCACACACACACACCCTCTAGCCCAGTATATGTGCAAACAGAAGTTTCTCTTCCTTCACAGAACACAGACAATCAGCAACACACCAGACCTTCTCAAAAGACACCAAGTCTTTCATTAAACTATAATAATTAAAATCAACCATCAACCTGCTTTTTATCATTCTGATTAAGAAAGTTTTTGCATCACAATCCAAGGATTCCTCCATCTTTCTTTTCCTACTCAGATAAACGGCCATTTTGGCCTGACCCAGCAGGAAGTTGAGGAGCTGACACTTAGCCTTCTGTTTTTGTCTGTACCTGAAGCCCAGAATGAACATGTATTTAGTAAAAACTACTCCATACATATAAAACAGCCTCTTTAAAAATGCAAACAGAGCCTGCAGCCTGCTGCAGTCCAGGAAACAGTGGAACACCGTCTCTCTGAGGGAACAAAATGGACACTTTTCATCAACAACAGGATTTAAAATAGACACAAAACCATTTACAGCAACAGCCCCATGTAAAATCCTCCACTGTAAATCTCCAACCCTTTTTGTTAACGGTGGTTTGTACAGTGCTCTCCATGAAGGGTCCACTCCTGGGTTAAGACCAAGGTGGACCCTCCATGGTGTGTCGGCCCGACCTTTAAGCTTGTCTCTGTTAACCGCTTTTACCAGGAGTTTGTACATTACCTTTCCTATCGTGTTTGAGAGACTTATGGGTCCAGACACACCATGCTCTAAAAACCAACCTGAAACGTCTTTAAAATCCAAAGCGAGGCTCTCCACAGGAAAAGGGTCTGTGTCTCTAAGGATTAAAGGACTGTTATTTTGTGAAACAATGCTGGAATGTTCATCTGGGGAAAGCTGGTTCTTCCAGACTCTCAGAATGTTTCCGATGAGCCTCACTGAAGAGACCCCGACAGCAGCAGAGAGAGCAGCAGCAGCATCCAGGTGTGGACCACACAGGTCAACCACTTGACCCAGTGTGGTAATGTTTGCAGCCACAAACTTCTCTGCGATGGATGGTCCAACAGTCTGTCTCACATTAAAACGAGTTCCACAAACAACAGGTTCTTTTAAAATCCAGAACAGTGAGGTGCAGGTCTTTGATCTCTCCTTTTTAAAAAGTCCCCAGATCTTAAAAAGGCTCTGATAAAATCCTGGAAAAACTCTCAGGTCTTGTTTTTTAAAATCCATTAAAAACAAGGAATCCTGCAGTCCGAGTCCCCAGCACCGAGCCAGGACAGCACGAGCTGCAGGCCTCCACACCAGGTCTGTAGGTCCAGTCAAAAGTCTCTGTATGAACTGGAGCCTAAAAGTTGCTCCCCTGCTGGCTAGATGTACAAGGCCCTGGCCCCCTTCTTCTTTGGGGAGGAAGAGGACACTCTGTGGGACCCAGTGCAGACGGTCCCAGAAACAGTTAACAATCTCTGCCTGGACCTTGGCGAGCAGGGTCACAGGAGGGTCTACACATGAGAGACGGTGCCACAACATGGAAGCAACTAGATTGTTAATGATTAAAACACGACCTCTAAAAGACATTTTCGGTAAAATCCATTTCCACTTTTTGAACCTCCCCTCCACTTTTTCTAAAACATTTTCCCAATTCTTATTTACAGTGTCTTGATCACCAAGGTAAACCCCTAAATACTTAAGTCCACCTCCTTTCCAGGTGAGCCCACCAGGCAGTTTGACCCCCCGTAGCTCATCTCCCACCCGCAAAGCCTCACTTTTTTCCCAGTTTACCTTGGCTGAAGATATCTCACTAAAAACTTGAACAGTGTCAGTTAAAAAGTTAATGTCGCTCTGATGTTTGATAGCAATGATCAAATCATCTGCATATGCAGATAATTTAAAAACCGAATCACAATTTGGGATATTAAAACCAGAAAGACCTGTTCTCAGTTGCTGGAGGAGAGGTTCTATTGCCAGAGAGTACAGCATGCCCGATAGAGGGCAGCCCTGCCTGACACCCCTCTGCACTTTAAAAGGAGCACTCAAACCACCGTTAATTTTTAGTACACTCTCAATGTCTCCATACAAGGCCTGAATCTTAGCAATAAGACCTGAGCTGAACCCAAAACCCTCCAGCATCTGCCAGAGGTATGCATGTTCAACCCTATCAAATGCCTTTTCTTGATCTATAGAAATAAGACCAAGCTTCACTCCCAATGAACTGGAGAGGTCCAAAACGTCCCGAATTAAATGTACATTGTCTGTTATCAGTCTGCCTGGTACACAGTAGGTCTGGTCTACATGAACGACCTGCTCCATCACTTTCCTCAGCCTGCTGGCTAAGACCTTGGAGAGGAGTTTGTAGTCGGTACAAAGGAGGGATACTGGTCGCCAGTTTTTTAGGTTCTGCAGGTCCCCTTTCTTTGGCAGGAGGGTGAGGACCGCTCTCCTGCAGCTCAGGGGTAACCGGCCTTTCCCCAGACTGTCCCTGAGAACGTCCAGCAAGTCCTCACCAATCACTGCCCAGAAAACTTTATAAAAGTCTGCTGGCAGGCCATCTATACCTGGGGCTTTCCCAGGTTTGAGGTTCTGGAGCGCCTCCAACAGTTCCTGTGGGGAGATGTCAGCCTCTAACTGTTTGTTAGCATCTGCAGTCACCTTTGGCAGACCAGTAAGGAACGTATGCAGCTTTTCTGGTTTCTCAGTATATTCACATTGATACAACTCATCATAGAAACCTGCTGCATACCTGCGGATCTCTGCAGACTCCTGAAGCAACTGTCCATCACCAGAGCGCAGACAGTGCATCAACCTCCTCTGCCCGTTTTTCCTCTCCAGCCCAAAGAAAAAGTGAGAGGGAGCATCCATTAGAGTAACACTCTGAAACCTACTGCGTACCACAGCGCCCCTGGTGGGCACGCCCAGAACATCAGCTAACACACGTTTTTTGGCCTTGAAGACTTCAAAATGTCTTCTTTCTCCTGTGGAGTCTGCCAGAGTTTGCAGCTCCACCATCTCTCTCTCCAGATCCCTGATAGATCTGACCAAGTCCCTGGAGACATTGTGAGTGTACTGCAGGCACAGAGACTTGATCTGACTCTTCCCTATGTCCCACCACTGCTGCAAAGAGCTAAAACCTGACTTTGTTTGTCTAAAATCATTCCAAAAAACAGTAAAAGCTTTTCTAAAACCTTGGTCAGATAAAAGTGCTGTGTTAAAATGCCAGTATGCACTTCCACACCTGATGTTTTTGATTAAAACACAGCACTCAACCAACGAATGGTCTGAAAAGCCCACTGGCCCAATGGAACAACTTTTAAAAACACTAAAATGATGCTTAAAACAATAAAACCTGTCAAGCCTGGACATGGACAAAAGTCCATCCTTAGAGTGGAGCCAGGTGTACTGTCTGCTGCTGCTGTGAAAATTTCTCCACACATCTAAAAGCTCATGTGTCTCTATGAGTCTCTTTAAATATTTTTGTGAGGCAGCGTGGGGTTCAGGATGATTCCGGTCTAAAGTGTGATTTTCTGTGCAGTTAAAATCACCTCCAACGACTAAATACTCCTCCCTGTTACACCTCTGGATCACCTCATCTAATCTATGTAAAAAGAACAGTCTCTCTGTGCCTGCGGTTGGAGCATACACATTTAAAAAAACCATTTTAACCCTTTCGAATTCTGCTGTGATTTTTAAAATGTGACCCGCCATCACATCCTCCACATCAACAGCAACTGGGTTAAAATCTCTAGAAAATAAAATTCCCACTCCCCCACTATTGCTGCTTTTATGACTAAAATAAACCTGTCCAGTCCATTCCCTCCTCCAGTCCCCTTCATTGTCCACAGTGCTGTGGGTCTCCTGGATAAAAGTAACATTCAGTTTTTTAACACTAATCAAACTAAAAACAGAGGCTCTTTTTACATCTTGTCTTGCTCCATTTACATTTAAAGTGCCAATTTTAAAAGTGCACATGTTAAAAAAGGAGTAAACACAAACCAATGAAGATAAAAACAGGTTGAGATAAAACAAAATAACAGACTTAGTCATCTTCAGCAAGCTGGTTCTTGACCTTAAGGACCATTTTTTTTAGTCTGAAGATCTCTTGGTCTGTGAAACCTGGCTGTCCAGGCTCACCTGGCTTCCTCATATAAAAACGGGCAGAGTCTACAAACAGTTTGAGGTCAGGGAAGAAGTTGTGTACCTTCACCCTGAACCCTTTTGTTTCCTGCAAGAATTTTTTAATTCTTATCAAACTATATGCACTCTCAATGCCCGTTCTCTCCATGTTGTCTACATCGCTGTCTGAAAAGCCACCCTGTCCCTGAGACTGACTGACTTCTTCCTCCTTTGAGGCCTTTTTAGCTTTGCTGCTGTTTTTTATTTCTGTAATTTTTCTTTTTGTAGCAAGTTTCAACAGTTCATCATCAACAATCACGTCATCCTCTTCACCTTCCTCCAACACTGACTCTGCCACCCTGGCTGCTGTCTGTCCCCCCCATTCCTTCTGCCCCCCTATCTCCATCTGCTCACTGTTTATGCTATTTACACACCGTGCACCCTCCACCTGTGTGTCTGTGTTTGTCACCTGTGTGTCTGTGTTTGTCACCTGTGTGTCCACCATACTGTCTGCTGTGTCCTGCGTGTTGTCTGTCTGTGGCTCCGGGCCGGGAGTGCTCGCCGGCCCCCCCGGCGGGGGAGGCACGACCTCCGGCTCCACGGGAGTCGGCGGCGCGGCCGCCGGTCCCACGGGAGTCGGCGGCGCGGCCGCCGGTCCCACGGGAGTCGGCAACGCGGCCGCCGGTCCCACGGGAGTCGGCGGCGCGGCCGCCGGTCCCACGGGAGTCGGCGGCGCGGCCGCCGGTCCCACGGGAGTCGGCAACGCGGCCGCCGGTCCCACGGGAGTCGGCGGCGCGGCCGCCGGTCCCACGGGAGTCGGCGGCGCGGCCGCCGGTCCCACGGGAGTCGGCGGCGCGGCCGCCGGTCCCACGGGAGTCGGCGGTGCGGCCGGCGATGTGGTCGGCGGTGCTGCCGGCGGTCCCGTCCCTCGCTCCGCCGGAGGACGGGAAGCCGACGCCGCATCGCCAGCAGCGGCCGGCCGCCTTGTTTCGTCTCTCTCTGGGCAAGATCGGATGAGATGTCCCTCCATCCCACACCTAAAACATCTCATGTTCCCTGATGTTACGTGCACGGTATAATCATAATTGTCCAGTTTGAATTTCAGCGCTAAATTTAGCTCTTCAGGACTTTTTAAAATCATTAATACCTGACGTCTGAAAGAGATGACATGCTTCAGGTGTGGAGACTTACAGTTCAGTGGGATCATTTTAACCGGGGATAAGAGCTGACCGTGCCTGGACAGCTCTTTCTCTAGGACCTCGTTCCGTATAAACGGAGGGACATTGGAGATGGTGATCCTCCTGGCAGGACTGACCAGGGAGAGAACGGGGGTGAAAGTTCCTTGGATCACGACCCCGCTCTCTACCACCTGGTTTACTTTGTCCACACTGTCCAGGAAGATCACCACCGCACCGTTCATCCGGGAAGCCGACTTCACACCGCCGTACCCGATCAGTTCGCCCACGGACAGACTGCACTCCTCCACCGTGCAGCTGACCGTCGGGACAATTTTTATGGCGTGCCGACGAGTCAGCTTCTCCAGCCCGGAGCCAACAGACATGTTGGCGTGTTGAGCCAACGTGCTCACCTCCACCTCCACCACACTCCCCGCAGAAAGAAAACCCCCAACCCCCCCTAAACCCCCCCGCCCGCCACCCAAACGAAACCTAATATGTGAAAACTAACTATAACAGAAAAATCAAAGAAAAGAGAGAGAAACATAGAAAGAGAAAAAAATCTCCGCAACAAACGCGCTCTCACACGCTCTCACACACACTCACACACACTCCCAGCATGCACCGAGAGAGAGAGAGAGAGAGAGAGAGAGAGAGAGAGGTGTGTGTGTGTGCACCTCCACATGCCTGCACCATGTGTATTAGGGGTTGCCCCCAGAGTCCACTGAGCTATTGGCATTCTAATTAGCCTGGATGATATACTCTCCCTATTAAGACCAGAGCTGCACACCGTCACAGTTGGGCTATTAGCCCTTATTTAACGACAGCCATGTTAGCTCCACGATCCCCCCCCCTCTCTTCGCCACCGTTGCTAAGTAACTGGCGACTGTACGCTGGACATTAAGTCTAGGTTTATAGTTTTATTGGAATTATTGTTTTTTTTTAAGATTAAATTGAGCTGTAACAACAACAACAAATAGTCCACGAGCAGTAGGAATTGTGCAGGTATTCTGGGTGCATTAGTAAAAAGATGGGATAATTACATGCTGTTTACTGTGCTGATGAGCTTGCCGTTCTATTAAACTCAGAGATGCGTCGTCAATTAGCACGCTATTCAGAAGGAGCGGGTTGCTGAAAAGCCAAATGAAGGCTAATTGGTTTATGTTATTAGCATTAGCTTAGCATTTCTATAACAATTGAAGCTATTGCATAAGTTACACACACACACATCCCCGTGCCCTAACTCCTGAAGTATCATCTTGTAGGGGCGTCTGTTTTGTGAGTGCTATACACTCACATATAGGGTGATCCTTTCTTCATTTTCTGAACGAAAGCAAGCCCACGTCGCGACTCTTTGGGCCCTATCTTACACCTGGTACAGAGCGGCGCCAAGCGCAACGCAAGTGTCTTTGCTAGTTTCAGACTGACGCAGTTCTCGTTTTCCTGCCCTGCGCCCACGTTGTTTAAATAGCAAATGCACTTGCGCTCCTCTGTGCCTCCATGGGTGTGTTGGTCTGAATATGAGGCGTGTTCAGGCATATTGATGCCGTATTGCTATCTTGAGGCAAATGAAAGCAATTGCAAACTATTAAAAATAAAAAAGATTACAATGTGAAAGATTATAATTGTGTACATCAAGATATTTTTTAAACAATACATGTCATAATGTTGTTGTGAGAGGCAGTTTCAAAGTAAAAAAATGAAACCCCTACTCACGCGTGTTCTTTTGATGAAGCGATAGAAGAAGTTGTTTAGCTTTAAGAAATAATCAGTTTTATTGTTAACACCAGTATAATGTGCAGAGTTTTACAGATATATCTGGGTCCGACTACGTTTCCCTGACCGAACAACAAAGTGTGTGTGTGTCAGTTCACGAAGTCTGAGCACACATATCTCTGGCTCAGGAAGTTATATACACAAACATTGCAACAGTCATCACAAAAGGCTGGCTGTTGACGTCTTCCCTGTGTCATCCTCGTATTATCTGACTCCCATTGTTCTTTACATGTTCAGAGACAAGCCTGCCTGTTCTCTGCTATCATATGATTAACACTTCCTGCTCTTTGCAACAAACTAATCTCACACTATGTACTCTGCACATGTCACCAACAACGTACTCATTCTGATCATGAGGAGTTGCTTTTATAATTATATGCCTCTGCTTATATCTCATGATTCTCTACCCTAATTATTAGTCATATGATAGATATAAAATATAACCATACCTTCAATGTCCACATCTACTCCCTGCTCCTGCCAACTGAATCCGGCCTGAGGATCTTCAGCCAGCGGAGCTGCATGACATTTACACTTCATTTATACAAGACTATTGCAGGTGTTATAAACCATTCATTCCATTTGCAAGAAACCTGCTTGTTTTGTACACATTGCCCGGTCCCTAGAGGGGCTGCTCACGCACTTTCACTTTGTGCATGAGCAGATCTGTCTCCTCGCCTAAAAATCGTTCCTTCTTCCCGCCTGGCAAATCCGCCATCATAATAGCAATCCCCCAAGTTGCAAGCGCACCTGGCTATTAAAGGGAATGGGAGTTGACACTCTGATTGGTTTATTGCATGTTACGCCCAAAACACACCCATGATTAATGAAGAGATTAAGTACAACCCTTTTGGACTGTGCGCCTGGTGCTGCAACCATTTTTCCGCCGGTAAACTAGCAAAACTTGATTTGGACACGCCCTATATGCACCTGCGCCACGCGCTTCAGACCATGCGTTTCAGATTGTTAAAATATGATCCCACAAGGCGAGGACATAACTTATATGAACATAGAACAAGACCTGTTGACGAGATGGTTGTCGTTTCCATGCCGATGACCAATTGTCTTCACCACGCTCTCCCTCTCGGATGCACTGCATTTGGGCCTTTTGTTATTGGCCACGCTAGGTCATCGAACACAACTATCGTCCATCGCTTTCCTAATTCTTCACCTGCCTCTCTCTCTCTCGCTCTCTCTCTCTCTCTCTCTGTCTCATGGCAGCAGTCATTTGTAATGGATGCTGACAGAGAATCATTAGCAGCGTAATGGGAAGCAGCGGAGCGGCGATATACGCAGTCACCGCCTATTACCCGCCGGCCCCATCCCCATCCCCCCCCCCCCCCCCCCCCCCCCCACACACACACACACACACACCCCGGCCGAGTCTCTTTTGGAGCGAATCTTCCTTTCTGTCCCTCTCTCTCACCTTTATGTCCTCTGAATAAAAAGGAAGGTTCCTAAATGCTTTGTAAGAGACGTTGGAGGATAAGTTGTGTATTTCTGAAATGGCATTGTCCGCTGCAAACGAGTATCTGTTAGGAGCCGGTAGGGTGCTATGAATGGATGGCCTGCTGGGCTTGCAGCACTGGCGCTAGCGTTGCTGGTGTGAGATTAGCGCTGGGAGGTTAGCATAGCACTTGGAAGTGTGAAACGAGTGTCGATGAGAGATTAAATACTAAGGATTTCTAGCCCTAGGAGGGAGAGAGGGAGAGAGAGAGAGAGAGAGAGAGAGAGAGAGAGATCCAGGAAAATCTTTACCCCACTATTGCCAAGTTTCAATGCGAGTACAATTATATTGTTAGAAAGACAAAATTAAGCCTCCATCTTCTGACACACCCACACACACACACACACACACACACAAACCTCTCCAATAGCTCATATGCCAGTTGTCCCTGATAAAAAGTTAATTATGAAACAGAAACCTTTGAAGAGAGGGAGAGAACGTGCTCGTATGTCGCATTTCTTCAGTACTCAAGCCGGTGTTCAGCCATGAGAGAGAGAGAGAGAGAGAGAGAGAGAGAGAGAGAGAGGGTGTTAATGTCGAGTTTAGAGATACAAAGCAATATTTAAAAAAAACCTGTTATGCACTTATTGTATTGTATGTATATATACATCCTAGCAAATAAATAGCACTTTATTATATAGCATTATACAGCATCTTACCCTAGCTATCAAGGCTGTATATAGAAACTTGCTCTATTGACACCCTTACCGACAATGATATATTGTTGCTTTACTTTCTACTGACAAATGTACTTGTTGTAAGTCACTTTGGACAAAAGTGTCTGCTAAATGCCCTTAATGTAAATGTAAGATGAATAGCAACACTGAGAAATGCAAATGAAGATGAAGAGATTTGTGTGTGTGTGTGTGTGTGTGTGTGTGTGTGTGTGTGTGTGTGTGTGTGTGTGAAAAATATGCTTTCCACACTTGACAACAGACAGTTTTGGGAACAGTAATAGAGGCATCAGAAAAAGCCATCATGTTCAGTGTAGTGGAATACATATCTACTCAGAAGTACGCACGCACGCACACACAATCACGCACTTGAAAATGTTGTGTCCCACAATCTTTCTTTCTCTCACACTTATGTTTTTCCTCTATTACTACATGTATTTGTTCATTTTCTTTTGACCCTCCTGTTTTTTTTCCTCCTTCTCTGTTTGTCTTCGTCACTTTTATACCAACCTCATATATACAGAGCTATGTATATATACATAGCTCTGTCTATTCCTCTCTCTCAATACATACATTTCTCTCTCTGCTGTTCTTTTTCTCTTGAGTGAACCAATATCTAGTATAGTACACACACACACACACACACACACACACACACACACACACACACACGCATACATAAAAACAGGAGCTTGTTGAGGAGCAAACAAGTGAAGAGTGTCGCCCTTTCTCCATACAGGAGAAAGGGCGAGATGGAGGGTGACGTTTCCAATGCCTGACACATTTCTGAAGAGCAACTCATTTTGTCAACAAGGCCCTAATTGAGTGTGATTTTCTGTGCTCTGCTGAAAGGAGAAAAGATTCCCGATATACAGACATGTTCATTCCTCCAGAGCAGCAGCAGCTCCTCTGCTGGTCTGACAGGTTGTGATCGTCTGCTGCATGTAAGTTGTTGCCAATGGAGTTTCTTACAAATCACTGTCATGTTCTTTAATCTTGTTTGCAATCTTTTTGACATTGCACGCATGCGTACACACACACACACACACACACAAATTCACACATACACATACACACACACAGGCACACACACACACACACACACAAATTCATGCACATACACACACACACATACATACACACTGCATATTTGGAGGATGAAGCATATTTTTTAAGTTATTGCTGAATACAGCTATTTGCCCTACCATCATGAATACATTTATTCTAAATCCATCCATCTACTCCTCTGTGACTTTTGTTTGCAGTCCTATTTTGCCTGTAAATCATATCACTGATGCCGGTATGACAACATGCTGCTCATAGTGTGTGTGTGTGTGTGTGATTGCGAGGTGGTGGGGGGCAAGCTTAAAGCTCAGGGACCGCCGCTACAACCGTTACATTGGTTATTGCGATGGCTGGTTTTGATTGGCTGAGACTGTGCAGGGGTGCCGTGTCAGCCCTTATGTGTTTGATGCTCCCCCTGAGGTTGAATTGTTTGTAGTGCTTACATGTAATGGTGTGTGTGTGTGCAGGCTTGTGTGTGTGTCCATGCACACACTCCATAATTCCTTGGACTTTTTAGTTTCCACATAGATGTGTGTGTGCATGACCCTGCGCACGCATGTGTGTGTTTGTTTGTGTACATGAGCGCACGTGTGTGTGTGTGTGTGTGTGTGTGAAATGTGTATTTTCGTCTTGTTGAGTCTTCTGTCCCTCCTCATCGTTTTTTCAATTAAAAACCGCTAATATCCCCAAGACTCCTTTGCCCTAGTTATCCAGGCCAGCCTCTCTCTCTTACAACACACACACACATGCGCGCTCATGTACACAAACAAACACACACACACACATGCGTGTGCAGGCTCATGCACACACACAACCACACACAAATGTGTGCATGCTCACACATACACACACACCACACACACACAGGTTTATCTGACTCCTGTGGTGCCTTCGGCCCTCTTCTGCCATTCATGCCTAAAAACAAAACACGCTGCTTAATTGAAAAAGAACAAGATGCACAATAAGTGTGTGCATGTGAGTGCTTCTGTGCGGTTGTTGACGTGTGTGTCTGTGTGTGTGTCTCCTGGCAATTTCCTCATCTGTGAGACAGAGCACGTAGTCTCCGGTTGGATGATGTCGCTGTCAGGGGTTTCGCTCAAGACAGTGTTAGGACAGAATGAAAGAGAGAGAGGGAGGTGGGGGGGGGGGGGGAACAGTGTTTTAAATGTGATATTCATCCTCAGGCTGGTGTGTTTTATGTGCACTCATGTCCATGTACGATGACGGGTGTATCTGAGGCCACATCCACTACACTATGCCAGAGAAATATACCCCCCCCCCCCACCACACACACCTTTTCCTCTCAGTTCTGGCCATCACACACAGCTTTCTGAGAACAGTCGCTGAAGTGGATACATTCAAATACGCAAGCTGTGTTGTCGGGCAAAATTATATTTCTGAATATGACGTCTTTGAGACGTGATCCTGGCATGGGTGGCCGGCTTGGACATGAAGAGGCATCAACTGAAACAGGAGAAAACAGTTTAAATGTGGCTGGACAGCGTTTACCAGCAAGTATCCATGGACATGGCCTAAGAGTTCAGGTTTTCCTAAAGGTAGGTAGGTAGGGGTGTGTGTGTGTGTGTGTGTGTGTGTGTGTGTGTGTGTGTGTGTGTGTGTGTGTCCTTCAACATCTACCTCACAATCTACCAGCATCAACACGGTTCGCAGCTCGTGTCAGTAGCGTAGCTTCCAGCTAAGAAGTCCCGATTCCATGTGTTGATTCTACGAAAAAGCAGTTGATTGGTGTAACGCAGGCAAAGAAGGACTCAAACGCATGACTCGGAGACAACAGGATCTTGAATTTAAGCAGTCTTTACTTATCCACAACATGTTTGGTACACAGGTAATCAGTCCAGAGAGGTGCAAAAAAATCCAACAGGGAGTAGGCAAAAAGGCAGAGTCGGGAAAACTAGCAGACATCAAAAACCAGGAATGCAAACACTAGGATAACACTGGACCACTTGAAACTAATGCTGCGTTCGACGGCAATGGGATGTGGGACTTATCCTACCTGAAGTCTACTAGCTCCTACTTCAAAGTGTTCCAGGTAACTGAAGTGGAATGTAAACAGAAAACATGGACGACCGCCAAATTATTACAATTGTATCAATAACACATTGATTAACATATTGTCCAGCACTGGGTAACGATATATGGCGGTGTTAGAGATGTTCTGGCGCCGTATGAAAGCTTGCCATATCGCTAAGGTATATTTACATATCTTCATGCTAACAGAATAACGACATAATTTCACGCCATAATATGAAAAACAAGTTGTGTTAAAATTGCAGTGTCTAAAACAACCCTACACTCAGCAAAAGTAAAGTTTATAGCCTATTCGTTTTAAGTGTTACCTCTCACAACGTGTGATTCCATGGGCGCCGCCATTTTGCTCCGACGTAATTTTGGCGAAGTCGGGGAGGTCGAGCTCCCCGACTTCGCCAGTTGGAGGTTCCACTTCGACAGGCATTCCAGTGCACTTTTCTTAGTTGGAGGTAGGATAAGTCCCACATCCCATATGCCGTCGAACGCAGCATAAGAACTAAGATGACCTGGCACAGAGGGAAGGGGAGACAGGACTAAATACACTAGGAAAACTAATCAGGCACAAGTGAAACTAATCAAGGCGGGGGAGGCAATCACACAGGCAGGAAACACACGAGGGCAGGAAGTGAAGTATCTGAAATGAGAGGAAAGGTGAGTACGACAAAATAAATCAGGAAATTATGATCAAAAGAAACATAACTAAACACGCAGGACGAGACTTCACAGCAGTGGGAAATCTTGCATGGAAATTAGAGACATGAAAATTAAATTAGTGAAGCATGCTTGCGTGTGTGCGCACACACACATGCACACACACACACACACATGGACACACACATGCGCACACACACAGACACACACGCACACATGGACACCCACATGCACACACAATGAAACACACGAGAACTCGCGGCTCAGGACAAAATGTTTTTTCACAAGTACAATTTGACTGACATACAGTAAACAGTTATACTTAAACACAGACACACACAGAAACACAGACGCACAAACACACACACACACGCACACACCTCAGGGACTGTATGAAGCTATGTTTACAAGTAAAAAAACCCACCCAGTTCAATATTTTCTTAGGATGCTCCTGGGAGGGTTTTGTAAGCTTTTATTTACCTTGCTCAGCATCGGCAATAATATTATGTTTGATCCGGTATGATGCAGTACCCTGCTAATCCAGGCTAGACTATTTCAGTTCTTAACACAACCACTACCATTGGTCTCGTCCACCTCCTGTACAGATAGCCATTTCATCTCATCTGTGATACGGTATGTGTACAATTTTTGTCATATATGCTGATATTATAATAGGCAAATTAGGAGAAATATATTTTGTTGAAAAAATAGATATATTCATAACATAATATACTACTACAATATAAACATGTTGAAGAACCATTACACTTTGGAGAAGAGAACAGAGAATGATACTGAATGCAACGCTTTGTTTTAAAGGAGCTATAGACGATATTTAGCCACTAGATGTCGCACTAGAGCACCAGGTCTCAGAACAAATCAAGTGGGCATGTTGTAATTACCTTCTTAACTCCTCCCCCCTAACTTGGGTTCCTCACCCCCTCCTCCCCTTCCCTTCATGTTGACTGCTCTCTCTTTCTCTCTTTGTCGGAGGCCTTTTTAGCCCAAGAACATGGTTTGATCGGTGGAGGACGTTCAGGATGGTCGCCTTCAGCTGAACACTTCGAACTGAACTCTGCCGCCACGCTGTTTACAACGCTGTGTGCGACGTCACTCTTAAACATGGCGGAGGCAATGGTTTCACAGGGACGGACTGAAGGCTCATGCACGGCGCATGCGCTATCACGAACGTGCGGCCGGCCAGGCTGCCAAAACAAAGAAAAGAGAAACTCGGATTACAACACACACACACACACACACACACACACACACACAGGGAGTCTGACTTCACTCTCTGGTCAGGACGCCATTATTCTACTATATCACATAGCCAATAGTTGTTTGCTGCTAGATTAATGTTCAAAATATCGTCTATAGCTCCTTTAATGGTGAAACATTGTGTTTCAGTCAAAATGCTGTCAATGATGTTTTGATCCCCAAAAATCCTTTACTTAGTAGCGTCATTTTCATAATTGAAAAAAATATACCGGTACACTTTTTATGCTTGTTACACAACATGTTTGGATTAAATGATCATTTTAGGGGGATAGAGCACTAAAATTCTGTGTTTTACATATGAAATATTTTTTTCTCTTCGCTCTCCCCTCCTTTCCCTCTGTGTGTGTGTGTGTGTGTGTGTGTCTCTCTCTCTCTCTCTCTCTCTCTCTCTCTCTCTCTCTCTCTCTCTCTCTCTAATGAGGTGCCTCTTTAATTACATTTTAATGGAGTTGGAAACAGCTGTGGTGGGGCTTGTACCCCTCCACACACACACACACACACAACAACGGACACCCACACACACACCCTTCACACACCCCAATCACCATCAGAAAACATCTTACCTTCCCTGCCCCCCCCCATGCTTTGGTCCAGCGAGTGTGTTGCAGGGGGTCTGCCTCATTGACCAGGGTAATCAAACCTTTGAGTCTTTATTTTCTTTTTCAAGCTACTATAGTTGTACAGAATGCACAACACTATTCTTGTGTTTGCACATGGAAGGCAACACTTTGCCCGAGTCAGTAGATTGATACTAATGTCATTATATTCACGCCCGAGGGGGGGTTTGCTGGATGAAGGCAGTTCAAAATTCCCCATGACTTTGGATGGAAGATTGATTGACAGATGGTCCACGACCTCACATCCTGTTTGAACACATCACAGCCTATCTGACTGTGGATGTGTTCCCCTAGATAGGATGTCTCAAAGTCACAGTAGATATATCTATCTTTTTTTTAGTGTTGGATTTTTTTTATATACATACATATACCTCAGGACGCGGATACGATTTTTTCCTTTCTCATGTTCCAAAATGTCAAATGTTTTGTTTATCCCCTGAATGTGAGGTTCGGTTGGTTGCTCCATTTCCTCTGCTGCTCCTTAATGAGCTTTCCCTTCAAACAGCCCACAGTCCAACCTACAGGAAACACTAACTATATTGTCACCGCTGGCACTGCTTGCCTGAGTCAGTCTGTCACAAAGTAAGGAGAATAAAAGAAAGGGTGCATTGAAGCTGAGCTTTTTGAACGTAGGCACTCATACACATAGATTAAATATATAGGAGAGGTGAATTGTGGGAGATTTTGTATTACTGAAAAAGCTGTTGATTTCTTTATTTTCTTGTTTTAGACAACGGGTTAGGGTTAGCCCTAACCCTGTACATTGTAATTTATTTTCCTTATTGTTGACTGTGTGTGTGTGTGTGTGTGTGTTCTCTCTTGGGGAAGATATAAACAAATTATAGCCTACTAAGTAATGGATAATCCATGACGAGCTGTGTAAACTGCACTTCGCATAGGTTCTTAGCCCCCGCGTCGTGCATTATTTTTCGATACATGCACACCTCGGAGTGGATTATCCCGCCATGGCCACTTATGAATCAATAAAAATATAAGGGTGTTGATTCATATTTTGGAGTAATTCTGTCTCAAAAGTACAACTTTTAGCTTGCACTACTTTGTGTGTGCCTGAAACAAACGACAAATGACCGGAGAAATATATGGGTCTGACTAATGTCTGGGTCTGACTAATGCCTAATGTCAGTTAACATGAGATTCATATGGAATGCGGACGTTACCTTATTACTCCAGTAAATATAGACGATCTTAGTAACGACATGGCAACGTTACCTTATTACTCCGGTAAATAGAGACGATCTTAGTAACGACATGACAACGTTACCTTATTACTCCAGTAAATAGAGACGATCTTAGTAACGACATGGCAACGTTACCTTATTACTCCGGTAAATAGAGACGATCTCAGTAACGACATGGCAACGTTACCTTATTACTCCGGTAAATAGAGACGATCTTAGTAACGACATGGCAACATTACCTTATTACTCCAGTAAATAGAGACGACCTTAGTAACGACATGGCAACATTACCTTATTACTCCAGTAAATAGAGATGACCTTAGTAACGACATGGCAACGTTACCTTATTACTCCAGTAAATAGAGACGGTCTTAGTAACGACATGGCAACGTTACCTTATTACTCCGGTAAATAGAGACGATCTTAGTAACGACATGGCAACATTACCTTATTACTCCAGTAAATAGAGACGACCTTAGTAACGACATGGCAACATTACCTTATTACTCCAGTAAATAGAGACGACCTTAGTAACGACATGGCAACATTACCTTATTACTCCAGTAAATAGAGATGACCTTAGTAACGACATGGCAACATTACCTTATTACTCCAGTAAATAGAGATGACCTTAGTAACGACATGGCAACGTTACCTTATTACTCCAGTAAATAGAGACGGTCTTAGTAACGACATGGCAGCGGGGAAGTTTTCTCAATGTAGTCCCCCCGGAGTCCGGTCCAAGTTGACAGTTATTAACATTTGTTTAGTGCATTCATTTTTAGACCGGTGATGAGACTGCTTGCGTCATGGCCGTGCAATTCGCGTGCATGTTATGGAAAAATAATGCACACCTCTCCAGCCAATCAGAATCAAGTTTTCCCCCAGTCCAAGCTATAAACAATGTTAACGAACAATGAGTCAAATCAAGATGCAAAACACATGTGACAAATATAATCACAGAGGTGACATTATATGGATGTTGCAAACCACATGGTCACAATATCTGCATTGTATTTGTTCCCCAAAGGTGTATTTTTAAAGGGCTAAACTTCCAAGAAATCAATGGTAAGGGTGAGTAAAATCATTAATATTTTCTATTTTCTTTTTCTCATGTTATCTACACAACCTATAGTTCATATGCATGCTGAGACTACTAATTCCAATAATCCATATCTCTCTTTGAACTAGAGGCCAACAAATCAGCATCCATATCAATCAACAATCATGTATAGTAGTTAAGAGAGGGTTTCACAAGTCAATTGCCTTCAACCAGAACACAAAGCCTTTATTGCCATCTGTATGGCGCTAGCGATGGTTGGGCTTGGTGTGACTCAATTCTATTCACCCTAACCTTTCAGTCAAGGGGTCAAATGTCAAAATTGAACAATGGGTTCTTGAGATATTCACCTGTTTGTGTCTCATCACGTTTGTATTGTCATTTTTGCATTGGTTTGCATTGGATTTATTGTTTTTATTTGAAGACTCCACCTTAACCTACCTTGAAAAAAACCTCTATCTTTGCTCTACTTCACTTCATTGGCATCAAATCTTGACCCAGGTACTCATCACATGTTGTGCTATTGCCCTTTAGTGTTATAGAGCTACCAACTGATAATGGACTAGGACTATGTGGTATTCACGCCTACTTACATTTCTCTTTGATCCACATTTCACTTGCACAACCATCTCACATGTGTTATCTTTCTTTTGGTACCAAGATTACATATGATAGCCCTTGTAGTTGGGGAGATATACTCTTTGGGGAGATTTACACTTTGAGTATGTTATTTTCGGCCAAGTGATGAAGGGGCCAGACTGTTGAACCAGTCTCTCTCTCTCTCTCTCTCTCTCTCTCTGTCTCTCTCTCTCTCTCTGTCTCTCACTCTCTCTTTTTTGACTGCTGTTGACAACCTAGTTATTGAATGCAAGCCTACAGGTGTTTCTGGTTCGCACACCTGCTCATATTCATCCACACACACACACACACACACACACACACACACACACACACACACACACACACACACACACACACACACACTCACACACACGTGTGCGCGCTTTCGGACATTTACACATACAAGCACACAGCTCTATAATTGGACACACACACATCGGCAGAGAGACATTTTGACAGGCTTAATTAAGCACTCCGGGGAAAGGAATCTCACTCTGAAACTCCTGACACTACACAGCAATTAGTCTGTATCGATCTGCTGAGAGATAGGGAGAGAGAGAGAGAGAGAGAGAGAGAGAGATTATTACAGATGGGTAAGAGGGAGAGACACACATAAACACACACACATAATAATAATAATAATAATAATAATAATAATAATAATAATAATAATACATCAGAGGATCTCAAAGTGCTACAGGTTAAAAACAAACAAACAAAAAACATCTAGAGGGGACCAAAAGCTTTGCTAAAAAGAAATGTCTTAAGACCTTTTTTAAAACAGTCAATGGATTGTGGTGCCCTCAAGGTGTCAGGGAGGGCATTCCACAGACGTGGGGCAGCAACACAAAAGGCCCTATCTACCGTG
>JAOPHQ010001135.1:72500-100000 GCA_030340625.1 Merluccius polli | reverse complement strand
AACTAGAAAGTATTACATTATCAAATTGCATATATTCATCAAATTGCATATATTCATTCTTATCAAAATCCAAATACTAATCACAATGTATAACAACATACATTCTTGTTTAATTCCTTTTAGTGAGTTTTTGACAGCAGTGGTTTTCAGACCCAAAGTATACTGAAATCCATTGCACATTTATGCACATGTATGTATAAAACATCTACTTATATATAATGCATAACTCTAGTAGTAGCTCTAATGTGTAAGTATAATACAGTGTGTATAAACTCTACTAATGTGTAGAAAACATATATAAATATATAATATAAAACATGCTTATGTTTTTTTATTATTTGCACTGTTGGAAAAGCTATTTTTTTTATTTTCACACTTTTTTCCTGACTACCCTGACCCCAAAAAGACCCTAAATAAAACGTCAACATACAAACACCTTGACACCTAGCACAATGTTGTTGTTTATTTCCTTTAATAACAACACTTGCCCCACTCTCTCTCCCTCTTTCTCTCCCTCTCTCTCCATCATTCTCCCTCTGTCTTTCTCTCTTAAGGATTTTCCCTTTGGCTGAAGGGCAGAGGGAATTAGTTAGATATTTCACAAATACATACACTAGTACAGAGTAACGCTTTCTCACACACACACACACACACACACACACACACACACATACAGTGTATATATATATATATATATATATATATATATATATATATATATATATATATATATATATATACTGTGTGTGTGTGTTCGTAGAAGCACTGGAGGTGTGTTTTGGCTCTAGCCCTCCACACGTCCAAGGCCCTCTCCTGCCTTTTGTTTAGGTGTGTGTGGGTGTGCGTGTGTGTGTTTATGTGAATTGATGTTTGTCAGGAACACTCAAAAGGCAACTTCCCACGCTAAAAAAAGTGTAAGAAAATAAATAGTCTGCCTTTCACACACACACACACACACACCCCTCCTCCTCCTTACTTAAAAGAAAAACTGGTACTCATGATTTATCATAATTGCTGTCTTTTAAATGTTGCTTTAATTTCAAATATAATAATTATTCTTAAGTGACATTTAATGTGTCTTGTTGAATCACCCATACTTACCTAAAATCATATTTAATTTTTTTTTTGTAATATTTCTCAAATGAACTATGACATACAGTATATGTCTATATCATTTTGTCACTTTTACTAAAATAAGACTGTAATTTTTGTTTTTGCCAGTCTCCGCCAACCAGTTTGTGAATGTTCTCCTCTGCTCCCAACCAAAGTTATTTTCATGTCATCGATGTGCCTTTTCCAAGGCACATCGATGACATGGCGACGGGACACCGGCGGCGAGGTGTGTGGAGGTGTAGCTCCGTCTGGGAAGCAGTTGATGTTGATTGCTGCATCCAAGAAAGGGATTGAGGGACTTGTCGGACACTTGTAGTATAATGCGGCATTTCATATACAACGCTATACAATTGCTCATTATAACGCTTGTACACAATGACGGTAGGCTACTCGCTTAAAAAGAAGCATTACAAAGTTGGCGTGGTTCGTAACCATGGTGATAACACCGCCCCCCTCCTTCCTTGAACACATTAGAAATGCATTTTTTTTTAATCTCAGTGTTTGAATTTGAGCTGAAACAGGGGGTTCGCTTACTCTTTTATGTCTTTTAATAGAGCTTTTAGTGGGAGTCAACACACTGTGGCACCAAAGAAGGAGACAACAGTTTATTGCTTGAGATTAGTGAGTTAGCCGAGTTGGAATTAGCGATGGTTCAGTCCGCACAAGGCAGCTCCTCTCCATTTCACCTGCTTACTGTCAACGTAGGTCGAAAAACATCCGCTAAGGCTAATGCTACAGCTAATACACAACACTGAGCTTACCACACAACATGAATACACCCCGAATTAGGTCATGCTAATGCCATGCTGCTTAAGTTAACACAGGTGGTTTATGTAAGGATTCATATGCTAATGATATATCTTGCTGCTGCGGCTGCTGACCTGAACAAGGTGCGCGATTGTTGACGGGGGGGGGGGGGGGGGGGGGGTTGTCTGTGTGATCTGGGTCGATCTGGGTTCTCATAAACCCGTTTGCGGTGGTAAGAGACGAGCAGAGTCTACAGCGTCCATTCACTCCAATAATAACCCGGTCACGGTGATAGATTACGCTAACCCTAACCCTAACCCTAACCATAACCCTTTTTGGAGTGAATTGTTTCACAGTAGACTGCAGACGCTGTAGACTCTGCTCTGCGAGCGGACGCTGTACTCTGCTCGTCTCTTACCAACGCGAACGGGTTTATGAGAACCCCCAGATCGTTTCACACAGACGCGGGAGGGTACCTTTTGCGTCAGTATCAGACGTCTAGGGGCGTGACAAATCGTCGGTAGGCCTATATATTACGAGTTGGGATGAGAACGTGTTGTGCATTAAGGCGCCACTGCCCAGACCTACGACCGACGGGGGGGGGGGGGGGGGGGTCGCCGGGCAGAGGACGCAGCCGTTCCGCGGCACTTACCTTCCTTGGTGGAAATCCGGTAGGCTATAGACCCAGCTCCCAACCCAACTTTGAGAATAGATTAACGGCGATAATTTTTTTATCGCGCGATAAGAGTCTCGCGTTATCGCAGCGCGTTAACGCCGATAACGGCCCACCACTAGTACATACTGTACACACTAGTACACGATATACTTCCATATATTCAATTAAATATAGATGGCGATATACTGAGAGAGCGTATACTGTCACAGCAGCCAGTAGAGGACGCATTTAAAAGGGATGAATGAGGTGGAAAAATGCATTTTTAATTGATGATTACACACTATTAACTTTGCTTACGTAAGTACACTGACGGGGGTAGATTTGGGAACATTTTTAATTGTCCAAAATCCATACTACCAATACCCATGCCAAGTGGTGCAAGCTCATATACTGCAATATTGTCTGGCCCTGAACCTAACTGAAACACCTTACAAAAATAATTTGCTAGGATATCTAACATTTCAATAATTTTAAAGACATTGAGGGCTTAGAATAATACATCAGAAAATACTGATCTCAGTGGGTGGTACAGTCAAGAGCCAAAAGGACGATTGAGTGCCCATTCTGAAACACATAGACACAGCTGCAGTATTTTGCTAAATGATCAAGATCACTCAACATCTGCAAAGATTGAACATGTTTAATGAGCCAGTTCCAGACCTCCTCCATCATCTGTTCTGTTACTGTTTGTGTCTCGTCTGCCCCCTCCTCTCACAGTCCTGTTGCTCTTCTGCCCTCATCTCTATGGGCTAGTCCTGGTAGTACAATGTTCCTAAACCATGTTTATAGGAATAATATAGTTGGCTTTGTCCGACACCCACACACCAGTCCAAGTAGGCCTACTCTACACCTCTCTTTAGAAAGTTTAAAAACAACAATACAATACAGTTTAAAGTGATGTAGTTCATGCGTTGTAGTGTGTGTTCATCCTTCAATCTCTCCATTAATGTTGCTATAGTTAGGGGTTCGATTCCCACTGGAACCACCCATGCTTAAAATGTATGCACTCACGGTATTGTAAGATGCTTTGGATAAAATCGTTCACCAAATGGCATATATATATATATATATATATATATATATATATATATATATATATATATATATATATATATATATATATACTGTATATACCTGTATATTGTTTCTCTCCCATCCTCTCCTCTTCTATCTTGTTGCTGTCTGTTGTATTTCTTGCTCATCTCTCCTCTTGTCTCTCAGCTCCCTTCTCACATTCTCTGTTGCTATCTCTTTCTCCTCTTTTCCATCCCACACCTCTACTGTTGCTTTTGTGTCAAGCCTCTCTTGTTGCTGTCTGTGTCTTGCCTGGCCACTACTCTAATGCTCTCTCCATTTCACTCCACCTCCCCTCTCTTACATTCTTTTGCCATCTCTCCCCTCTCCTCTTTCCACTGTCTTGTTCCTGTTGATTTTGTGTAATGTCTGTCTGTCTTTGTCTTCTACTCCCCTTCTCTCTCCATTTCGCTCCACCTCTCCTCTCTCACACTATTTTGCTGTCTCTCTCCTCTGCTCTTTCCACTGTCTTTTTCCTGTTGTTTTTGTGTCATGTCATGTATTTCTGAACATCTGTCTTCTGTCTGTCTCTCTCCTCTCCTGCTCTTCTCTCTAAATTTCGCTCCTGCTCTCCTGCCACATTCTCTGTTGTACTTAATCAATGTACTTAACGTTTAACTGTTTACTTCATCTATTTCTGTGTGCAAAATAAAATAAACTGAAATAAACTGACAAAATAAACTAGCTTAGGCTACTTTTGAAAACAGCAACCTTCTCCTTTGTCTTTCCTTACTCCTAGTCAAAGGACCCAAAGACATGTCTATGTCTTTAATTGACTGACACAAACTTTGTGTCCAACCAGTTTGTCTTGATGGACGTGGCAAACTACAATATTATGCAGCCGCTTCTGTGTCATTGTGGATCTGAACCACAATTGTCTGCTGACTCTACAGGAATAACTTGCCACAGCCTTACCAAGTACCTCAACCTGATCAAACAGGCATTCCTTTGACGATAGCAGGGCAGCAACTTCATAGCTGGACTGGAATGTGTTCTATGAGATGAACATAGGTCATTGCAAATTCAAACTCTCCCTGTTCAGCTCTGGATACTGGTCTCCAACCTCATCAATTTGGCCAGTTCTCCAGTTTCAGAAGGATTTGTAAGTATTTCTGGTTATAGCACCTTGAACTGCAAATCTACGGTATCTAGCATTTTGAAGTATTGTTATAGTGTGTGTTTTGGGAGCATGTTGGCTTGCCATGCCAGTGTACTGCTTTGGCTGTCTTTTGTGAGGAAGTTGGGTTTAATCACAAGGGAGTCCACCATTGCCGCTGCCTTGTCAAAGATTTCTTTTAACTTGTTCTCATTCCCTTTCCCTTGAAGAGTGAATTTGACATACTGTACATCAGCTTGCATTCCTGCAATAATTTGAGTCTGTTTTTGCAAAGACTTCTCTTCCCCTCTGGTGTCTGCTCCATTAGAGGCCATATCTTCCAGACTAGACAATACAATCTCATACTGACTGAGAACTGTGTTGACAGCCTTTCCTCGGACTGTCCACCTGGTCAGACGTTTAACGTTGTGTGGGGTCCTCCTGATCCTGACTGTCCATCAAATACTGTCTTGAATTTTCCAGATTGGTATCTGAGGGGCCATCCACGCGGAGACACTTTTTGGTTTAAACGCAGATGTTTTGCATCGTTTTGGCCGATCGTCCAAATGAATCCTGTAAACGCATTGCTTGCAAACGAACTTTTCTGAAACCTGGTCCCAGGGTGAAAAAATTCACGAACGAAGGCCTTGAGTGTTCGTTTGGACGGCCAATACGCATACTTGCGTTTCGATGATGTCATCGCCACACCCCTCGAGCGTAACCTCTTGTAACCCGTGACGACGTCTCATAACAACAACAATGGCAGACTACATGCTCGTGTTCCTGATGGAGAAGATATTGTGCCTATTAGGGTTACTATCGCAAAATATTCTGCTCCTGTGCCACCACGCTGAGCAAAAAAGGCTGATGGACAACCACATAAGCCACATTTTACATCCACCGCGATGTATATTTGTATACAGCGCTCAAGCTTTATGCGCATGCTCCGCCTCTTCCTCTCCGTTTTCGGTGAATTTCTAAAACTGAAACAGCGCCACCTATATGCCTGGAATATGAAGTAGCGTGTTGAGTCGTATTGAGATGGATCCGTTTGGACGCAAATGTTCTTGATACGATGCCAGGGAAAACGGGGGTAAAAAAAGATCGTTTTGGTACGTGTGGACTTGGCCTGAGAGTCCCTAGCTCGTTGACCCACTGCATTGAGTCACGTATTTATGGAGTGGCTGTGCAAGCAGACTGTGTGATGTGTGATTTGCACCACAGTGCACATAGCGAGCCAATGGCTGCTGTTTCTTCAGCATGACCTGTGCTCCTGTGTATTTCCCTGAAATTTGGGATGCACGATCACATTTTTTGGGACCATAAACAATCCCGTTTTATGTATGGTGTGATCGGCCGATCACCGATCCGATTTAAAAAACTAAACCACTTTCCCTCTGGCCCATGTGTGGTGTATGTATATGAATATGCAGTGCTTAATTTGTAAAGTGGGAGGTACCGGAACGCAGAGGGGGTGTGGATCCGGCGGCTCATTACGGGGTTGGAGGTACCGGGGGGGGGCGATCGCAACACATCCCGGACCGCGGACCGATGACGGGGTTGCGCGATCGTAACCACCGACGGCGGGGCGGGGGGGGGGAATAAAAAAAAAAAGGTGCCGGATCCAACGTCGGAGGTGCCGGATCCACCGTCGGAGGTGCCGGAACATGTTCCGGCGTGTTCCGGCTCAAATTAAGCCCTGTGAATATGTATACTCAAATAAGTTTACAACAGAATGGAAAATGTAATTATATGGCTGCACCATTTTTTTGTTAAAATACCCTACATAAAAACATTTACTTTCATTGGTAATGCTACAATTCAACAACAAAAAAACAATACATTTAATACCAATAATCTCAAATCATGTAACAATAAAACATTGCATTTCATAACGATAATCTAAAATCATGTAACATTAACAGCGCATTTTATACCGATAATCTAAAATCATGCAACAATAAAAAGTGCATTTACGTAGGCCCCTACCTGACAATCCAGGCTATAATCTACAATATTTATTCAAGCATTAGCAAGTTCTTCTTGATGAGCAGCTGAGCTAAAAAGGGCCTCGCTGTTCTTCCCTTCCAATTAATCAGGGGATTCTTACTATGTGGAATGGTCGCCTCATCAAGGTATATTTTTAGTTGAGAGGCCATTGGGTAGGGTCAGTGTTGTAATGTAACGAAGTACAAATACTTCGTTACTGTACTTAAGTAGAATTTTCACGTATCTGTACTTTACTTCGTTATTTATATTTCTGACAACTTTTACTTTTACTCCACTACATTTCCTCACTAAAATGTGTACTTTTACTCCGATACATTTCCCATAACCATCTTCGTTACTCGTTACTACAAAATAACGACTCATAAATGGTCACCCTACAATACTCTGATAGGACGTCACAGTGTGATTACGGTGTTTACATGTCTACAATAATGCCAATAAGACTGGAATACTCCACATGTCTTCATTCAGTATTGATTACTCCCACTATGGGAATGCTGTTTACATGGCAGTGTGTTAATCTGAGTATTACATCAGTATGACATCAGTCCAGTGTTGTCTTGTGTACGACTAAATATTTATTGTTATTTATTTAATTTTAATGTTGAACAAGTTGAAGCCTCTCCCCTGTACTGTACCTGGATATTACAGGAGCCAAAATACATTTCATAATCACAATTCTAACTGCTCACTTTGTTTAAATACTTTTACTTTTACTTCTAATACTTAAGTACATTTTATATCAGAAAATTACTTTTGGTACTTAAGTACAGTAAATGTCAGGTACTTTCAGACTTTTACTCAAGTAATATTCTAAAAGGTGACTTTTACTTCTACCAAAGTCATTTTCTGGTAAGATACTTGTACTTTGACTCAAGTATCGCTTTCAAGTACTTTATACAAGACTGGGTAGGGTGGCCATTTTCAAACCACCAAAAAGGAGGACATTTTTCAGGATTCGGTGGAACCAGAATAAAATCATGGTAACACTTTAGATTAGGGACCACATATTCATCATTAACTTGTTGCTAAGATCGTAATTTATGTACAACAACTTCCTTACTTACTATCAATAAGCAGTAATTAGGAGGTTATTGAGGGAAAACTCTAATATTAAAGTTAATGGCCTAGTAGTTTTAGAATCATGCAGTAGTTGTAGAATCATGCAGAATAATGCATTAATAAGTGCTTTATAATGACTAATAAAGAGCCAATATGCGTGCTTATAAGCAACTAGTTAATGGTGAATATGTGGTCCCTAATCTAAAGTGTTACCAAAATCATAATGTGAATCCGAAACATACAATATACACTGTAGGCCTACCACACATTTGTTTGGTTTATATGTTCCCTTATGTTTATCAATGGTTTAGGAAATTGTATTAATGTATCTATACACTTAAATACAATAATATTTTTTAAAGCAAATTTACTAGATTTGATGAAACCAAAATAAGAACATCAGAACAATAAGAACATAAAGAGCATATAGCTGTCTATTTGCCATATTTCTGCTCTTTCCTGGCTGCTTCCAGCAGTTTTTTGTCTTTACTTCTGTGTGCACTGTTGTGATATTTACACACATTAGCAGTAGTGCTGTGACACTGTCCACATCCAGGCATTCATTGTTTAATGTTAACATCAATATAACTTACTTTATAAGCTTTAATTATTCATCTAACTAGTTTTTAACTTGGTTTTAGACAATTTGAAGTGAAATTGACTGATTTTAGTTCACGAGCACTGTCACCATGACCATGGTCTAAATTACGGAATGGGACTTTATCTCCCTTGCAAGCGCTCATTTAGAAAGTTTGGAGGGTCTCTTTAAATAGGATTATTGACACATGTGACATTTCTGTGTATCAAACTATACTGTATCAAATATCGTTGGGTCATATACATCAGGGGCACTGGTAACTTCATCAAAATAATCCTCCCAGGACACATATAAACGTGGCGCTGCCCAGTGATGATTGATGATGCTCTGTGGTATTAATGTGTGACTGTTGGTATTGTTGATATTGTTAAGCAAGTGCTGAAAACATATTTTCATGTTGGAATCGGACAATGACGTCAGTGAATGCCGAAAAACATAACATAACATTTGTTTCCATTCTGACTGACCCACAGACCTGCTTTTTAGTAACAAGTGTGCTTGTTTTTTTGTAACAAGCACATCTGATGGTGAAATTGTCCACGAGTGCTGCTAAGATCCCAGTAGAGTGAGCTCAAATGGTCCGCGAGTGCTGCTTAAATACCAATAGAATGAGCTCCCCCGTATGCCACGGTGTAATTCGCACACTGACCGTGACTGACTGCAAGTGATTCACTTCACGCTCTGCGATTTAATACCACCATTCACAGTGAGCACAATCAGACTGGCGCAACGCTTGATCGGCAGTGAGCCAAAAGGCTGACAAAATAGCATCTGTCTTTGGGTTCGGCCAGTCGACGGACACGGTCTCCCAAAACTGGACTGTCCGTCCTAAAACCGGATGAATGGCTACCCGACCACTGGGGTGTGATTAGGTCTACTCTGTTGTTTGCTTGCAGTTTCATATAGTTTTCATTAAGTAGTTTCTATTTTGTTTGGGGGGTGACATTGTCTTCGGTGTTGCTTTCCACTGCATCTTGGTCTTGGTTGAGAGTCTGAGCCGCCATCTTTATAACATGTCTCTTACTGACGGCTTGATTGAGTCATCCAAATACCTGTCCTTCTATCTAAAAATAAAGAACTAGAAAAATTAGTAAATAAGCAATGATAGTGAATAAGCAATGGATAGGCTGAGGCCTATTCATTTATTTAGTCAACACTGATTATGATAGGCTTACATGTAATAATCAGTGGTGGCTATTTTTCACTATGAACTGTGATGATTAGGCCTAAAATGAGGCTATTATATTAGCTTTTAGCCTTATATGTTTTGTAGAAACTTTGCCTATTCATTTTCTCCCCTGGGATCAAGCATCCTAGCTACTCAATAAAGAGGTTCTCTTTCAATTTTGCCAAATCCATTTTCCACCAACTCCAAAAGTGTTGCTTTCATGGTTTTAACACAATGGTCGTTGCCATTGTCATCCTTCCCCAGTAGTCTTTTATAGCCTTTATTGTGGGGATCACATCACCTAGATCAATTTATAGAAAAAGCCTACTTTTTTTATCCACAGGAGGGAATTATTGCTATTATTGTTACAGCGTCTTTGCAAAATAGTAGCTGGGTGGGCCATATGCACCAACAGCAAAAATTAGGCCTATAACCTACCTGCAGATGCTGAGAAGGAGCCTATTTCGCCAGTGAGTTCTTCAAATGGACTAAACAAGTTTATTATATTCTCCATCCATCGGAGTCCACTGGTAGGCAGTGAATGTGGTAGGCAGTTCAAAATCAGTAGCGTCTGCACCCAACATGTGTTTCTGCTTGGACGGACTCTTCAGTATATAGAAGGTGCTATTCCACCTTGTTGGCACGTCTTGTTGCAGTCTTTTAACGGGCTGCCCCAGTTGGATCTGTAGATCCTGTATTCGCAAATATGCCAGTGGTGAATGCTCAAAGTGGCCGATGTTTCTCGTCCCAGTGGCCACAATGTTGCACCAACAAACCCTTGTTTACTACTAATTGTCGTCTATGGGCCATGCACTGGAGACATGGCATATCAGCATCTTCTGTGGCTTTTGTGTTATTTCTGCTGTTATCTTGTAGGATAACTTGGACCCTTTCCTTTGGAATATCCCATTTCTGGAGCATGACATCAAACACCATTGTCGGAGCTGTTGCCGAATACAAACCTGAAAACTCTTGTGCGTCTAAATGCCCGCTGAAGTTCAAACTCCGAACTTATCCTCTGCGTCATCAAGCTGAGCATGGAAATGGGACTCATGCTGGAACTCCAAATATCAATGGTAAAGCTGATTGATACTTCATTGTCATGCAGGATGAAACGAACATGATCATAAACTTTTGTGCACAACTCGGCTAGGGCTTTCAGAAAAATATTTTCAATGTGTATAGGCAATATAGGCAATGTGTACTGTAGTTCAAGTGTGGACAAAAGGCTTGAGAAACCTCTATCCTTGACCACAGAAAATGGCTGATCGTCCAAGGCTATGAATTCTATAACTTTTGCCGTTATATCCCGCTTGCTTTCGGTGGTGTACTTTCTTACTTTTTCAAATGCGGCCACTATGCCTGTCACTGCGTGGGAATTTGGTTGATGGCGGCAACCGCTCGTATTCGCTATGCTCTGGATGCTTCAATCTCAAATGTCAAATTAGATTGGTCGTGTTTCCCCCATGTGGTATACTCATTTTACACACACTGCATATTGCTTCAGATGGATCATCTTCTGATATAGCAAAAAATTGCCAAACGTCATGTTGATGTTTTTATTTTTGTGCCATTCTGTCACTTTTTTTTTTACGTTACACAATTGGGCTAATGGGTCATCGGCAGATCACCCACCCGAGCATTTTTCAGCCGATAGTAGTCGGCGCCCGATTGATCGGTGCATCACTACCTGTCATATTGGCAGCACCGTTGTATGTCTGACCACGTAGGGCAGACATTGAAAGATTTAATCTCAACAGGACATCAACCTCTCCTTCTCCTGCTATCTCTGCTCCAGTGGTCCCTGACACCTCATATAAGCCAATGAAGACTTCATGTGGCACCAGGTTGTGGTCCACATATATAGCCTTGATGGTTGTTGCAATGTCTCTTACAATTGTGTTGGCCAACAAGTTTAAAACCTAATTTTGAACCCAAGGACTGGCATAGTCATGACTGCGTGATAACCAAGTAGAGAGAGTGGAGTTATCCTTGGCTAGGGATAACCCCACTCCCATCATTTGCCTCATGGCCTCGAAAATATATACCCTGCCTAGCAAGGTAATGAACCCACTATCTTATCAAGATAATGCCTTGTTGCCTCCTGTTTCTTTTCTTGACAGCTGTGCATCTATTTGCCTTGTCTCTTGGGCACTGACTGTGCAAGCATGTTGGTGGGATTTACTGGCTTGATGACGAGCAAAGCTAACAAGAGCATTTTTCCAGTTACCTAATCCTTTTGAGTAAAAAGCAGGGTCTGCTTCTTTTTTCTTTTCTTAATTGAGTATGCTTTGACTGGATACACAGCATTTTCTTCAAGGATGGGCTATAGTGAAGCCATGGGTGTTGCTTGTACCAGCTTTCTTGAAAATGCAGGACCTTATTTGCCAGACTATGTAGGATCAGGTTTGTTACGCTTGTCCCCAACAATGTCTTCACTAGTACATTGAACTGCATTGACAACCTCACTGTCACTGCTACTGTCACTGTTGTCATCTACATCCTTCCTAGCATGTGGACTTGTACCAATCTCCTTACAAAAATACCCAAAACATTACTAACATAGTTTGCCAAGTAATATTACATTTTAATGACATTTCCCTCCCACTGTCTCTGTGTCCCAAACAATATAATAACCCTGAACTGTATTTTATATATATGTATTGTATTGAATAGCAGCTATATGACAATACTCTTCTCAGAATTGCCCCTCTGGGATAAATAACGTTTTTTGAATTGAATTGAATAATTTCTTTGTACAATGTTTTTGACATTTTCTATGACTCATTATCAATTGTGTTTACAGTGCATGTAACCTACCTACCTACACTGATTAAAAACATCTTAATATCTTGCAAAGTCAGTGCATAATGTAACTACCACAATGTAACTTAAAGGTGCTTTGGATTTATAGGCCTCTGGCGGTGAGGTTGCAACCAACTTAACACCAACCCCCCTCACCCCTCTCTTTCCAACGATGTAGGAGAAGCTACGGTGGCCTGTACTGGCCATGATGTTATCATCTATGACAGCACCAAGTAGCCAAGTGTCAATGGATGGAGTTCCTTGATATATTTATTCAGTTATTATTCATTAGTGTATTCAGTTATTTAGTCTGTAAAACTGTAGGTCATAGCTTACAAGTAAGATAGTGATTAGGATAAAAAATAAGAACTGTCCGTTCTGGGCTGAGTATTACTGTAATGACAGCCTATCTCAATGTGTCAAATGTAGCTATGACAATAACATCTTTGTACATTATTTTCTATATATTTTCTATTTAGACTCTGTTAACAATGCATGTGATATTATCCTACTTACATGTTCACAAAAATAAGTCCTTATTCTCTTGGGAGGCATTTTTTTTTAACTGTGGCTAGTTACGTAACTAGTTAACTAGATGGATGATGGACAATTTCAAAACAAACGTTAAGTTAGCTAGCAGATGGGTAACCGCAACATTTTTCATAAAATAGAGCTGTGCTCTATTTGTTAAGGTTACCTGTTGACAATATGATTTTAATATTTAAGATATTGCTTTCCTAATCATCTTCTCCGCTCCGATTAAAGGGCTGCTTGGCGCAACTGCATGTTTGTGATCATGTACCCCCAAGTTTTTTTTTGGCTGAGTTGAGAGTTAACTTTCTTTTGGAGTGGATTATATGACGTAAATGTCAAAAGACGTTTTTCAGATTGATAAAAATTATTGATGGGGAAATTTCGATCGTTCCTTGACATAGGGACGTGTCCATACGGTCCCGCCCTAAACCCATTCCAATGAGAAGAACTCTTTGACCCCTGAGTGTACCCCCCCTGCCCCCCCCCACACACACTTGATTTATGTCACACGTTTCCTCAGCATGTCTATTCTAGATTACACAGGGAATTACATGAATCTAGACAAATCTTGTTCCCGTTAACCACTAGGAGACTCACCAAGAGTGTGAGGAGCCTCACAAGAAGTGTGTGTGTGTGTGTGTTTGTGTGTGTATTGGTGACATGCTTGTGTGATCATGCGTGCGTGTGCATATTCTGAATGCTATTTTCATTGAATATCATTTTTAAATTTCTTTTTTTTTGTGTACTTTTTCTTTCTTTGAAGGATGTTTTTGTTCTTCCTCACCTTGTTCTGTGGGGGATATAGAAACAATGTGTTTTATTTTATTACAATGATTTCATTTCAAGTCAATGGATGCAGCCGAGCATGGCGGGGGTCGCTTGTTGCCATGAAATTAAGTGTCATGCAGCGGTGTCGTGAACCAAAGAACGACATCACAATTTTCTACAGCCATGGTCTCAGAAGGTTCTGGAAATTCTGCAGGGATTACCGTGAGCCCAATGTGGGTACATGAATCCATTAAAGATCTTGTTGTTGTGTCAAGGGGCAGAAAACAAACAAAAATAGTGCACACACACACACACACAGATGCACACACACACACTGAGTCTGTGCTCTTATATATATATATATATATATATATATATATATATATATATATATATATATATATATATTAATCAATATATTAATCGCTATGTCAATCGATTAAAATATTTAATCGCAATTAATTGCATGATTGTCCATAGCTATTTGCGATTATTGGCAAATTAACCGCACATTTTGTATTTGTTCAAAATATACAATAAAGGGCATTTTTCTAGCCTAGAAATCTAGACGCCCCTAGCGGCAGCAAATTTAATTTGCAGCCAGGGGGGTCTAGCACTTCTCCGTCGGCTTTCTGTGCTGGAAACAGAAAATCTGTCAGGCCAATCACAGCGTGAGGGGCGGAGTCGGAAGCCGGGCTACCATGACGACAGAGTTGCGACGGTTCCGTGTTAGAGGGAAACAATGGCTGCTGCTGCTGGCGAACGGTTGTCTTTCGACTCGGCTTTGGCCGCGACTCTTCAAGACTTGAAGTTAACATTTTATTTCACTATTCTTCCACAATCCACCATACGGAACACTTCCCCATGGACTAATTTCCGTCGCTCTGACTACGTCACCTTCTTCATTGCTCTGATTGGTTGTAGCGCTATCCTATTGCGTGCAGAGGGAACTTGAAAGACAACCGTTTATCCTGCCCACACTGCCAATGGAGCAGTGCCAGACCCTACATCTTTCTGATGTGGGTCTGGCTTGCCAGGCTAGCATTTTTCAACATGGGAGTGGACAAAATATGCTTGCTATATTTTTTATTGGAAATCAATTAAGAACAAAAGCACAATATAGTGTGTCCAACCTTTTTTCCAGCATTAACACAAAACAACAGACTAAACAATCCAGGGACCCACACAGGTCAAGCATTTACCAATATGCTCAAATCACATCATTGAACTCAAGCCCAAGAAACGTTGCCTCTCAAAAAACAGACAAAAAAATAACCTAGTTTCTGTAATTTTCTTTCTTATACTTTCGTTCCACTGTTTCCTGCTTCATTTATATATATATATATATATATATATATATATATATATATATATATTAAGGCTGTCAAAGTTAACGCGTTATTAACGAGTTAACGCAACATGTTTTTAACGGCACTATTTTTTTTTTACGCGCGATTAACGCTGTGACATTTGAACCTCGGGCCACTCCGTAGCTCGGGAAATCAGGAAGCAATGCACACGAGGTCGATGCCGCAAACAAACTACACAACACGTTCTCATCCCAACTCGTAATATACCGACGATTTGTCACGCCCCTAGACGTCTGATACTGACGGAAAAGGTACCCTCCCGCATCTGTGTGAAACGATCTGGGGGTTCTCATAAACCCGTTCGCGTTGGTAAGAGAGGAGCAGAGTCTACAGCGTCCGCTCGCAGAGCAGAGTCTACAGCGTCCGCAGTCTACTGTGAAACAATTCACTCCAAAAAGGGTTAGGGTTATGGTTAGGGTTAGGGTTAGCGTAATCTATCACCGTGACCGGGTTATTATTGGAGTGAATGGACGCTGTAGACTCTGCTCGTCTCTTACCACCGCAAACGGGTTTATGAGAACCCCCAGATCGTTTCACACAGATTCGGGAGGGTACCTTTTGCGTCAATGTCAGACGTCTAGGGGCGTGACAAATCGTCGGTATATTACGAGTTGGGATGAGAACGGGCTGAACTACAACCCCGTGAGCAGTAATGGATAAAAAAATGGGGGGGGGGTGCGCGCGCACGATCGTCACACACCCCGGTCCGACGACCGACTGGGGGGGGGGGGGGCGATCGTAACACACCGCCTCCGGTTAGGACAAATTACTTTAAAAAAAAATTTTTCATGACAGTCCTGGGCCGGCCCAAAGATGTGCATCGGGCATACCGGGCAATTGCCCGGTATGCCCGATGGCCAGTCCACCTCCGCCCGGCGCCCCCTCGCATGAAGAAAACCACGCTGGATAATTTGAAAGGGAAACAGCTGGACAACTCTACAAGCCGCAAACACTTTATTTATTTGAAATTATTATTTTCTTGAAGTTATTTTGTGCATTTTTGTTTGTTTTGAATTTGATGCAAATTGCAATGCAATGCATTGAGGGGCATTCTGTTGTGTTAAATGGCTGCTTAAACAAAAATGAGGATGAATAGATCAAATGTGAAGTTCAACACACTACTGTGTTAGTAAACATTACTATGCAGTTTGCACGTTAGTTACTTGAACTGAGAGTATTTCTCATTGTAACAATAAATAAACATGCTTTTTTTGCATAAAGCAAGCATTTGTCTATTTGTTGAAAAGAGTATTACCTCATAGATCATAGTTAATCGTGATTAATCATGATTAACTATGATCAATCATGCGATTAATCGAGTTAAATATTTTAATCGATTGACAGCCCTAATATATATATATATATACACACACACACTTGTACAGCTTGGAAACCATAACGGTGGTCTTGTCTAGCTTAGTTGGTAGACCACCGTGGCATTAACCTCGCTAGAGATAGTGGTTGGATTCCCACTGTGCTGCATATGCAAAGGCATTTATATGATATATAACACACACTCTCTCTCTGTGTGGCCATCGACTAAAGCATGAAAGTGTTTTGAACGGCAACCTCCAGCTATGAGGGGGAATAACAGACAGACATCCCAGACTACTGTGAATCCACTTTAAGCCCCCCCCCCCCCCCCCCCCCCCCCCCACTGGAGGGAGGGAGGGGGGGAGAGCGAAAGAGAGAGAGAGAATCCAGGGAAATCGAAATTGGGCAGTTGGCGAGCCATTGATCAATTCTATTCCAAACAAGTGTTTAGCAGCTCCCGTAGCTGTATCTTTGTTTTGTCCAACACAAGTAAGTAAGCACATACAAACTGTCCTGGTTAGGTAGTTATCTGTAATAGTGAACACAAACAAACAAATTCACAAGTTTCGATTCATGGGTTTACACGCCACTGCACATGCTCACGGTAGTATCTGTTCCTCTTCTGATAAGGCATTCCTAACACCGGATTTCCACCGGGGACGTAAGCGCCGCATAACGGCTGCGCCGCGGAATGGCTGCGTCCTCTGCCCTGCGTCAATTTCCACCGGGCGCGTAATGGCAGCGTAGCGCTGCGAGGCGGCTGGATTCGCGGGATCACGCGAGAACTACAAGACCACGCGAGAATCAGGAGACCACGCGATAATGTGTGGATGTCAAAATAGAACAAACAAATAAAAGGTTACTTTGCCTTTCCGAAGTTGACTTGCAGTTGCTTTGTCTGTCAGAAGTTGATTTGCTGTTGATTTGGTCGTTTTTCCTAGATTTTGGTGCTTCTACCATGAGTTGGTAGGCTATATAGTAAATGTTTACTTTTTTGTCTGGTTTAATTGTGTTTAGTGTTGTTTATTGTTGTTATGTCCTAATGTGTTGTGCTGTAGCCTATAGACAAAGTCAGTTATAAACGACAACGATTTGTGGCCGTGTTCGATCGGGAGGGTGTTTTTATTTTGAAAATTGACCGGATGCTCTATGGCTTTTACTATTTCACTTCCTGCCCGGTCGGTCTGCTCTGTTGAAATTGACGCGGTTCAGCAACGGCTCGCGTCATAAATAGAACGCTACGGAATGATAGCGCTGCGGTGCAGCGCGCCGCTCCTGGGACGCTGCTGAGACGTTCCGCGGCGCGCCCGGTGGAAATGCTTTCATTGACTAGAGTGGCAGCGATCAGCAGTGGTGACCGCAGCGCAGCCGTTACGCGGCGCTTACGTCCCCGGTGGAAATGAGCAGTAAAGCTTGCAAGAAGCTGTTCCACAAGGCGACTAGAGCAGACCTCCAGTTTGGTAGCCACCGCCTCTGCATGGAGGGAGAGAGAGAGAGAGAGAGAGAGAGAGAAATGCAGACAGACGTAGGAGGATGCATTTAAAAGGGATTAATCATTTTTAAGAAGTGATGAATACACACGATTAAGTTTGCTCGTGAGTACACCTGTTTGGTGTATTGTGTTTTTTTAATTTTATAACAATGATTTAATTTCCAGCCAATGGAGGCAGCCGAGCATGGCGGGGGTCGCTTGTTGCCATGAAATTAAGTGTCATGCCGCGGTGTCATGAACCAAAGAACGACATCACAATGTTCTACAGCCATGGTCTCAGAAGGTTCTGGAAATTCTGCAGGGATTACTGTGAGTCCAATGTGGGCAACCCCCCTGTTATCCTATAATGCTGGTTTAAGGGTATCCACAAGTGCTGCTTTTTCAGCCTCTGCTTGCTTCTTGGCCCGATCCTTGGGCTGAAGTAGTAAACCCTTCCCCTGAAACGTCCTGTGTGCGGACGCACACAGTCATCGACAAGTTTACTTTTGACTTGGAGTGGTATCTTTTTTCTTGTTGGAAGTGACTAGCTCGTGGCTGTCATGTTTGTAAATCGTTTTGCAGTCTTTGCAGATCACATATCCAACAACACTGGTGCCGAGGGGGGGGGGGGGGGGGAAGAGAAAGAGAGAGAGAGAGAGACAGAGAGAGAGAGGGAGAGAGAGAGACAGAGAGAGAGAGGGAGAGAGAGAGAATCAAAAATCAACTCTCCTTCAACAACAGAGCATAGTGCTCCTCTGTAACACAGATGCATATGAATTCATCTATGTCTTTCATTTATTTATAGTACCTGAAATTATCCTGGACTTCACCAGTCGGGTGAACCACGTGCATCAATACTGGGAATTCCTCACTTTTCTTTCTCGGCTTAGATAGAGCTTAGCCATATTTCAATAGAAAGATGGTAATCTATCAATACATTATTTGTGTGTTTGAACATTTTGCTGTATTTGAAACCAACAATGTTTGAGCTTGGAAAAAACGTCCCCAAACAACATAAAAAAAACCCAGCTAGCAGCAAGAAAAGAGGAGATAGGAGTTAACCAGTTGTTAAATGTACATTTAACAACTGGTTAACTCCTCCTATTTTCCTCTATTGATGCACTTAGACACATCATCAGTGATGGAAACTGGGGTCATTGGGTGTTTCAGGGTCTTTCAACATCATACACCCTTACCCAGCCGGGATTGATCAAGTCCTGACTTGTATCTAAGTAGCATGTACCCACGGATCACCCCTCTTGATCCACAGCCATCTAGAGGCCTTCTCAGCTGCCTCTGTTGTGGTTTTCATGGCCTTTCTCTGCCGTGCCTCTGTGATGGCAAGCAGGCTGTATGCTTTGTAGAGAGATTGTGCTGCGAAGCCTCTACAGCCCACCTCGATCGGCACACACCGGGCATGCCACCCCTGTCTGCGGCACTCCTCCACTAGTCGGTGTACTTCCTCTCATTGGCCTCTTCCATACGCTCCTCCCAGGGGACTGTCAGCTCCAGAAGAACCACCTGTTTTGTTGAATCTGAGAACAGAACTATGTCTGGTCTCAGGGTGGTTTCCATGATGTGCTCTGGGAATCTGAGCTGCTTCCACATGTCGGCCTGCATCTGTCAGTCTGTCGCGGTTCCAAGGAGTCCCACTGCCCCCCTTGGCTGGGGCTTAGGCTTCTCCCCTGCTCGGACGAAAGCAATCGCCTGCCTTGCTGGTCGGAGAGGCTTGTTCTGGGTGATGCTGGTGAAGATGACTTCTGCTATCACCTTCAGCACCTGGTCATGGTGCCAAGTTTAGCATCCTTCTCCCGGCTTTTGGGCAACAGCTGAGGATATGCTCTAGCATTCCTCTTCTGAGGCAGAAGGGACATGATGGTGTGTCAACCTTGCCCCAGCAGAAGAGGTTGGATGGACTGGGTAAGACGTCATAGATGGATGCAATCAGGAACTTGATCTGGTAAGGCTCAGCTTGCCAAAGCTCGGACCAGGAGATCTTGCGGTCCACTGCCTGTTCCCATCTCTCGTCCATGCGCCTTGCTGTCGCATCCCCACCATCTGGCTAGCACGCAGTTCCTCCACACCAGCTCTCACCTCCTCTTGGACCAGTCTGCATCTGTCTTTGCCCAGGGCCTTGTCGTAGCGGGTGGTTGGAACGCTGCCGAGCCCTGCTCGTCCAGATGCCACTGGGCCTGAGCACGCTGTGACGCAAGCGTGACTCAGCCTGCTCGACTGCTTCCCTCACCCTCCATTTTCTCCCAGTCCTGACTACGATGCCAGCCTGGGAGACTTTCGGATCACTGGATTCCCTGTGCTGCTCACCTCTCTTGCACAGGTAACCATAAACTCCTCATTCAGGCTGCTTATGGGGAGCTTCAGTTTGTTCTTCTGCCCGTACAGAGCGATGCTACTCAGGCTTCGTGGCAGGCCCAGCCATCTACTGAGGTAACGGCTGAAGCTCCTCTCGAAGCCCTCTACTGTTGTTATTGGGAACTCGTACACAAGCAGGGGCCACAGAATCCAGGGGAGAACACCGTGCTGGTAAATCCAGGCCTTGAATTTCCCAGGCAGACCCGATTTGTCCACTGTTGTCAGCCACGCCTCCAGCTCCTGATTTGTGGGCTTGATGGATGCAGCGTCCTTCAGGGTGCAATCAAAGGTCTTGCCGAGGCTCTTGATGGGTTTCTCGGTGACCAATGGAATCTGGGTGCCGTCCAGAGAGAAGCAGAACTTGTCTATCACTTTCCCTCTCTTGAGCACCAGGGACCTAGATTTTGCAGGCTTGAAACACATCCAAGCCCAGGTGATGATCTTCTCCAAGCCCTGAAGGATCCATCGGCACCCCGGCACTGACGTCGTTGTTACTGTCAGTTCATCCATAAAGGCTCTGATGGGAGGCTGGCAGACTCCAGACTTAGTAAGTGGACCTCTGCACTCGACTTTGGCTGACTTACCTAGCATGTTCATGGCCAAGGCATCACTGAAGTTGTACATCCAGTGATGATCCATTTCTCCAGCCGATGCCACTCAGATGTGACTGTCCCAGAGGTGACTCTCAGCTTGAAACTCATGTAGTAGTCCAAGATGAGGTCCCTGATTTTACCTAGGACATGGTGCCAATCTAGTGCTGTTTCCACCAGCTTATGGGGAATGGAGGTCAAGCCACAGCACTGCTAGGTCTCCTTTCCCTTCTCTTGCCTGTCTGATCAACTGCGTGAACATGCCTGTATGCTCGAGGCATCATGGAACCTTTGGGATTCCACCCTTCTGTACAGAGGTGTCGAGGTACTCGTTCACCAACAATCTCATGCAGAACTCTCTTACAATAAGGCCGACTAGAGCCACTACAGTATGACCTCAGAAGGATACATTCATGACCAGTCAGCTGATGTTTCCAGTTGTCCAGCAGCTGCTGAGTGAACCGTGATGATTCTACTCCCAGAGCACCCAAAGCTGTGCACCCAAAGCTGCAGCATCATCTAAGTCCGGACCAGCCAGCTCTACCACATACCCCAAGTTGTGACTTTTGAAACACAGTCGTTTAAAAGGCCCCTATTTTCCCACCAGGTGTGAATGTCAATTCTGAAACGGCTTGTAATGGCTAATCACACTCACACCTGATGGTAAAATAGAGGCCCTTTAAATGAACATCATCCTTGCTGTTTTTCAACAGCATGGAAACTTGCCTTTGAACAGACAAAACATGTTTTAGATGCAATGATTTACAACCCAAAGAAAGCCATCTAATTGGCGATACGAGCTGGCAACATCTCGCCAATTCTTTTCTGAGCGCCTCATTACTTATGAAAGGTGGGACATTTGAAATGACAATTTTCCTTGCAGGATTAACCAGAAGAGAACAGAGGCAAAGGTGTTGCGAATTACGACACCAGATTCCACCATTAGATATACTTTGTCAACACTGTCCGGGAAAAAACACGATCCCGCTATTCATTCACAATGCATATTTCACAGAATAACAGAGGTGTCACTTTTCTGTCTTTCTTCATCAGGCTACACACCAATGAGCATGACTAGTAAAATGCACACCGCTCACACACCGTTAGCTTGAAAAATGACATTACAGCAGAAAGCTGTAAAGTTTTGAAGCATGACTGCTGTGTGTATATATTATTAAATGTATACACCACAGACACACTTACTGCTCTCTGTCAACTCAGTGTCAACACAGTTCTCTGATAGGTTACCCACTTAAGACCGGCGTTCACAACCGGAGCCTACTGCACTGCGCAGTGCACTGTTAATTTGTCTGTAGATATTAGCTGCAAGCGCTATTTGAAAGCCATAACATACACCTGCTGTAGCTTCAGCCATTATTCTGCTTTGAACAGAGTCATGTAGAGGCGTGCCTGCAGTAGGATAGACCTGGGACAGCTGACCACCTGCCTCCTAATGGAATGCACATGAATGCATAGGTAACACTTTACAATAAGGTATGCAAAAAGTGGGTAGTTACTGAGGAACGAATGAGTAACAAATGATGAACGACCAGGGCCCTAACTGGGGCCCTAACTGGGGCTCTAACAGGTCCCTAAGTGACAGTTACTCAGTAACTACTGAGGAGTTACTGGTAAACAGACTAGGGGACTACTGTATTCGTTACTGAGTAACGAATGATGGGTAACACTTTACAATAAGGTACACAAAAAGTGGGTAGTTACTGAGGAACGAATGAGTAACGAATGATAACGAACGACCAGGGCCCTAACTGGTGACAGTTACTCAGTAACTACTGAGGAGTTACTGGTAAACGGACTAGGGGACTACTGTATTCGTTACTGAGTAACAAATGATGAACAACCAGGGCCCTAACTGGGGCCCTAACTGGGGCCCTAACAGGGCCCTAAATGACAGTTACTCAGTAACTACTGAGGAATTACTGGTAAACAGACTAGGGGACTACTGTATTCGTTACCGAGTAACTGTCACTTAGGGCCCCAGTTAGGGCCCCAGTTAGGGCCCTGGTTTTTCTTCATTTGTTACTCAGTAACGAATACAGTAGTCCCCTAGTCTGTTTACCAGTAATTCCTCAGTAGTTACTGAGTAACTGTCACTTAGGGCCCTGTTAGGGCCCTGTTAGGGCCCCAGTTAGGGCCCTGGTCGTTCATCATTCGTTACTCATTCGTTCCTCAGTAACTACCCACTTTTTGCGTACCTTATTGTAAAGTGTTACCGCTATTACTGCTAAATCACATTATTTCACAGCGCAACTTAGGGTAAGGGAAACTTTGATCGCATGTCCGCATGTTAGTTTACCAAACGCCATACTGGCAGCACTACTACCTGAGGGCATAATGCCCTGTCAGGTGGTAGCGAACGCGATCAAGAGAGAGAGATTGTAAATCCATTTGCAGGTCGAAAAACAGTGATATGCAATCACAGCTGCACTATGTGTGAGCTATTGTGATAACAAATGGCCCGGAGATGCACATGCACTTTTAAACCAATCTGTCTGTCTGGTCCAGCCCTTACTATGTGTTGTACATCACAAAGCCCCTTCATCGCTTCTTCACATGTTCATGTGTGATGCTTACACATTATTGGGAGAACGAGTGGCAGGAAGAAGCACCCTTAGGTGTTCTAGTGTACTTTGGGTGCCAGATTTCACACACTCACACCCCTAGACACAGCTTTCCTGGGTGACAAAACTACCCTTGGGGGTGGTTTAGAAAAGAGTGTGTGTGTGTGTGTGGTATTCGTAGGTAAATCATATGACAAGGAAAGTTTCGGACATATTCATCTTTCCTTCAGCTTGCAGGGAGAGAGAGAGGGAAAGAGAGATGTGGACAGAGAAGAGAGATATAGATTGAGTGAGGTAAGGAGAAACAGATTAGAAAAAAAATGAAATCTCACAACTCATAGTGATTTAGTTTGAGGACTTTTAAGACAGATGGACTAAACTGCATGGCTGCACCTCCAGTACTTCTGTTTCATAAAAGAGAGAAGAGTGTATGTGAACTTGAGTGTGTGTGTTAGTTTCCTGCTTGTGTATTCATAGCTCAGTGAGTATTGGTTCATATCTGCAGTGGGAAACACTCTCACATCTCCATCTCTACGGGCCCGTTAGAATGAATGCGAGAGATGTAAAAAAAAAAAACGCTACACAGGTTGCCCCCGACACCAGGCGCTCACTTCCTCTTAAGGAAGACCAGGAGGGGCCTCTCTCTAGTGCTTTCAAACACAACTTTATTCATGTCAAATATCAAAACGCTGGCATAAACGCACAAGGTGGATGCTAGTCAAAATGTGGCGAGGTTCAGATGGCTTGGTGTTTTAAATGAAAAGATATGCAAATGTGGCTAACGTCATTGATTTGCACACGCACCCACACACACTCACAGAAAAAGTAAGGGTACACAATTTATGAATGTACAATCTTTTCAGGTACACACATACAGCACACACATGTAAGGAAATCTGCAACAGGCAATTTACATTATTAAAAGCATATTCATCACTACCATTCATTTAAGTGGCCTGATGTAATCATTGCACATTATGACTTGAATTTACCCGAGTCATGTTGAATACATACATAGTTTTATCTCCATGCATTAAAACGACAATCTCGTCGCACACCTGGCCCTATATGGAGACTCAACCCCTTGATGCTGAGAATGTTAAAACCACACGCACACACATGCACACACATGCACACACACACACATATGCGCGCGCACACACACACACACACAAACAGATGGAAACACACATCCTTACTACTCATATATGATGAATTGGCTGCATATAAATTTATAGGCGCAACCATTTATCTTAGTTGTGCAATCTTTTGGCATGGAACACACATGCGCACACACACCTACACACACACACCTACACCGCACGCACGCACGCACGCACACACACACATAAAGAAAAAACAAAGACACACACACACAAAGACACACATATCCACACCCCTACAGAGCATAACAATTTGTCTACTGCCACATTTACGCTTGTTGTTAATTTATTACAAGGGGGCTTGCCATCCTTCAAAGTTATCTAAACATGATGTTCTGTGTGCGTTAGTGTTTGTGTGCATTCTGGTGAGTCCCTTCCTTGTTAACATGTGGCTGGGGTGCCATTAAATATATCTGGAAACACTCACTACATCGTTGGCTCTTAATCCATGATGAGCCATGTCTAGCGGAGTCTATATGTCCGTAGGGAAGGAAATAATTTGTGTGTATCTGTCTGTCTGCCTGTGTGTTCATGTGCATTAGAATTGTATGAAAAGCTGTTTGAGAGAATGTGTGTGTGTGTGTGTGTGCATTTGATTGAATTACACTCTTATGTTTTTGAGAGATAGTGTTTGTGTGTGGGTTGGTGTGTAGTGTGTGTAGTTCTAGTGTAGAAATGGCATCTGTGTGTACATGTGTGTTTATGCATGGCCTTGTCCATTCAGGCCTTGTTTAGCAGCACAGGGAGCACAAATCCATAATATCCTATTCAATTTGTTAATTAGCCATACTTCCCAACATCTATTCCAATATCTAATATAGTGTTGTTTTTATGTTTTACTAAGCCATGGAAATATGGAGAAAAATGCAGACATAATTGGATTCATTAATTTATGCAGTAGAGTGGTTAGGTGATCTGTGTGAGAAAACATTGTAATATCTGGGACATGTAGTGGATTAGAAATAGTTCATCCATACTAATCATACATTAGTCAGAAATGTGAAATGTGAATCTTTCAGGATTGCAGTTATTGCGGATTCTTACTAATGGTTTTTACCATTGCAAACATCTCTGTTTACTAGTTGTTTTGTGTACTACAGAACATTTATACTTGTTATAATTTATACATTTTATATATCAAAAATCCTGATACATATTGTGTGATGTTGATTTGTGACTGCATTTAACATTTTCATCCATGTTTTTCATTGTAAGGTGTCAGTGTTCAGTAGGAGGATTGACTGCATATTCATAGATCCCGGCGTTCTTACCGACTGTCGGGGTGTAGAGATGACTGACACTAAGCCATGCTTAGTGCCATGCCAAGTGTACACCATCATTTGTCTGTATCATTGTAGCTCTGCCAGTTTTACTACATCAGCAACTCAAACCAGCTTTTCCTTTTATTGTGTTGTGTGGCGAGGCTATATCCAGCAGACCGGATGCGAAAGCCCCCCTTGTTTTCAGGCAACAGTTAGTTGTGTGCCACATGCAAATGTTAGATTTTTTTATCACACTTGTCTTCATTTTTTAAGGAACAATATTGCCAACTTTGGCCATTGTAGAATCAAAACGAGACCTTGTTCATCTGAGAAACTAGTAGTCAGAAAAGATGAAGGACACCCTTTTATAAAACAACTACCACTGAATGAAACAAATACAAGCTATAACTGTGTTGGAAAAACTCCCAGAGTTGTAACTTGAGAAATAATGACTTTCAAATTTAATTTGAAGAAACTTCAGCTCTGACAAAGACTTCCACCTGCACTTTAAAATGATTTGTTGTATTCTGTTCAATTGTGAAAATAGACACGTGTGTGTGTGTGTGTGTGTGTGTGTGTGTGTGTGTGTGTGTGTGTGTGTGTGTGTGTGTGTGTGTGCGTGCGTGACTCGACTCGGATTTTTTTTTTATGACTTGGACTTGGCTCGGACTCGTACACTGGAGACTCGAGCCTGGACTCGGACTCGAGGCATAGTGACTCGACTACAACACTGGGTAAAGGTCAGTCTAGTGACATGTATGGATGAGTAGCCTATAGTTATTTATTGATTTTTGATTGATTGAACCATCTGTAAATATTCACACCCTTTTCAGGTAATAAAGGTCACAGATCACCTGCGCCTTACAAAAAAACATTGTTTAATCACTAAATATAATACAATATGGACCTTAGTTAAACAATTCTCACATAGATACTATTGGTAAATATTGCTATATGATGAAAAATAATTTATTGTAAGACACTTCATGGCAGCAAAGCATTTGGCTTAATGGAGCATGATAATGGGAAGACACACTGGCAGCATTTACCATCTTCAGAGAAACAATGGATGTACATGATGATTCTTTGGGAAACTTTCACATCGTGGGCAGTAACATTAAAGGATTTAGGTCTGATATAAACAAAGTGGACATATCTGCAAGACACATAAAGGAATCTACACGATAAAGAAGTCAGGGGGTTGACATGGCCGCAGTATCAGACTTCTTGTCTATGGTGGCGATACAAATACAACTATTAATACTTTCATTTGGAGAGAGGAAGGCCGCTACCTCTAGGTGAAGGAGAATGTATACAAATGCCTTTTACAGTAAATCCACTAGTAATAAAGCAAAGAAGACTCATTTATGATATGATTAGGATACATTTTTCCACAACACTACAATATTACATTTTTTTGATTTTTGCTTGCGATGAAAAATATAATGCTCAGTCACAAGTTTTCCAACTTTAGTGAACAATCAACTTAAGCATGTTGAGTAGCAAAAACACAAATTCTGACTACACAAACAATACTTTAGAGTGAAATTAAAATCCATACCCCACTCACTGTTCAGAGCAAACCAGAACTGTAGCCAACTTGGTGCCTTACATACATATAACACATAGACACACACAGATGAACATGTGATTGTCCTGCATGCAAGTACACATGTACACATGCATGCACGCACGCACCTACACACACGCACTCATACAGGAAAGCA
>JAOPHQ010001135.1:40000-70000 GCA_030340625.1 Merluccius polli | reverse complement strand
GCTGATTAAGGATCTGCAGGATCTGCATTTTCAAATTCTTACAAGAGTGAAATGAGCGACGGGATGCCACCTCATATAAAGTCTCATCACATCAGCACACACACATACACACACGCACACACACACACACACACACACACACACACACACAGTGGCTCAGACAGCCCGTCAGAAAGAGGTATGGCATTTAAACAGCCATTGTCTTTAATAAGCAGAGTAAATCTACTTCACAGACTGCAGCGTGATGGTAAACACGGTTAGTTTATCATCCAAATGTCAGCCGAGGGAACACTGTATGCAGATGTCATAGATCACACAGAGCAAGTTAGATATACAGACAATAAGAGGAACAGACAGACATACAACTCAGTAGAAATGTGTATTATTATTTAAGTTTTTTGACTGGGTGGCAATGACCATTTGTATAACTTTTGTCATTGTTTGTATTCTTTGATCTTAGATAGTATTTTACATTTACAATTTTTGCAATATTTTAGTAAAGAAAGAAAAGAAAAGAAGAACAAAATATGAATAATGGTGAAAAAATAATGTTAGAAGCAGTGTGTGTTACATTATATATTTTTTTGTTTGGAACTTTGGATGGACTTTCTCTGTCCAATCGGTGTTCTTGTTTGGGATTGGAAATCAGCCGACACCGCCGTCAAATCCTTCCCCCTCACCCTGACCTGTCTGTACTTTTAGTTTTTTTCCAAATGTGTTCCACTTTTATCGTCGGCCAACGACTCATCTCTCCAGTGTGTTAAAGGCACAGGCTTAAAAAACACCGCCTGCATGCGTGTAGCCTTTAGCCTCTCACAGCCTACATCATTTCATAGCTCGTAACTTAGTGTGTAAATATTTTTAATTCATGTTTTGTTTGAATTCTTCCTGCTGAATATTTTTTTTTAGATTTAGCTTATATCGTGTTGCTTTATGCCTTTTATGTACCAATCTCACCAATTCACATTCCTTGTATGTGCAAATATACTTGACAAAATAAAATAATTCTGATTCTGTACCAGCATTACTCTGGGCCTATTTCACGATCAATACCACAGATAATTGAAACAAATCATACACCGGCTAAAGATGGAATTCAAATCACCACATTATTGATTACAACTCTCTCCAAACCCGCGACCCAAATTAAAAACCTTAGTGTATTGGTGTTGACTATTATTCCAATTTTCAAAACAAATTGTTTGTTTTTGTTTCTCATACATGGGTTATGCTTCATTATGCAATTTTCTACTGACAAACACGCACGCACAAACAAACACACACACACACACACTCACACACACCGGATCTTTACATGTGTAACAACACAGACGGCAACCCAGTCCAAGGAAACACTGCATGGTCAAAATAAATACATAAATAATAACAGCGGTCGGTGCAAAACATCAATATCCAAAACATCCATCTTCTGTTTTTCTCTCCCTCTTGTGAGAGAGAAATAAAGGTAGAGAGGGGGATGCACAGAGACTCATTTACCCTGCCCCACAGAATGTGAAAACTCAGGTCCACCATGAGCTAGCAGTCTAATAGAAGAGTGTACCTCTGACGGCCTCTAAGCCATACTGGATACAGAGCCCTGCCGGCAGTCCACACAAAACTGAACAATCAGCGAAGAAACCAAGTCTGGCACCAAGATCAGATAAGCTGGTACTTATGTGTTATTCCCAGACCGGAAATGCAGCTGTCACAGCAGAAAGTATACAGGACGGTAGTAGCAATTCAAGAGATACAAATACATTCAAACAACAATAAAAAATACATAAATACAGAAAACATGTAGATATATACACAGTTATTATGTAGTCATTTTAGTTGTTTTTTTTTACCTTTCATTAATTTAATACATGCACAAGACACACTGTGGCTTCTGGGGTTTAGACAGTAAGTGATGTCACTGAGAGGTGCACTAAGAGACGGTCTGATACATGTTTATGTTGAGGTTAAGGTGGAATGCATCTTGCATGTCTTACGGTCATGTGACAGAAGGCATTTATCGCAGGTAAAGGTAAAAACATGCTGAGGGTCGGTCTTCTGTGTGACCCGTGAAGCATGCAGCACCAAGGTTTTAGGTTTGCTGCTCTCCTCCATTCATCCAGGCTCTATTGCCTCCTCATGCGATGCAACAGCCAATTCCTCCCAATTTACACACACGGGAACACACACACACACACACACTCACAGGAACAGGAACAGACACAAACAAACACACACACACACACACAGGAACACAAACAAACACACACACAAACAGGAGCACACACACACACACACACACTTAAACAGGAACACACACACACACACACACACACACAAAGAAACATGCTCATGTGCATGTTTACAAATGTATATTTTTATACACCCTTTTTTGTCCGAAAAACACTTTCTTCGTAGTCCGTGGTGGTTAAAATATTAATAACCGTGCCGTGCTTTGCGTGCTTTATGGACAATTGGCATCTTTCAAAACAACCTCTTTCCAAGACTGTGCTGTTACATCACTGCTTCTCTTCACTCACACAGCACTTACCTGGGGGCTTTAGGACAGAATGAGAGAAACATATTTTTACGTGTTTGTCTGGTCTACTTGGTCTCTCATTTGAAACAAAATAGCTTGTAAGACTAACATATAACATTATGTGTTGGTGTTTAAGCCCGACCCTTGACTCCATTGTGGGTATCAGAGATTAGTGCCAGAAGGCTGCCGGTTCCATTCAGTAACTATAAGCTAACTACTGCCCCCACGTTGACAAGGCTGTCTGGCTCGCGTGGCTAGCTTCACTGTCTGCGCAAGAATCCAGTTTAAATCGGAGACGTCAAGTGTGAAGTGTTCGGAGTGAGTACCGGCCGACACTAGAAGAGTGCTTTATAAACGCTGTCCGTCATTATCTTGTACTTGAGCGTGTCTCTTAACATCAATGTTTCATCATTATTATTATATATTATAACCTCCACTTGAGGTTATAATAATATAAGACTCTTGTTTCCACAAGAGAGTCTCATATGTTCTCTATTCCAACAAGGGTCATGGCTAGTACAATGGAGAGGGAGAGAGGGAGAGGGAGAGAGAGAGAGAGAGAGAGAGAAGAGGTGAGATAGGGAGTGTAAATAAGAAAGAAGGGGAGCGAGAGAGCAGAAGACATGAGGGAGAAGGAGAGAGGTCTCAGAGGGTCCGCACTTGTCCGTGTTAATGTCAGCTGTCACAAAAGGTCTGTGCACCTATTGTATGAGAGATGTTGTGTACAGAGGATGTGTTTGAACTTCTCTACTGAGTCTCTACATGTAAAGACTGCAGAAAACAATCCCATCTATTAATAGAACTGCATAGTTGTTGTTTGCTGGCTGGTTTGGTGCCTGAAGCGTTACTACCGGTTCATTAAGAGTTTCATTGCAGCCTTGAAAACATATAAACCTTGTTTTTGATGCACCCTTTTCATACAGTCCTATAGGACATCTCCTTATTGTATATGAGGGGGACACTCAGGGTCTTGTGAAACTTGTGTTTGTCCTATTTGTGGTATTGGCGTTGGCTGCCGCTCTTTGTGGTGTACAATGCGGACCATGCCGGAAGGAATCTGGGTGGTTTATGCAGTGTCTGAACCACCCGTTTCTTTTCATGTGAGATGGAGAGGATCATGGGAAATCATCGCTCACACTGAGGGAGGAAATAGAGCAAGCAAGAAAAAGAGTCGCATATAAGTTATTTGCCGAGACAGGGATGAGAATGCATGCTGACCTAGTATGACTTTTTTCAAATTAGATCATGTCGTATAGTCTGCATCTGTCTCAGAGTCTGACCTTTGGTATTTACACACGCATGCATGGCAGCGCACACAGACACAGACACACACAGACACACACACATACACACACACACACACACACACACACACATCCTTATTGTCTCTGCCATTGCAGTGATTGGATACAATCTCTGCTGGCTGTTAAGTTTCCATATGTTGAAATTATGTACATCAAAAAATGGCACTAGTATCTTGCTGTATGTACAGTATGTCTGTAACAACAGACAAACATCTATATATTTAATGGTCAGTGGACACAGAAGAGAACATAGCTTAGGTCCCACAACCAAAACACAATGAAACCGACACAGAAACCCTGCGTAGTCCCAGCTCTCAAAGCAGGTGGTTCCAGTTCACAGCCCGAAATGTTCCTCAAATAGCCCAATCAATGCTTTGTATTCTAGAAAGATGAGGAAAGTTGTTAATTTTCAATGGCATTAAATGTTAAATGCCATCGGACGTTTACTTAGCATCAATATATATTTTTTGTGATTGTGATTCAACCACAGCTCATATTGATTGCAGCGCGTCAATGCATATGAAAGGCTATTTTCTGTTCCTATTTGGCGGTTAGGGACGGGAGGTCTTTTAACATAAATAAATGTGGGCCCTGTGAAGCATTTTGAGACTCTTATGATGATGAAGGCCTATACAAAGACATTACCCATAATAACTCAGAAATGCTAAAAGCAATACTGAAGTGTAGTATTCATTTAAAAAGCATTATTCATTTGATTGTGGTCACATGGTTTTGGTGTTGTTATGACCTTGGCTGTAGGCCCATGACAAAAAGGGAAACCACACATCAAGAAAGGGTAAAATTATAGGAATTTTCTTAAACAATCAAAATAAGAAGGATCCGATAAGGTGTGTAAATTGGTAACATCAGTCGTGTGTGTAATGTATGAGTGTGTGTGGTAGTAAGTGTTGTAAGATGTAACCAGAAAACAACAAACCCAAAATGGTCGTGAGCCAGCTCTGCAGCAAGAGAGAGATCTGGCCAACCTATATAGACCGCGGCCCAGGTGTGCCCTGTTAACCTGACAGCCCTCCAACAGCAGCAGATAAGTGGGAGGGGCGTCACAGTGTTGACACCGACGGCGGGGGGGGTTGCGGAATTCAAATTATTTTTTTGTTGTAGTTGTGGGGGTGTATTCAGCACCTGTTCGACGATGACTCACACACACACACACACACACACAGGCACACATACACATTCACACAGGCGCAGATGTATAGACAAGCCTTTTATGTAACAGGTGCATGGGAAAATTAAAAAAAAAAGCACTCCTCTCCTAGGCGAGATGGGGAGAAAAATATACAAAGCGTGTGGTTGATGGTGTATGTATGGTCTGTATAAAACAAGTTTGAGATATCAAGCAAGTCTCTTGCTTGATATAGGGTGTTTTCTTTATAGTTCCCTGTTCTGAGAACACAGCAGAGAGAAGAGTTTGCACCCCAGATCTGTACCATTCATGGTAGACTGAATGAGCTTCTACACAACAGGTTCGACATGAATAGCACTAAACGGCAAATACCACACACACACATGGTGTACGTCTGTGGAGTGTGTGTGGTTGATAGCTGGTTGACAGCCTGTGGTACAGAGCAATCATGGCACCCAGGATAAACCAGCTATCACCACGCACACTCAGGAGAGAGACACTGTCATGGCAGCATGTTACATCTGCTCGGCGTATACCATCATGCCATCTCCAATAAATGTATCTTCAAATCAACATCTCCCTGTGTCCTGTGTTGGAGGGCCCCTGCAAAAGCCACTAAGGTGGCATGTGGTAGGGGTAAACTGCCACAACATCGTTAGGGTGAAGGAATCTCCATTGATTGTGATATGTTTAAAGGGTCTGAATAAAATAAAGATGCAAAGGAGTTGGCAGTAGGACAAACATCTCTGTGGGAAGCATGCTTTTAGATCGAGTAGAGACATCTTCTGGTCTCTCCAATACGAGGAGCATAAAACGGGAGCGTGACAATGTATTGTTTTTTCTTCTCCATGTATTTGCTGTTACACTAGTTTTTCAGGAGTCAGGCAAGGACACAGGAAAAGGTCATGGGCAATACCCCAACGGTCTCAAATACACACACACACACACACACACACACACACACACACACACACACACACACACACACACACACACACAAACACATGTCTTGCATGTTCTTAAACAGGTCCATGTGTCACTGTACTTGTGTGTAATATTTAAAACATACCCCAGTGCCCTTTCGTATGGGGTCAAGGCAGGGTCCAGCTCACATACGTGGCTGCACAGCAGTTCACATGATGGCTATACTCTTAACACTTGCTAACATCTATCACAACGAGCAGAGCAGCCGTGTACTGTTGATTCATTATGATGTTACATCCCTTTCTTCTCCCAAAAGGTTTGCTTTACCTTTCTTTGCTTTTTGCCTTTTTTGCAGAATAATATTTTAACACTTTCCTTGATGATTTAAAATGTTGTTTTTGTTCTCAGTGTGAAACATCATTCCATCTTCTGCTCAACCGAACAAGTCTGGCTGCCGAGATGGCGTCTGCGATGTGTTACCATGTTATGAAAAATTGTATTTCCCCTCAAAATAAACCGTGAACTCTGGAACTTTGATCCCATTTTCATATTTTTTTTTTTGTGTCTTTGTTGACAACAGTTTGCAGGATGCTTTTATCCAAAGTGCAGCATCAAACTTCTGTGTGTGTTTGGAGCATTAATAAAACCATTAGGAAGACAACTCCAGACCCACAGCAGCCTTAGATACACATGCACAATGCTCCTCAACCATTGAACTACGCACTGCATGGAACCTGCAAGCAATACTACTATGATGTCTCATCCATTAGGATGTACAGATGACACCAGCTACCCCTGACACTTGCTCCGTCAATTGAGTGACACACTTCCAAACCGAGGTGATGCTAGGTAATGGTACCCGTGGTACCATTCACATAGACACACTAAGTTGAGTAAAGTCCAAGATCGAATTTAAGATTATTTTAATTACTTTTAAGGCACTACATGGCTTAGCTCCTGCCTATATTGCCAAACTACTAAGCCCTTACGCCACCTAGCGGTCACTTCCAACCAAAGCCTGTTGGCTAATCCACGTGCCAAACTAAAAAACAAAGGTGACTGTGCTGCTGCTGTTCTGGCACCCAGACTCTAAAACAATCATCCCCTTCCCATCAGATCACCAGTCTGTCGAAACCCACTGTTTTAGGATGGCTTTTCTTTAATTTCATGGGTGGTTTTTGGGCGGTCGGCGAATGCTTTCTGTGTTTGTATGTGCGTTGTGTTTGTTTGTTTCTTTTTTCTGTATCTTTGCTGATGTAAAGCACTTTGTAACTGCTGTTAAAAAAGTGCTATATGAATAAAGTTTTACTTACTTACTTACAAAGTCGTATGTTCAGCACTAGTTAGGCTTCTACACATCAGATAATGGAAACCTCTTACTGCACAGCTCTTTCTTCTCGAATACCTATTCATGTATTTTATTCCTCGCTCTGGTGCAGAGTTCGGCCACCATCATTGAGTGTGTGCTGTGTGTTTGTTTGTGTGATTTTGAAAGACCGCGTCTAATGGGGGCAACACTCTCGGAGTGAGCGCCCAGACCCACTGATGTTTCATCTGCAGCGTCCCGACCACAGCCAATCAGATTAGTGTTCAGATGAACGCTGTCCCTTGCTGAATGAGCATTCGTTTTTAGACACTATGTACAGTATATATATATATATATATATATATATATATATATATATATATATATTGTATAAAACCATCTACTTCTTATGTATATACCAAGATCATAGTCAGTGTATTTGCAAAGCAGCCCATGTGTTGCACGTTTCTTTAGGTAATAATATACAGTGTGTGTCAGAACCCAAAATCCTTTTTTCCTAAACTTGTAATTGTAATATGTCTTATCTTATCCCCAAATCCTATGTTTTTGCCAGTTCCACTCTGCTCCGAACTCAAGTTGCATTCTTTTTGTGACCTTGAAGTGTTTTGAAGTTGTCCCTTCGACGTCACAATGAAGGGACACCGGCGGCGAGGCGAGTGGAAGTGTGGAGCTCCCTCTGGGCAGGGGTTGATGTTGATGTCCGCGTCCGAGAGAGTGTTAAGCTTCTCGGACACTTAAAGTATAACGCCACACAGTGTGGCACATTTCATATACAACATTGCTCATTGTAACACTCATACACAACGACAGTACTAGCTAAAAGTATCACAAAGTTGGAGCTGGTCATAACCATGGAGATAACACGTCCTCCTTCATAGAAGTCTCTTGTCGTGTTCGAATTCGAGCTGAAACAGGAGGTTAATTTACACTAAGTTAACCATTTGATCCAAACAACCTGTCTGAGTCTCAGTACTCAGTATCAACGCCATACTTTGAAAGTTGAAGAGTAGATATATTTTGCTTTTTGTCACAGGGTGTCAACTACTGCCACCCAATCTTTTTGCCTCCTGTCTCCTAACTCCTAGAATACCCTTTCAGCATTATCTCCTTTTCATTCATTTCATTGCATCTCTCTCTCTTTCTCTCTCTCTACCTCTCCCTCTACCTCTACCTGAAGATAAATAGTAGAGGATTTTATGCAGGGAAGGAGGGCTGCTGTGTAAAATGCCAGATAGGCGATTTCAACCCATGAAGAATAATGTTCGACCCATATTCCTATCATCTTCCAATATTTCTATATATTTCTACTGTTACTGTCACCCACTGGGAGAATGATCAAGCAGTCCATTATCATGTTATTGCATTTATGTTGTGAGACTCCAAGTGCAGAGCATCGTCAAACACAGTTGAAGGAATGGAGTATTATTTGTCACAACTCGCAACATGTTGCAAGCATGTCATTAGCAAATGATGCTGAATGGTGGCTTTCACACATGAGCCAATTACTGGCACATCTGTCACTCAGGGTGGTGGTAGTGGTGGTGGGGGGGGGGGGGGGGGGGGGGAGAGAGAGAGAGAGAGAGAGAGAATTATTGTGTATTTATGCCTGCATGATACTTAAAAATGGGTTAGCACACACATATGTACATCCAGACAGATTCATGCATATTCATGCATACAAATACGCATACATAGACAGATCAGTATAGCCATGCAGAATCATTCTGAACTGTTCCATATTGTTCCATTCATACTATACTAGGCTTTTAGCAAAGATATTATATTTTTGTTAAATACTGGCATACTCACTTGCCAAAATATGTATCTCAACTGGCCAGTTTCACACCCTTTGTGAAAAAGTATCTGTTCCTGTCTTTGTAGATTTAACCCCTTTTTCCACATGAAAGCACACTCACACATACACACACACACACACACACACACACACACACACACACACACACACACATGTGCGGTGTCTGCCGGGAGGCTGACTGGTAGAGTTTGTGTCAGGATTGTCTTTGTCAATCAGGATCAAACTCCACCCCCAAACCTCTGACCTCATCATTGTCGTGACAACCGAGGCCTTCAGAAGAACTCCGCTGAGATGGCAACTTAACTGAAGAGCACGCTGCGTGTGTTTGAGTGTGTGTGTGTGTGTGTGTGCACGGGTTTTGGTTGTGCACGGTGCTTTATATATAGAAAGATGTGGACACATGACTTTTGTATAGTGAAAATGTGTGTGGTTCATAAGGAAAGCAGAGGTCTATACACATGTAAATAACATACATTATGCATGTGTACAATAACTATGCTATCATGTCAACATAACGGGTTTATGCTTAGTTCCTCTCTGTCCATCATGAAGTTAATTCATTCGAATTGCATGTAATTGCATTGCATTAAAATAACAGCTTCGTTCATGAAATCTGTGTCTATTTGTGGATAACTCGACATCTTTATTTATTCAACTCAATCTGGTCGTCCCCCCCCCCCCCCCCCCCCCCCCCCCCCTGCTCTACTAGATCTATTTTAATGTCAATTCTATTCTGGTCGTGCGGAGGAAGTCATCATTTTAAAAAGCTGTTATATTTAATCTGACCGCCCAACTCCACGCACAAAGCTAGAGGTTCATCAACATCGCCAAGACGTGAGCTTGCTGTGCTATGTTTTTAGAGCTGGTAGTTGGTGTCTGGCGGTGGCTCTTTAGCGCTCTGCGTGCTAGCACAGCTCCGGCTATTTTAGTCTGGGGGGGCGGGGGGGTGGCTGCGTGTTTCTCTGCTAGCATGAAGCAGCAACAAAAAACCTGGCCTGGTGTGCTGCTGCTGTTGTCCCCCCGAGGCACGACAGTGTGACTCAGTCTGTGCCTTTTCTCCTTCTCTCTATCTCTGTCCCCCGCTACACACACATCTTAGAGACAAATACAGAGATACCCGGGTGAAAAAAAAAAAAAAAAACCTAAAAAAGCGATGACAAAAAAAACCAAACATGAATTTCTAACAAGCATGTCAATGTCTCATCCGACTCTGACATCGCTTGTCAAAACAAACTAAAGTGATCCGCCGGCCCCGGTTGAGGTCATTCGGCCGCGGTTTTCCCGTGACGCAGAGCGAAGGCGGTTACGTGATCCCGCTTGTTTTTAGAGTTAAACCACACTGCGGGGCAAAACAAACGCATGACTAATTTCGGATACAGTCCGGTATATGCATGCTACGGTACTCTGTGTCTGAAGGAGGTGTTGTGGACTAAAGAGGTTGAGGCGGAGGCGGCAACAGTTTTCAACTGATTGCGTTGCCGACTGACGACACACCTGATGATGAACGAAAAGAGAGGAGGAGAGGTGGGCTGACTTGGCAACATGATGCCGCAGCAGTCAGTATTGTGGGCTGAGTAATATGCTTACATTCTAATCCTAATCCACCAGATCAGGTTCCCCCCCACCACCACCACCTCCCAAGCCCACCCCCTGAAATGCAAATTAGGGATGTGTGAGTCATCTTTATTTCCCCCCCACATAATATTAAACATGATTAATAATCTTAGACTGTACAGCTGAGTTGTGCCGCTAGATCGCTCGCTGCTGGTGTTTCCGTGGGACTGTTTACTACGGTGTAAAAAGCACAGAACTAGTTGTTACTCAAGTTTGAGTACACAATTATATTTGAAATTGTATTTCACAATGTTGAATTAATGAAACATGCCCTTTTGTTCACTTTTCATTCCCTTTTTTATCCTGATAATTATTTGTTTTTAGTTTTATAAGTTGTAAAAAAAAATGTTGTATAAGTAATGTGTTGTATAAGTGACACACAAAGGCACACACACCCACACGCAGATATTTCATAGGTACATAAGACATTACCAGAGGCAATGTTCTGAGTCATGGCCTTATTGTTTAGGAAATTAAATGAATCCCCTCTCTCTCTCTCTCTCTCTCTCTCTCTCTCTCTCTCATGGACACGGGGGCTTGGTGAGTCTGATTTGGCTTCTTACCAAATGAAACATGGTACCAATAAGTTTCGGCAGGAACTGCACCCCAAGGCCATGGGTCCACACACACACACTACAGAAGAGAGAGAGAGCAAGAGAGAGAGAGAACAAGAAAGAAAGAGAGTCAGGGGGCTGCGGGGGGACGTGTCAGACTCCTGTTGCAGTGTTCACTGAGCCCAGGGGTTGTGTGAAAATAGACAATGCACTCGGTGATGTGTGCTCTCAACACTGACACACACACAGACACACACACACACAATCCCTAAAGCTGTGTGTCCATTGTCCCAAGGCGCTCAGATGTGCATCTCCCAAAAGGGAGGGACGAGTAAACTGTCAAATCCTAGAGGTGTGTGTGTCTGTGGGTATGTGCGTGCGTGTGTGTGTGTGCACATGGGGCATCCTCACCCTCACCTCTTTTCTTTGTCTTGCTCTGTCCGTCTCACTCAGGAATGCACGTAGAAACACACACACACACACTCTGTTATTTGACTCTGTTTCCCTGGGGACTTTATGAGTTCATAAACCATGTCCCAATTCAACACACACACACTCTCTCTCTCTCTCTCTCTCTCTCTCTCTCTCTCTCTCTCTCTCTCTCTCTCACACAGACACACATCCACTCTAGCATAGGCTGGCAGGCTACAAATCTGGGTTTTTATTGACATATCGTATCGTCCATTTCTGAGAACCATCAGTTTGTCCATCTTATACATTTGTAATGAATTGCTTTAGGGACAAGTTGGTAGCTTCTCTGTTTCACAGCTGAAATAGGTCCTAAAACACGTTATATCCAAGGCCTAGTCAGGCACTTCATCACCCTCCTCCACCCCATAATTGTGTTGGCCTTTTGCCCTTAACCAATGGTGGAGGAAATACAATTAAAATGCATGTTATGGCATCTTTAGCCTTTTTGTGTTTAGATGCAAAGCTCATACATATTGGTGTGTGTGTCTGAGAATGGCCTGAGGGTCTTAATCTCTCATTCCCCCCACCCTCTATCACACACACACACACACACACACACACACACACACACACACACACATTCACACACACCTCTGAACATAATAATAGTTTGGTAGTGTGGATGTGAACTTTTAGTGTTTTGCATAAACAGATTTTCTGATGTTTGGAGTAAGTATCTTAGAGGAATCTATGTTTACCCACCAACTGTTAAAACTCAAAATCATGGTTTCGGTTCAGTGGGATGAAGATGAATGAGTGAGACGGAAATAGAGAAAAATAAAAAAGGTGTGATTAAGAATTTGGAATATGAGTGACATGAACACACAGGCGCTGTTCCCACCGGTATCAACATGTGGTTTTGGAGATCCAATCTCATGTAAAGACCTCTAAGTACAGGTGTCCTGCACGCACCCATCATGCATTGAGATCTGATTCCTCCAGACCACTTCGGAGCTGGTCTGGGCCGCATATCCACCTTCTCTTAGCAATGTGAATGCAAATATGATCCTGGACACATTGAAGGATCACCTACTCCACTGATGCGTGAGATGGCTTTGTCCATGACGTCTGAAAACTTTGAAGAGCCCGTGGAGAAAAACTGCGAGTGCGTGGTCAAACATCCTGGTCGATTTGTTTTGATTATTTCTTCTTCTTCTTCTTCTTCTTCTTCTTCTTCTTCTTCTTCTTCTTCTTCTTCTTCTTCTTCTTCTTCTTCTTCTTCAAATGAGTGCATTGCTGCCTCCCGCCTTTTGTCACCACCAAATGGCGTATATTATTATATTATTGTCTTTTTCAAGCGGAAATGATGTATGTGTTTATTTGCATATAGGGCGGGGGGGGAAGTGAGATCTGATCTCAGAGACACGTGTGAAGCCACATTTTAATACCAAGTGTTAACTGACGTACTTGGAGCTGTCCATTTGTGATCGAATATCCCAAACCACATGTCAATACCAGGTGGGAACAGGGCCAAATGAAGCGATCGTGCCTTTTCAGCCGTCGCCTTAAAAGTGAAGGAAAGTCCCCTTCTAAAGCTCTTCCAGAATGTGTTTCGTTCTGAGGGAAACGTTAACGACCGAGCTTTTGAACACACATAGTTTGGTCAGATGGAAATTTTTCAAGCAAATGATTATTTCATGGCCCATTACTTATTATTTAATAAATATTAAAGGTGCTCATGCACACCATCCCGTGCACCCAGAGTCACATACACACTCACTCTGATCTGAAAACATGCATACATCATATATACGCATGCACACACGTGCACGCACACAGGCACACACACACACACACACACACACACACACACAACCACCCACACACACACTCTCTCTTCCTGTAGCGTCAACAGTCCATGCTTTATTTGTGGTCCATCACCTGAGAACAGTGTCAACTAGTCATGGCTGTTAGCAACCGCAGTCTATCAGTAGCCCAAACTTAAGGAATTAGCTGTGGTGGCTGTGCTTTTAGATTAAATACGTTTTATTTTATTCACAGATGTCTTTTGACAGACACACAGACACACACACATGCCCACAGACACGCACATACACACACACATACATAAATCACACACACACACATAACAAATACAACATGTGGTGGGTGAAATAAAGTTAGCTTAGCGAAACATTTCATGACGTTAAGTTAACAGAATGATGTAACACATTACATTATCGAGAGTTACGAATGTCACTCAGGTTCTATGAATTCTGGAGTCACATTCATAAACACTCAATCAATTGAATTCTTTCTGACCACCAGAGGTGGTGCATAAGCACCTGGATGAGTTATCCCAACAAGGTCGCAAGAAAGCCATACCCCCTCCGCTCTGTGGAGAACTCGACACACAGCCTTTTTGTACATAGCACACTGTGGCAGTAGACCCCACCTCAGTGGCATTGCTGGGCTCCTCCGACACACAGGAACAGGAAGATGTTGTACAAAACTAGTTTATTGGAGAGTTGGCCAGATGTTTACAGCCAGAGCAGTTGTTAAATGCTGACAAGTCAGAGCTCTTCCTTGAGTGTGTGTGGTGATATCTCATTTATCACGTGGTGATATCTCATTTAACACGTGTGCCCTGATTACCCCAGTGCACCACATGTGTGAAGCCTCCTCCAGCCCCAGAGTCCCATCAGTCTGCGTCGGGCCAGGTGCAGGTGCTGTTCCCTCCATATATCATCAATAAGAACCCCCATTAAAAACATGCAGAACGCTATCCGGTCCTGTCCCTGACCAAGATATGGACATTGTTGGAACTGGTCCCCAAGCGCCAATGAAGAGGCCGCCCACTGCTCCTGGCTGCACCCTGGAGGAAGGACAGCGAGGATGGGATAAATTCAGAGACCAAATTTCTACGGCCACATAATTGCTGTGTGTGTGTGTGTTGCCTGGCCACTCCCTGCATGTGGGTGCTGCATGACAAATAAATAAAGACTCCTAGGAGTCCGGTGTAATCTCCAACCAACTATAAGCTAGTTAACACACACTCCACACACACACAAACAATGTGACCCGGGTGGACAGGGCACAATAAGTCTGGGACTCCCGCCTGCCTGTTCTCCTCTAAAGGAGGCTCAAATGCTGCCAAACTAAAAGACTAGTTCACTTAACCAGCTGACAGCCTCTTAGGTAGGAATGACGGGTTAGGCCAAAGAGTAACCCCCATTCCCTCAGGATTCCAGTGTAAGCACTTGGAACTGATGGACAAGGCGTGGAGCTCACTCATGTTTAGCTGATGCAAAAGCTAGAAGGATGGCAGTTTTAGCCATTTCAAAGAGCAAATAGGTTCAAATGGGGGCTGGGACAGAATCCCCAGCACCAGTGTTAGGTCCCAGGATGGTATGGTTCTCAACCGTGGTGGCCTCAATGGCTGAACTCCCCTCATGCCATGTGACCCAATGGTCTTACCATCCAGCTTCATGTGGCTGGCCAAGATGGCAGCCAGATGCACCTTAATTGCTGCCAGACCAGCCTCAAGCCTTGACTGCAAGAACCTTAATACAACCGGTATTGCACATCGGTGTGGTTCTTCTCCCTGTGAATCGCATCAATTGGCAAAATGCTTCCACCTATTGGCGTAGAGCACCAGTAACCGACTGGGGTTTGGGTGCCAGATACTGCCTTCCATTTTGGAAAGGAGATCTAGTCTCTCAGGGAGGCACCATGGAATCCCATTGAGAGGATAGAGTAATGGAAACCACACTCTCCCTGGCCAGTTGGGATCTACAGCAGTCTGTGGTTCCCCCTGTAGCACCCTGTGAATTGGGGGCATGATCAATGGCACAAGGGGAAATCCATGAAAGCTTGGCCATGCATCAGCCAGCGCGTCCTCTTCCACCATCCGGCAATGGGTTGACGACTGTGATGCAAACAGGTCCACCTTTTGACCTGCTGTACCTGCACCAGATAAACTCTACTACCTCTGGTTTTAATCTCCACTCCCCAGGCGAAGGGGTTTGACATGACAGGAAATCCACTGCGCTGTTGAATATGCCTGGAAAGTGCATTGCCCACACGCTTGCCAGATGAGGAAAGGCCAATAACAGTAGACATTGCGAAACCCGCAGACTCCCTGTATCTCTTGCCTCCTTGATGATTTACATGAATGTGAATGTGAAAATGGAAGGACTTTCAAGAATACATTCAAATATGTCGACCCACCTTGCTGTTTTTTCTCAATGGCATTTTTTCCAGGAAAGCAGGCAACTCCTGATTCAGGACCTGGGTCTTTTCTGAGTCTTCCACCGTGGTCATCCTGCCGAACTGTGGTGCTCATGATCAGAACTGTAGATTGTAATGCTGGGACAGTGTAGTATATACCCAGGGGTCCGAGGCAAGCGCTTCCAAGTGGCTGAGATGAAGCTGGGAGAAGCATCTGATGGCCGACCTTGACATGTCATTGTCTGCCTCCACAACCTCAAAAGGTCCTGGAGGGGTGGCACCCAGTATTCTGGGTCCATGGTGTTGGGAAAGATGGCTGAATTGGGGTGGGAGGACAAAATAACCATTCAGATGACCGCAATACTCCCTGTTGGCCACCAGGGAGAGCTGTTGGTTGAAAACCCACATTTGTAGGCCTCCGTACACAGGCCTGCAAACTGCTGCCTAGCCTGGGCTACCTGGACACTGCGTTCTAGGACTTGCTGGGCAGCGGGACCAAACATCCGTCCTGGCCTCACCGGAAGTGTTTAGAGTGCCCTCCTACATGTTTCAGATAAGGGGGACTGAGCTAGCCATATCTGACATCAGTCTGCCAAGCCCTCTTGACATATATGCAAAAGCCTGGAGCAAGGCATTGCTGAGGTTCTGTGATGACGGGTCTACACCAGCGGCCTGCAGTGTTTGAGACTGGGCCAACATAAGATGGGAGAGGAATTTCCAATAGGACCCATGTGAGCTGCTGTTTTGTAGCTCCTAGTAATGTAGTCATCTGTAATTCGACACCGAGGCCGGGGACAGCGTGTGTCAGATCTAAGTGCCTCAGTTGAGCATATGGTCCAACCCATAGCTACCTGCGTCTTGCATAGCTGCAAAGGTTTTGCAGGCGCTGGGGAGATGGAGCATGGCTCTGGGATCCTTCCAACACCTCTGTATTTCCCCAATGATTTATGGGGACGGGGGAACCCAGAATGTAGACGGTTGAGGTGTCCTTCTGAAAAAGGCTCTCTGAGCAGCCATCTCTGCCGGTAGAAGGTCTAATCCCAGCTGTCCTAAGGCCATCCTCATGGTTGGCTTGACTGAGGCTGCACTGGCTTCCGAGCTTCCAAGGGAACCATGAGTAGTTCCTGTGTGGGCCTGAGAGATGTGAGAGGTGGCCTCTGCTCCCTCTTCCTCATCCAAAAAGAGGCTGTCTGATGACTGGGTAGACCGAACATCTTTGTCCCGGATTAACTCAGTTGTTGAGGCCAGGCGAGAAAAACCCTCAAATTAATATACAGGCTCAGCCAATGGTGAAACCTCTGCTGGCTGGGCACTAACTGGCTGCAGATTTAGTAGGAGAGCCTTAATCTCTGCAATCTCAAACCCTAAGGTGTCCACCCTGGAGGCCAAAGGATCTCCCTTCTTGCGCCTCTTCTTAGAGGGGGCCTCTGCCAGATCCAAGCCACACCTTCTTGGTGCTGGACCTGCCGCCATACCGGATGGGAGCTACACAGCCCTTGTCTCAGGTGCTCGATACCAAGGCATGAGGGTCACTGGTCATGACCATCCTCCGGTTGGAGAGGAGCTAGGGACCCTGAACACACCGTAAGCATGCCAGCTTGGAAAGGCCTGGCACATAATTACAGCCTGTGCGTTATGTGCGGTGAGGGATCACACCTTCCGTAAAACCAATAAAAGAGAGAATACAGAAAGTGACAATCACAAAACTCTGTGGCAACCACCAACCGCGCATACAGTATACTGTATCAGCTGTATCAGGCTATTAACTTAGCTACCGACTACAGCTACTGCTACCGACTAGTGAAAACAATACGGCTAAACACACAGCATTATAGTGACCCTCAATTAAGTAGTAGTATCCGTGCATAAAGGTGAAAACACTTTGCACCTCAACTGAAAATTTGGTGAAAACAACAAATGCCAACTATACACAATTGTACACAATGTTGGCCAGAAATAAGGAGACTGGGTGAAAACAACATTCGGTACAAAATCCTTACTTGACACAAACAATATGTTTGCAAAGAGGGGAAGACACTCGGCAATCAAATAAGCACATATACACAAATATAAAATGGCAATGTTATAAATAACTTAAATTCAACATACTGCAATATAAGCAAGAATGGTTCTCTGTAGCGCGTTATTATGGTAAACGAATCTACTTACCTTTAGGCAAAAACAGCTTACATACATTAGTCTACCATCTGATATTTATGGGAACAGCGAGCTAAAAAGGCAAATCGCAGTCTCTGGAGAATGAGTTACAGTTGCTCCAGTGGCAGGAGGGTACCGGCACAGAGGGGGAGGAACATTCTTTGTGGGCCCCTAATCCTTTTAAAATGCAGATAACATATTTGATTTACGCAAATAAGATGTATTCATCACACATATATTCACACATACGCCACACAAACCTGTATACGTAAAATAAAATATTGATTGGGCAACTTAAAAGTTCTTAAGACACAAAATGTTGCAACAATGCACATTGCATTTGCTCCACTGATCCATGAATGGTTCAGCACTACCGCCAATGGACAGCACATATAGACTAAACTCATCACACCAAATGCTGTTCTTCTTCTCACCCCTAGCCTAGGCTAGACATTCATGGACAACACAATACATAGTGGTCCATAGCGCCAGGTAAGGTAAAGTAGACATGCAAACTACAGCGAAACCCAGAGCAGAAGCAGGGCAATGCTTAGGCCGCTCTCTCTCTCTCTCCCTCACTCATTCACATATGGTGCACAGAAGTTATTCAGGGCCCAGCAAAGTTAGACATGGCAGTTTCAATTCAGAAGTAGTTACTATAAAAGGGCATAAGCGGATAGCCTACTATGACGGGAGAGACACCCATTGTGCAATGTGCTAATGTGATGCGATTAATTCATTTAACAGCTAATATTGTATTTATTATTTCTAATTTGTATTAATAAACAGCCTGTGTGTGTATATATATATATATATATATATATATATATATATATATATATATATATATATATAATCTTGGTGCCCAACAGCAAGGACGCTTCAAGTTACTGGCCAAAGGGGCCCTTAAGGGGGTACAGCTACTGTGCCGGAAGAGCTGTATATAACACCAATAGCAGCTCAGATCAAAAAATAAATAAAATACATATTATTTTACTATTTGACACATCGTCATCATTGAAAATTGTTAATAATGAGAAATCAGCAGTAGCAAGGACAGAAATTAGGGGGCCCCCCTTAGTTGGTATGACAAGGTACTCAACTAATGCACGGCCGCCGATGGTCACAACAAATGAAATAGAAAGTTACGACATCGCAGCGTTGTCCATATTCCAATTACTAGCGAGCTGATTATCTCCGAGGGGCATTAGCCACGCTAGCAGAAACAGTGAGCCTTCTTTTATTTTAATTTATTTCTATCCAGCCAAGGTTGTGTATCTGTCTTTCTATCAGGCAGGCCGACGATGTGTTAGTGGTTTGCGAGTGCTTGCTGTACAGCGGCAGCTCCAACGCTATGGCGCTAGCGTCCACCGGCTGCCAACTCAGGTAGAGCAGATCAGGACAGCGGCGAGAGCCGTCGGCTGTGATTACCCAGCATGCCTTCATATCCAATGTTTTATTCATTGCATATGTTTTTAGCTGTCAGAGGCACACACACACGTTTTCTCGAACCCCCACACGCGCACACTTGCATACACACACACGCCCGCACCCATACATACACGCATGCATGCACGCACACGCATACACACACACACACACACACACACACATACACATTACATTCACATTAAGGGCATTTAGCAGATGCTTTTGTCGAAAGTGACTTACAATAACATACATGTGGAGTGTATGTGTGGTTGATAGCTGGTTTACAGCCTCACCTGGCCTGAGTCAGACTGATTCTGGCCATGTGAGGCTGTAAACCAGCTATCAACCACATACTGTATACACTCCACATCAAACGTACACACTTTGGCATTGTGAAATCTATTGTGTACATCTAATAGTCAATTGGCCAATTGCATCACAACTTTTCCTATTTTAATTAGCTGAACAAAAACATGCATGTGCAAATGTGCTATGAGAATATATGTTTCCAGTTGACTGCGCCTGCCTCTGTATGAGACCATTTAGATTTAAGACCGCTCCTGGCTCATTTCTGACCAATCAGGGCATCTCTTCCTTGATTATTTTGCGGAATCCATCTTGTTTGCCAATCACAGTTGCAGAAATGAGATGGGACGCTATTTTGGCTTTTTAGTTTCACAAGCTTTCTTCCGCTTTTTTCTGCACTCTTTATAACTTTAAAATCTTACCTACAACAGCTTTAAAGACTAGAAAAGAAGAAATGCATAGTTTACACGCACACACATACACACAGCTGCACACACAAACACACACTTTTGAATATGATCAAGAACATCCTCAGGCTACTCAACTAGGCAGCCCTTGGCTAAGGGATCAATAGTGTGCACCTGAGTGTGCGCATGTGCAAGTCTGTTCAGGTGTTCAGTGTGGGCTCAGTGACAGTGTTTGTGTAGGTTTTCATTGGCTGTAAGGCAATAGGCGGCTTGCAAGCATCAGCCTCAAGCCTTTCTGTAAGGCATCGCTCTGAGCTATGCAAGTGGGGGGGCTTGAGATTGTGTGTGCGTGTGTGTGTGTTTGCACGGTGTTCAACTTCCTCTTTTAAATGGTATGAATAATTAGGTTTGAGGCATCGTTTGTCTCCCACTATTTTATTTAGGTTTTGTGGGTGTCAATAAAAGATGGTCTTTATTTGGGTTTATTGTAATGCTGCTACTCGGAGCACTGACAACCTGATGCACAGGGAGATAATTAGCATTGCAAATCTCTCAGCTCGTTTGGTTAATGCAACTCATTTTTGCCACTCTCATTGTCGAATCACTCTCCCACAGCTCCTTTGCCTATGCCTCGGCATCGCTCTACTCCATCTCCTTTCATCTCCCCCACTCTTTACTCACTGATCATCATTTTCACTCACTCATGCTGTCTTGTTTGTTTAGCCAATCAGAGCATTTAGTCTGCTTATTTTGTTGTTTTTTCATTGCATCAATGTTTCTCCCACTGTCCCTTTTTCTTTATGCCTATTCCCCACTGTACTCTCATCTTACTTCTGCCCACTTTCTCTCCTTGTTCTCCCTGTCATATTCCCACGCTGGTTAGCAACATCAATTCATTTAGCAGGGTTTTATTGTTATCGGGCCAGGAGGTTCTGTCGGCCCGTATTCTCTCTTTCTCTCTCCCTCCACCTCTCCCTCCCTCTCCCCCTCCCTTTCTTTCTCCCTCACTATCCCTCCCTCTCTCTCTCCCCCCCTCCCTCTCACCCCCCCCCCCCCCCTCTCTCTCTCTCTCTCTCTCTCTCTCTCTCTCACTCTAACCCTCCCTCTCTTTCCTTCTTGCCCTCTCTCTGTCAGGAATGACTCATGCTGTCTCTGTTCATTTCCGTCCTTGTGTCTTTCTCTATCCTTCTCTCCTAGTGTTATCCTCCTCCTCCTCCTCCTCCTCCTCCTCCTCCTCCTCCTGGTCCTCCTCCTCCTCATCCTCCTCATCCTCTTTTCTGGCTCTTTTCCTTCATTCCTAGATCAACAATACAGTCTGTTCGGTGTGATTGATGTCCTTTGACGTTGTTCAAAATAATGATTATCTAATGATGTGCAGCTCTCTCTAAAGATGCACGCTTGTTGACTGTCTTTATAAACGGCAGATATGTGTACCAAGCGTTGTCGGTGGTATGCGAGGTTAAGCCGTCCAGTGACAGCCGTAATTGTCCAGAAGAAACGAGTGTGTAGTTCCTCTAATGGCCTTTAGGTGCCTTGTGCTCGCTGGATGCAGAATGACCCGCCGCCACTCTTTTCTTCATTCACTTATGATATCACTGCTAGTTTATCTTAATATTATGCTGTTAGTTATAGTTCATGAAAAAGCTAAGTTTGGTCATAGACTGGTGTGAGGCGGGCATTCAAGTCACGCCCTTAATGTGCCGAATATGGATCGTTTCCGTTGCTAGTTAAGATTGGCCAAAGAAGGCAAATCTACTTCCTCATCACAGAAGGCAGATCTACAGCCTCATAATGGTCGTGTGTTAACCAATGGGTGGCATCTGAAGAACAGTCAATGGTTTGAATGCACACACAGAAAATATGTGTGTGTGTGTGTGTGTGCTTGTGTGTAACATTCAAGGATCTTCTCTTTACATAGTGGCTTTACAGCCAGGTCATTGCAGCGACGGTATATTATAAAGGGGACATAAACAGGACAGGAGAAGTACTTCTTAAGTTGTACAATAACATACATATCTTGTAATATCTTGTCCTCCACCATTCCTGGTGGATGGAGTCCTGAGATGTATTGTTAAATGGCAAATCGTTGGGAGATATTTGACTTCTTGTGTAGAGGGTCTGTGATATTTCCACATGAGAAATGTACAGGAAAAAAATCAATGCCTGCTCTTTTTCTGACTAAGAGGGTTGCTTGTAAAACCACAAGCACACACACACACACACACACACACACACACACACACACACACACACACACACAGTTCACCTCTAGCATTCACCTGCCATTCTCCTAGATTTGCGTTATGTCAGCTTTCCACATGTTTAGGTCATGCATATAAGGTCAGGTCAGACCTAGCCCTGGGCTAAGAAAGCATGCACACACACACACACACACACACACATATGCACACACACACACACACACACACACACACATATGCACACACACACACACTTGCGTGTGCACGCATGCATGCACACCCACACACACACACACACACACACGCACACACACACATACACAGAGGACACACCTGCAGACACATATGTGTATGCCGGTATTGTCCAGAGCCATTAGCTTTGCTTTGCTGCACTGACCTAGCATGACCTGGACCCACTTCATCAGCCCTGTGTTTTACCGAGACTAGACTGTGTGTGTGTGTGTGTGTGTGTGTGTGTGTGTGTGTGTGTGTGTGTGTGCACGTTTACTCCCTGCTGTTATCAAGGGGAGGCCTATGTGAAGGACAAGCTGAACACAATGAATCTGGATGATTCTCTGACGCATGCAAACCGATGGAGGTGTAGCTGATGCACGATCAGTTTAAAAAAAGATTTTGTTTTCGTTTTTTTTCTCTTAACCTTTCAGTTAATTGGCTGTCTCGAAAAGCCGTATAGGGCCTTGTTGCCACTTTAAAAAAATGTGTCAAGGTTCGGGCAATCACCGACTGGCAAAGACATCAACAGCAAAAGAAGTGCTTTGTCAGGAAAACAGTAGGACCTACATAAAATTGTTCAGGTGCTCCAAGTTACTCCCAGTGCATACACAGTTAAAAAAGTTAAAACTGCACAAAGGACAATAGCTCACTTAGCTATAGAGTTAGCAATAGCTAACTCCCTGCTATCAAACGGTCTTATTTTGTCATATTCCACTGCTTATTATCTGATTCAGTTTTCTCTTCAATCTAGTGCCTGGCCTAGTTTTTCTTTATACCTCCTGCTATTGTACAATATTGATTCTTGCAATTTTCTTGCCATAAGTCATAAAAGTGCTGAATCAAAACTGCAATTGACACAGCCTTGGCCACTGCCATGGTTATTGATCAAGTACTGAAGGACCAGGGTAATGGAGGAGTCGCTAATATACTAATGTGCATTTAAAAATACCCTTCATGACCACTTTCCACATGGTGGCTGTTGACGTAAGGTAAACACAGGTGCTGCTCATCAAAGTAAATTATGTGTTGGTTCAATTAATTCAATTCAATTTATTCAATTCAATTTATTTTCTATAAAAGAAAGTCAGGTCACCAATATTAGCCACACCTGTGTGAAGCGGTCAACACATGATGAGCTTTCGGGGGTTGGCGTTGCCAATGTTTTCCTATGGAGTCGAGTGTGAAGCCCAGCCTAGCATCTCATTAAAGGTGTGCATGGCAGGTAATTCGATCCTGGATTCAAACAGACTCCTCAATAACAGACGGCAGAGCACTTGACCCACATTAGCAGCGACAAGCAACTATTCTTTTCCTTTTATCGCTGTGAGCCCCCGGGGGACACTGGCGAGGTGAAGGAGGTTTAGAACACACACACATGTACACACACACACCACACACACACATGCAGGCACACACAGTAACACACACACACCCACACACATACTATAACAAACAAACACCTATCAGTTGTGTTTGTTGTGTTTAGTACTTTGCTTAATGGCATGACGAGGTCATTTTTCTTTAGAGTAAGGAAACATTAACCGTTAACCTTTTCTAGACTGGATTAATGCGTAGAATGGAAGCCACTTCTCAATTACTTGTGTGATGAGACAGTCAGGAAACTATCAATTTTCAATCAATTGTGCATGCATGAATGAAACAAAATAAACAAATGCACCACAGCTACTAAGGTAATTACCATTTTGGTTTACTCAATTGATTGATTCAGAAATTAAGCTATTCTTGTCCTTATTTTTAAATAGATATGTCGGTGTACTGCCTCCACTGTTATCTCAGCCAATCAACGGTAACATACTGGTCTTTATTTTTTCATCCTGCCGACACATCCCGACAGAGCATAGTTCTGAGTTGAACTTCTAACATGAACCCTCTTTCTCTCGGCGTGCATCTCACATCTCACACAAAAATGGCCAATGATGAAACCTAATTTCATCAATTTTGTCTACTTCCTGACATCATTTAAATTGGAGCTTTCGCCATGTCAGCTTGGCTCCCTATTTACATTCAAACCAGTTGTTTCCTTCTGTGAATCTGAATATGTGTGCTCCACACTTTATTATGAGGAAACCCTTTGAAATGAATGCTGCAGGATTTGCAGTGTAGTTAAATGCAGAAATTATAGCCCAACACACACACACACACACACACACACACAAACACACGCACACCCATAATATCTAATAAAATAGAAATAATGATTCATGCATACCAGCAGCCACAGTGCAGAATACACACACACTCTCTCTCTCTCTCTCTCTCTCTCTCTCTCTCTCTCTCTCTTTCACTGCAGCCTACTTCCATATACATAATAAGCACAGATATATCACAATATCGTTCGCAATACACCCCCCCCCACACACACACACATCTGCTTTTCATGTCTATTTTTTTTCAATTCTCTCTCTCCTTCTGTCTCATTATCTCTCTCTCTCTCTCTCTCTCTCTCTCTCTCTCTCTCTCTCTCTCTCTCTCTCTTTCTCTCTCTCTCGCTCTCTCTCAGTCACTTGCTCTCTCTCTTTCATTTCTTCTGAAGGAAATCATTTGCCTCTTTCCTGCCAATATGGCATCTACCCACGCGTCCCGCTATATATAGGATGCTGCTGCCTTCCCACAATCCTCCTCTGCCCCTCTTCCTCCTCCACGTCAGTCTTCCAATCAAACACTCACTTAAAAAATGGAAGTAAAAATGGGAGTTTGTTCCGCATTTCCAGTGTAGCTGCAAAATCCTTCATTGTCCTTGTTAAAAAAAAAACCTCATCTTTCTGGTAAACCGTATCTATATTGTCCTTTTGCTGGGATAAGTAATTTATAGTTGTCCAACTACTTTTAAGAGGGCTGTTTTACTAACATTACTACTAATGGTAGTGGCGTTGCTGTTAAATCCTTGGCAGAATTGTGATCAATAATTTTCAGAAAATAGGTGTGGCCTACAGGTAATATAGGATTGGTCTGATTTTTTTGTGTGTTATTGTTGTTATTGTGATTTTAAATTGATCTATACAGCTGTGAGTGTAGACGTGTGGTTCCCGTCATTTCCTATAGACATCAAACTACATTGTTTTCTAAATGTCTTGATTCACGTTCAAACTGAACAACAACTGTAGTTATACTGAGTTTGATACGTTTCCAATTTAGTTGCCATTCAATGTTTGTTTATATATATATTTTTTATTACAAGAGCGACTTAATGGTTTCTATGTCTTTACAGAATATGGTTAAGCAACTTAGTCAGCTACTTTTCTCACATGTGATGTTTTCACATTTTGGTCCTCTTTTAAATACTGTGAACCCAACCAAGCTGAATCAGGGTGAAAGTAATGAGCCGCTGATTCAGGCCGAATCAACCAAACTGTAGTATTGTGTGAAAACGCCCTTAATGCCCCGATAAATATGGCAAAAACAAAATTGCCGTGTTCGCACAGACAAAATGACAGGTTAGTGTGACGAATGTATAACCGCACATATGTATCAACAGGCTGTAATATCTACACATAGCCACTAGGGAATAGAAATAAATATATAAGTTGTATTAACCGCACCTGGCCACCAGATGGCAGCACACATAATACACTGGGGACAGGTGCTCAACACTAGCCAATCAGAGCATAGTATGCGCCATAGAGGCCACGCCTGCCCAGGTACTACCAAACCACACATCCGGGGAAAGGGCAGAAACCCTGGGCCACGTATCTGGAGAGATATCTGGCTACGGGTCGCTCCACGCGTGAACTATACATACCTCTCCTTTTGCTTCATTGATAATATACATAAAGCTAAACAAATAAAGTGAGTTAAAAGCGATCCTGTGTCGACGGCCTTCTTCCTCAAAGAATAGCACAACATTAGCAAATTGGAAGCGCCATATTGGGCTTTGATCGCCACAGTGTCATCAAACTTTTCCCACACGCCCCCCTAACACATTGTGGCCTGCAATTGGTCAACAATACCACATGAAGGTCTACCACTCAACTCGTGTCATTAAACAAACAGCCCACACATTTTATCTATGCCCAAATCGCCGAATTTGGTCAACTTATTTGTGTGACACACATCTTTTGTGATTCTGTCTCTAGACTGTAAGGGCCATGCCATGGTAACGTGACCAGATTTCTGAAATGAAAAACAGGGACATTTTTAGTTTGGCGGTCCCTACATCAAAAAAATATCTGTTAATATTTCTGAAATTAAAAAATGTTTGGGACATGTTTACATTTTGCTTATTGTTATCATTTTAACATTTAATTTGTAGCGGTAATAACAATTGTAGACATCAACAATTGCTTTTTGACTAGTTCGAATTCCAAGCCAACATATCCATAATGTAATTCTGACTAGTAGCAATTCTACTTAAAGATATCTACAATTCATTTCTCACTGGTCAAAATGTTAATTCTTGATATCAACAGTGAATTTCTTACTAGTGGAAATGTTCATTGTAGATATGTTACTTATTTACAACTAGTCCACTTTTAACATTGACTTCTATTCAAATTCTATTAGATATCTATAATTCAATTTTGACGTGTTATAATTCCCAGTCGACATATCGATAATAATTTTGACTAGTTGCAATTCTAATGAATTATATCTACAACTCAATTCTCACTAGTGAAAATGTCAATACAGCTATGTTCAATTCTTACTAGTGGCAATGTTCATTGTAGATATCTACAATTGTTCTTACATTACAGATATCATAAATTAAATTGTAGATATCTAAAATTTAATTCTGACTAGTCAAAATTAAATTATTGATATGTCCGCTTGGAATTGTAACTAGTAAGAATGTCATTACGGATATCTGGAATTGCATTTTAGATATCTGAAATACAATTTTAACCAGTGAAAATTATATTTGTACTAGTAACAATAATAGTTGAGATATCTACAATTCCTTTTATAACTAGTCAGAATGTAATTTTAGATATCAAAAAAGGAATCTCCACTAGTCAAAATGTCTTTGTTGATATCTTCAATGGCGTACGTACATATCTACAATGAATATGGTCATTTTGGTGATGATGACGAACGAAAATGGAGAGAGAAAGACGAGAAGGCCAAACCATGGATGTAAGAAGGACTTTCTAGAGACCGCATAAACCTTGATTATATGCCCGTTCAATGGCAAAACATTTCCGTTGGATTTTAATAATCTCCTGCTTTGCCATCTTCAACTTCTTCTACTTCGAAACAAATTCATGGCACTAGTTGCCATGCCAACATTTGTTGAATATTCAAGAGGTAGACAGATTTAAAAGTCGACCAATGGCTTTGTGGTACTTCAATGATATGACGCCCACATATCGGAAATGCAATTGTTATTCTGAAATGGGAAATTACATTTCCACTAGTCACAATCCTTTTCAACATGTGGAAATTCAATTGTAGATATCTATAATCGTTCTCTCTATAAGTCATTCTTACTAGTGAAAAAGGAATTACTGATATCTATAATTCATTTTAAGATATCTGTGAATCAGTTTTGACTAGTCGAAATGTAATTTCTACATGTGAAAGTATATTTGTAACATGTCAACATTGTTTAACAGATATCTTAAATTAACATTTTAACTAGTCCAAATTACATTTTGACATGTCGAAATATCATTTTGACTAGTGAAAACTAAATCGCTACTAGTCAGCCCTACTGATTAAATGTTAAAACAGCTTGCCATAGTACATGCCCAATGGTTGACTATGATGTATATGAAGCTTTGGTAAACCACCTAAAAACAATTGTATCTCTGAATATGATTGGCCATTGTATCCCTAAAGGTGATTGGTCACCACGGCTGGCCCCGACCACTTAGGACCAAAAAGAAAACCACCCGAGCGAGCAGGAAAACACTTTGTAAGCACGAGAGAAAAGACAGCATTTGTGCGCACGGGGGCGTCAGTTGCGTGCTGCTTCACTGTATGTGTGCACTCAGTGAATGATTTTCTCCTCGCAGGCTATATTATTGCTCTCGCGAGCAGATAAATACTGTGTGCAAGTGCAGTAAAAGTGCTCGCCATAATCATTTGTGTGCACGGATGTGTTAGTTGTGCGCATGCGAAACATCATTTTTACTCACCATTTTTGGCAGTGATATGTTGCCATATACGTGGCTTCTCCGATGAAGAGCTGATGTTATTAATTGTGTGCGTGTGCTTGTGCTTGTGCGTGTGCTCGTGTGTGTGTGTGTGTGTGTTGTTTCAGGCGACTGATTGAAACCCCTCGCTCTCTGGGATGGGAGGTGCTGTTCTTTGTTATGCTGTATTGTACTGCTTTCAGTTTCAAGGGTAAAAACCTTCACACTCTAATTGATTTTCCATTATTGCTGTTGATTTTACTCTTCATCTTTTTTTGAAACTGCTTTCAGGTGGTCCTAAAGAGCGTTCTTGAACACACACCCCATGACATGGCAAAGTTCCTTTTCATGCTTGATGATGAGTCTATTTCCCAGTAATACATTTGTATTTATATGGTTCAGGTGTGTATTCATTTGTGATAGGGTGTTTTGACATCAGGGAAATTATGTTGTGGATACACATTGGCAACTCAACTGCTGATTGGTGAACCTTTCTGGCGCTGCTCGTGAGCAAACCATAAACTCCCCACCCAAATTGCATTGGACAATATCAATGAACAGAAATATATGTAATGCCAGACGGCAGAGGTAAAATGGACTGCACTTTTCAGACCAGTGGCCACTCCAAGCGCTTTACAAGTTTGCCAAATTAGGGATTGGTAACTTGCTCTGGGACACTTTGACACTTGGAGGAGCCGGGGATCGAACCAGCGACCTTCTGGTTGCCAAACAACCTGTTCTACCACCTGAGCTACTGCCGCCCATAAAAATACTCAACATTGACTCCCTGATAACCAAGCACAGATTTTCTTTTCTTTTAGTTGTAGTATTAGCTTTTTAATTGGTGGAGAACTAGAGTTAAATGAGGGGTGATATAAGCCCTGGCCTGACCTGATCGTGGTACCTCTGTCTACCTGTGTTCTTGCTGCTGATATTCCTGTGTTTCAACAAGGTTGAAACCTCCACCTCCATAATGAATGTTGATTCTTCTTCTGAACTCTCTCTCTGGGTAATGCTGAAAGTGTATTAACATAATCATCTCAATAATGCAAAATGCCTGTCTTTGTGTGGTTGTGTGTGTTTCCCGATAATTGCGTTTCATTTCATGAATGCGGTCATTTGCATATGTGATATGTGCACGCATAGAAACACAGAGGCTCTTAAAGACACCTAATCATGTAGATGGCAATGCTTGTGTGTGCGTGTGCGTGTGTGTGTGTGTGTGTGTGTGTGCAAGCATGTGCGTGCAGCCTGCTTTACTTTACTAGTCCCCATAACAACACCCCAGCCCTACTCCTGTTCCTTTATCCGA
>JAOPHQ010001135.1:0-35000 GCA_030340625.1 Merluccius polli | reverse complement strand
TGATTACGGTGTTTACATGTCTACAATAATGCCAATAAGACTGGAATACTCCACATGTCTTCATTCAGTATTGATTACTCCCACTATGGGAATGCTGTTTACATGGCAGTGTGTTAATCTGAGTATTACATCAGTATGACATCAGTCCAGTGTTGTCTTGTGTACGACTAAATATTTATTGTTATTTATTTAATTTTAATGTTGAACAAGTTGAAGCCTCTCCCCTGTACTGTACCTGGATATTACAGGAGCCAAAATACATTTCATAATCACAATTCTAACTGCTCACTTTGTTTAAATACTTTTACTTTTACTTCTAATACTTAAGTACATTTTATATCAGAAAATTACTTTTGGTACTTAAGTACAGTAAATGTCAGGTACTTTCAGACTTTTACTCAAGTAATATTCTAAAAGGTGACTTTTACTTCTACCAAAGTCATTTTCTGGTAAGATACTTGTACTTTGACTCAAGTATCGCTTTCAAGTACTTTATACAAGACTGGTCAAGGCTCCTCGCAGGCCTGGCAGGAGGTTAAACCAGCCTTGTGCTGTCCTCATTCATAAAGGTTCCTTGAGAAGGTCTCATGTATGATCTGGCGTCAGAGTGCTGGTTGGGCGGTGGGGTGGCATTGCCAAGGTTCATTGAAGCCAGGTTCAACTGTGCTGTGCTGTCCTTATTCATCGAGGTTCCCTGAGCAGGTCTTATGTACGATTTTGATCCTGTGTCCGAGCTGTGGTTGGTGGTCGAGGTGGCATGGCCAAGGCTCTGCAGCCAGGTTTAACTGCATGAAATCCCCTTGAGCAGAATTCATGTATAGTTTTCACTTTGCTGTTGCTGGCCATGTCTATGTCCATAGACTAAACCTAATCTACTCTCAACCAGGAATAATAAATGATATATTATACATAAGTAATAATATAGAAATATTATATAATGTATTGGTTGTCGGGACTGGTGAAATATTTGGTTCAAACAAATGCATTTTGATAAACTAAATCTATTAACACAAAACAAACTAAAATAGTGTTGGCCTCTACTTGAATTTCCCAATCAATGTTTTTCCTGGGATCTAGAAACTCCCATGAGAAAACACTGTCTGCTGCAAACTGAGGTCACGGAGGTGTGTGTGTGCGCGTGTGTGTGCATGTATTTTATGTGGCTCAAGTTATATTTTGAGACAAACTTTGAGCCCACTGCTGCCATCCAGGACTCACATATACATGTGAGTTTATGTTTCTTAAGATATATATGTCGAACTAACAGTGACCCATCCTCTGTGATATCCCATTGTGTATGTGTGTGACTCTGTGCCCACACATATGACTCTGTAACTGTTTGTTTGGGGGTGTTGGGAGTGTGTGTGTGTGTGTGTGTATATGTGTGTGTGTGTGTGTGTGTGTGTGTGTGTGTGTGTGTGTGTGTGTGAGAGAGTAAGCCATCATTGGTAACTGAGATAACAAATTGTATCTGAGACACGTGCATAAACACCCACACACACCCCACCCCACACAAACACACATGCATGCGTGTGCACACCAAACACACACACACACACACACACACACACACACACACACACACATAGATAAAAGGCTACTCTGCCTGTTCATAGCGCGATGAGGCAGAAATCAAAGTCAAGCTGTGAACTTATAAAACAAGATGGAGATGAGCCACCTCGGGGAAGAAGGAGGTTTATCTGGATTTGGCAGAACAGAGGAGATGCCCCGCTTCTAACCAGACAGCAATAAATCTGTGTTGTGTTTATCGCCCGGGTATCCCATATGCATATACATGGTTGTATTGTGAGGCAAACAATGTTGCAGTAAAACATGTAACTCCTGTACCAGCCCCCCCCCCCCCCCCTTGCGCGGTTGATTGGACTGTATAATTGGACTGCTTAGTTCCCAGTGGGGGGGGGGGGGGGGGGGGGGGGGGGGAGACAGAGGGCCAGAGAGAGAGACTGCTGCGTGAGCGTGATTTCTTTGATCCTTTAGTGTGTATTTATGCCTGCATGAACCCTTAAGCCTGGGTTAGAGCTCAAAAACATCAACCTTGAGGTAACATTGATGCAGGTTATGCAAATAATACAATCCAAAGTCAGCATTTGCACACACACATACACACATATTCATGCATACAAATACACATAGTATGCATACATAGACAGATCAGTGAAGCTTTTAATTCTCTTAATTATGTGAACTCTGTTCTAAAAAGATGTGGTTGATTCAAGGGAAGCAGAATGATACACACACACACACTCCCATCCACAACACCAATAATATGCAATATGCAATAATATACATCAGAACCATATTTAAAACAATTTGACGTGTGGTGTAGTAGCAAAGTTAGCGACTGCTGAAGTGTTTGGTCGACACCAAGTTAAACAGAACTGACCTCTTGAATTTTAAAGTGTATAAATTATGAACGTGAACACACACACACACATATGGAGAGTTGTTTAGACCTCGGAGACAAAGTTAGATTAACAATCTCTGTAGCATCGACTCGGCGGCTATGTGTGATACGCTCCGCTGAAAGTCGGCCCCCACGGGAACAACCAGGGCCTCATAAATAAACATGGACCCCAAATCTGCTCCCATGGCCTCCCTATGTCTCTCTTTTTCTCTCTCTCTCTCTCTCTCTCTCTCTCTCTCTCTCATACTCTCTATTTCGGTACCGCTGCGAGACACAGACTCTGCCGCAGCTGTCGACAAGGGGGGAGTGATTATAGGTAAGAAATAAGTAATGAATGAGTAATGATACAGCTCTATTTGATGTATTATGTTAATGAGCGTATATTTAGAAAAAGAAGACAAAGAAAATAACGATTGGCGAACAAAGCATTTTAAAATATAAATGGGAAAGGGGAGATAGAGGGGAAAAGAGATGGAAATAGTGAGAGACAGGGAAGTGAGAGACAGCATGCAACAACAGATCACATCATTAAACTACTTACTGCCCTAGAAACACCTTGAGGGGGGCTTTTTTATAGTCGTCTATTATATTTGTGTAGCCCTTAATGACAGTTTCAAAGGGCTTTACATGCCATATATTTATGACAGCCCCCTAACCCTAGCCTCCCAAAGGGCAAGACAAAACTAATTATCAAGGAAGAAACCTTGAGAAGGAGCACAGAGTGGGGGATCCCTCCCTCCAGGGATGGTTAGGAGTGCAATGGGGTGCCATAATTTACATATTTTTAACATACACAGTAGTATTACAAGCAAACACAAGTACAATTTAAAAAATTGAAAACTGGTATTGTCTATGGTGATGAAGTGCTGGCTGGTGAGCAAGCTGGTAGCCATCAGGTGGGGTGGCCAGGCGTCCACTCAAGATCACAGCAACACACTAAAACAGACACAGCATTATGGTTAGATGTGGCAGGGTGGACAGGAAACCTCTATTCGGCAGTAGGGGTAGGCTAGTGCTGGCTAACAGGTCGATTTAGCTGTAGTGAGAGCTGAGGGACACCCCCAGGAGCCAAATGAGAGGCTAAAGAGGTAGGTTTTAGGATAGGTAGGTTTTAGATTTTTACAGAGTCAGCTTCCATGATTACAGGTGGCAGACCGTTCCACAGGCAGGGCGCTCGATAAGAGACGCTCTGTTTCTGCTGATTTTCTTTTTAACTTTTGGAATTGATAGAAGGCCAGCTCCTGAAGACTGGCGGGCCGAGAAGGAAAATAGGACAATAGGGAACAATAAGGTCCGTCAGGTAGGATGGTGCTAATCCATGCATGGTTTTATAGGTAAGTAGCACCTTAGAGCTAGTGTTGCTTTCGTCAACGAAAATTATGACTAAATATCGTCGTCAACGAACCTTTATCACGTGACGAAAACGAGACGAGACGCAACGAAAATGGTGGTCATGTGACGAAAACTATAATCAAATTTATAATGCAATATTGTTGACGAATAAAAACGGGACTAAATGTGGTTTTCAAAATAAAAACTCTTTTCGTCCCGTTCATTTCGTCCCGCTATTAATATTATTTAGAAATATTTCTGTTTCCTGAGTCTCGGGGCTGCATCAGCGCACTGCGAAGACGCAAGCGACGTCACTTCCTCAATCCCCACTCGCGGCAAGTTAAAGGCCTTTACACACCGGGCGTTTTTTTTCCTGTGATTAATTTGCACGTAAATATGAGTTTTCTTACTGTTGTTTTTGTCATGAGTACTTTCACACAGAACGCAAATATTACGCGGCGAAAAAGCCGCTTCACTTGTATTGAACAAATGTCGCAACTGTCGCAGATTCGCATCGCTGCCGCTATGAATAGTTTTGATGTGAAATAGGCGAGTATACATTTTCGTGTCGTGTATTCGTCACGCCCCGGTGTGTAAAGGCCTTAAAGCTCAAACAAAACCTGGCAGGTTAGCCATGTGTGTGTACTTCTTACATGTTTGGTGGGTAAAATAAATATGTTGTAAATTCAAATCAGAGCGTCTTCCATGTCTGTAATTGAATGTTTTCTTGAGTCTATAAGGTAACAATAATATAATAATAAGATAACCTTGTTTGACTTGTGAAATGGGTGACTTAAAGAACATTTTGGTTTTGTCTATACTATACTAGGTACTTGTACTATATTTACTGGTTTAAATAGAATTGCATTACTAAAAAGAGACTAAAATACAATGTTCATTAACTAAAACTAGACTAAAATGTCATCAGTTTTCGTCGACTAAAACTACAAAAATAGTCATGGATAATTCTGACTAAAATAAGACTAAAATGCTCAGACTTTTAGTCGACTGAAACTTGACTAGACTAAAATAGTACAAACGTGACTAAAACTAATAAAGACTAAAATGACAGTTTGACACAAAGACTAGACTAAGACTAAAATGAAAACAGGCCGCCAAAAACAACACTACTTAGAGCTCACCTGGCATTATTTTTGAGCCAGTGGACGGAATAGGTAATAGGAGTAATGTGGTCGAATTGGTCGAACCAGAGAACAGCGCATTACAGTAATCTAGCCTAGATTATATAAACACGTGGATGAGTGTCTCTGCATCTGCTGCGGATAACATTGGTCTGATTTTAGCAATGTTTCTAAGATGAAAGAATGCAGTTCTGATAATACTTTTAACATGTTGACCAAAATAAAAGCATAGGGTTGAACAAGATTTTTGACACATGAAATTTTGGAGATAACAGAGCTCTCAAAACACAGTGTGACGTCTTTAAATTGTGTTTGTTGTTGCTTCGGGCGATGATCATCAGCTCCATTTTCCCTGTGTTAAGCTGCAAGTAGTTTTGGGACATCCGTTTTTTGATTGCAGTCAGGCAAGATTCAACCTTCTGGATCTGGGAGGAGTCGTTTGATCCAATATGAATGTAGATTTGAGTGTCGTCAGCATAACAGTAAAAGCTAATTCCTTAGCCGCAAATAATATAATAATATTTAATATAAATAATATAATAGTATAAGAGGAAGCGTGTAGATTGCAAAGAGCAGTGGACCTCTTTGGGGAAGACCAAAGCTTAGGTTGCAGTGTTTCGATTTTAAATCTCAAACAAATTGCGTTCTGTTTGTGAGATAAGATCTGAACAAGAGAAGAGGCTTTGATGCCAACATAATGTTCAAGCTGATCAAGAAGAATGCTATGGTCAACTGTGTCAAAGGCGGCACTGAGATCAAGCAGCACCAGCAGGGAGCTTGAATTGCTGTCCATGGCAAGGACAAATTTGTTTACCACTCTGGTCACAGCAGTTTCAGTGGAATAGAAAGTCCCAAAGCCAGACTGAAAGGGTTCCAATAAGTTGTTCGTCATCAGATAATTGATGGTTTAGCTATAATTATTTCCAGTACTTTAAAAAGAAAAGGATGGTTACGCCAGCAACCCACTGACACCGACGCAGGCGCGCTCCGGCTCCGACGCGGTTCTGCTCTGTCCTACGCGCGGCGTCATATCCCACCGGGAGCGTTTCAGATGCGGAGCGCTGAAATGAAATGACATGAGAATTACACGATAATTTGTGGATGTAAAAGGAGAACAACAAACAAATAAAAGATTAGGGTTAGTGCCTGTCTGAAGTTGACTTGCTGTTGCTTTGTCTGTCAGAAGTTGACTTGCTGTTGATTTGTCTGTCAGACGTTGACTTGCTGTTGATTTGTCTGTCAGACGTTGACTTGCTGTTGATTTGTTTGTTTTTCCTTGATTTTTGTGCTTCTACCCTGAGTAAGTTAACCTGACTCCGCCAGATGGAATGATTCGCGTTGGCTCAGCATTTCCATCTGGAACCTATGTTGGTGATTGACGGGCCAAATCAACCAATCAGATCAACGAAGCGTATGACGTGATAACAGAACATCGAGGCAAGCTCATCAAGTAAACAAGTCGGGAGAAGGGCAAAAGCATATTTTCCTCCGAGAAAAGCCTCCAGTGCCGCTTTTTGCTCATCTTTTAGAGAAGGAATACTCTCTAATTCTGCTAAAACTTGCTCGATAGCTGCACGCATCTCGATCACATCCGCGGAAGCCGCCATGTTGTTTAGACTGAAGAGTCGCTCCTCATTGCGTCACACTTGAACCCGCCTCAAAACCAACGCCGATTGGACGATCATTTGGTGATCGGCTCCAAATTATCTCCGTCGTGTAATGCCAGTCTGAACTGTGAGTGGAATATCATGGAGCTCGCGAGATTAGGCTGGTCTCGCGAGGCTATGAGTAAGTAGGCTATATAGCTAAATGTTTTCTTTTATTGTCTCATTTAATTGTGTTTATTGTTATGTTCTACTTTGTTGTGCTGTAGCCTACAGCCAAAGTTAATGCAGTTAAAGTCCAGTTATGAACGACATAGATCAAAGATTTGTGGCTGGAAAATGACCGGATGCTCTATGGCTTTTACTATCTGACTTTCTGCCCATCTGCTCTGTGCAGCTTGACGCGACTAGGCGCGTATCTGGAGCAAGAGAAAAGTGCTCAATGAAAAGTGAGTATGAGCCTGGTTTTATAGCCACTTACCTTCTGTGTCCTTCTGTAGCAGACTTCCCAGCATGCAGCAGGTGTCAGTCTGGTGAGTTTGGACAAGAAAGACAACCATTGGATCGAAGCACACATCTTGGTGTCTATCGATGAGATGTCAACACAAGTGACAAAATCCTTAGTTAATATCTCCTGAGGAAAGCTTTTCAAAAACATATTTTAAAAATGAGAAATGTGATTATGAAATGAAACTGTGGAAACCTATTGTTATTGTAGGGATTCTTATTATTTTTCCGAAATGGTAACGCCTAAAACTTAGCCCCAGATTGCTCTTAAGTTTATACATTTGTATATGTATAATATGTATCCCCGGTAAGCAGGTCTCCAAAAAGTCTACAGCGGCCATAGGGGGCGCTATAATTAGCACTCAAGGGGGCGATGGCTGGGGTCGGCAGTGTGTGTGGGCTGGAAATACCTTTCGAGAGTGCTTTTTTTTTTTTTAGAAATTAGGTTTTAATGATGTGGATCTACATACCTTTAATGATATGTAGTCCATATGTTTAAAGCCCCTTCTTTATGTTTCCATACTGATCGTTCTCTCTCTCTCCTCCTCTGTCTCTCTCCTCCTCACTACTTTCATCACTCCAGAAAGTGTTGCATGACCCTGTAACAGACCTCACACCAACAATCAATATTATGTGTGTGTGTGTGTGTGTGTGTGTGTTTGCATGAGCATAAGTGTGTATGTGTTTGTGTATGTGTTTGATCAATAACCAATCTGATTACAATTAATATATGATCGACCAGCATAAACATACACACAAACCTAGAAACACACGCGCGCACACACATTGACGCATACATACATACATACATACATACATACATACATACATACATACATACAAACATGCCTAGATACACTTACAAACATCAACAACTAGGAAACTTCTCTTGGTTGGCCTCTCTTGGAAGGACCAAATTCACAGCATTACGAGCTCAGATAGACAACTAGCCAGGGAATGAGAAAAAAAAAAAATCAATTCAACATTACCTTCATAAATAGTCAATGTTTGACTCAAGACTATATTCAATAGATGTATGGCCTGTTAACTGACTTCTTAACTGTCAAACTATTGGCTATCATAACAGTGAATAGCCGTGATGCCAAACCCTGATGTAGTTGACCTAATGCTATCCGTTATCACTTTTTCTCTGTTCCGAATTATAAATAAGCAGGTTATTTCTGTGAATGAAAAACGACGATAAAAAATGTTGAATTAAATGTTGTAGACTAATGGCTGAGATGCAGGAAGACAAGACATAGCTGACAACAGGGAGCAATGGTGAAACAAAAACTAAGTGGGCACTGGTTAAAAATGTTTGAATGACCCTGTGTGTCGGGTTCAAAAGTTTCCGATTGTACATGCTCAAATAAACACACAAACAAAGCCAGCAACGCCTCATTTAAAGTGTGTCAATTTTTCACAGCTTGTCTCTTTCTTTCTTTTTTTTTCTCTCTCTCTCTCTCTCTCTCGCTCTTCATCCCTCTATGGGCCTCCTCCCTTTTCTTCTGCTCTACGTTCTCATTCTCCTTTAATGTCTGCTTCTTATAAACGCTCTCACACTCTCTCTCTCTTTCGTTCACTCTTTTGTTCCCCATCGCCCTTCGTTTTCCCATGTGTTCCCAGCTCTTTCCTGTCACTTTCAGAGAACAGACGGACATTTTTGTCCACAAACGCCCCTCTCTTGTTCCAATCCTTTTTATGTATTGAGCCCCATCTTCCCCAATGGAGCGCACTTTTTTGTATTCCTCTCCTCCGTTCCCACTGTAAGAGTCGAGCCTTTTCTTCTGTTTCCTTTATCTGTTATCTTAAATGAGCCCCTCTTGCCTGCCTGCGCTACACTTTTACTGCATGCTGGCTTACAGTCATGACAAGGTATTTTCTGCGCTATTCTAATGCGAAAAATGTATGGCAAAGTATACGACGAAATGTAATTACAAATACTTACCCTTAAAGGACTAATTCACTCTAGTTTTAACTGTTCAAGAGTAGGCCAAGTACAATCAACTATATAATAATATATAATATTGTTATGATGAATTAGTCCTTTAATTGCTGATTGGTCTGATTTCCGCGAGTCTGAATTAACTCAACATGAGATCCTGTCATGCATGCAGCTCCTCTGATTGTTTTGAGCTTGTTTTGATCACGTTAGACACATTAGCAGGAAATATGATGTGATGTAAAGTACTACAATATAGCACTTCTCAAGGCACTCGTAACACACCCCAGATCTACCAACTGTCTCAAAATTAAGATATTAATCAGCAAGCTAGAACCTTTGCAGTTTCAAATTCTATTAATTTATTAAAAACGAGGACATTTCGACAGGCTGGGAACAGGGACTGTCCCTGCTGACCACAAGGACCACCCTTTTCCAGCGATTGACGGTTGCATGTCACTCGGGGGGGGGGGGGGGGGGGGGCATTTATTGAAATGGACATTGTTAAGGGGGATATCCTCTATGTGCATACCAAGTTTCAAGGCCGTGCGATTTTCTGAAGTGTATTTGTGATTGATAGAACAATGTTCGCTAATGTAAATAATTGGATTTGCCAATTTTTCAATCAGACACATCCATAGAGCATGTGTACCATCTTTCGTGTAAAGGCAAAATTGTTCAGTATGTCAAATAAGGCCTATACACCAAGTGTCTGAATTTTCAGTGTGGCCAGTAGCGGAACAAGTCAGAGGCGGGCTGGGGGGCGGGGCAAATGACCGGGCCCTTACGGTACGCGTTTGTCGACGGGGGGGGGGGGGGGGGGGGGGGGGGGTCAATTGTCGACGGTGGTGCGCGATTATCGACGGGGGAGGACGCGATTGTCGACCGGGGGGGGGGGGGGCTGGTGCGGTGCGTGGTTGTCGACCGGGGGGGAGGGGGGGGGGGGGTGCGCGGTTGTCGACGGAGGGGGGATTTGCGAAAATCATTCACAGCCCCCCCTGAACCTCCGCCCCTGAGTGTGGCGGGGCTGGGATGTGAGTGTTATTATAGCGCCCCTTATGGCTAAATGGTGCCAAAAAGTTTGGATAAATATTTGTTGGGGATACAAATATGTTGGACAACTTTGAAAACTTTTGAGCAGTCAGGGCCTGAGCTATAAGAGTTATCATCCCGACAAAAACAAGAGGTATAGTTACACTGTGAATACAATAATAGTAATACAAGAGATGAGCCAATCGCCAATCCATACATTTCCTACCTCAAACAGCCTGAATGACAAAAGGAAAGTTCATTACTTTCTAAGACATGCTGCTAGTGTCAAGGCTGTATACATGGGAGTGATTGAATATAGGATAATTTATCTCTAGTTGAATGATTTATCAACAGATAGGATTTGTGTTGATTGAGTAAGTACACGTTTGCTATGAGTGCAAAAGGCAGATATGGATCTTAGTTCATTATGGCTGTGTCTATCCTATCCTGCCGTTGTGTGTGTGTGTGTGTTTCTTTTCTCTCCCGCACTGACTGGATGCCGGGCCTTGTGTCATTTCACGTGCGCTGCCTAGTGTAGTTGTTGCTTGGGGGCGTGACCCATGCCGTGAACAATCAACTGTCAATCACTGGAGAGTTTACAACCACAATGCGATGCAGCGTCTTAGAACCACGAAATGGGAGAGGCAAATCGATTTCAAACCTTTGGTCATATATGATGCTCTATCCATATAAATAGGCTTTTGACCAATCACTTAATTTCACCCATATTGTCCCTGTAAAGCAGTCTATGTGCTTAGGAGAAATATCCTGTGAATCATTCTAAACTTGTTTACCAGCCAATCACATAATTTCACCCACATGGTACCCTGTACAATTTGCGTAGAAGGGGTAGATAGGATTGAATCAAAACCCGACACATCGTCTCCTCCATTTTGCTTGAGCCGGCAACAGTCAACCCTGTCAATCACTGAATCTTGTAGTCCAATCAAATGACCAAATGTGCCTCTCACAACTCGCTAATTTGAATAGTTAACCAAACATCAACTTTTGTCCCACCCCTTTCTAGGCCCCCGCCATGGCCCACAAACGCACCCCCCCGTATCATTGGACATTTTAAAACATAGTCTTCTTATTATACATCTGTGCTATAAGCTAGTGAGTGTGTCACATGGTGTGAGTGACATGGAGAATAAAAAGAAAGGGTGGAGCGGAAAAGGCTAGATTTAACAAAAGAAAGGCATTGGAAGCAGATATTTCATCAAAGTGTACAGTTAAATGAGCCAGGTAGAGTACAGATGGCAAAAGGTCGAACAGTAATCACAGTGATGCCTTTGACATTAGCTTGAGGTTTACAATTTCATCGTGATTATTAACTATAGAATAATGGACATTTTAGAGTTGAACATCAGTTAATGGAACTGAGCTTTGACCAGTACAGCCCCCTACTTTATTACTTTCTAAATAGCAGAAAAGCAAAACTGGACATATAGATGGTATAGATGACATATAGATGGTTAAGCTAAGATCACTGCTCTTGAAAAGCGTATTTTGCAAGAGCAGTGATTTTTTTTACATTGGTGATTGATTGACTGATTATCACATTGTATAGGTTATCATTGTGAACATTCTAAGAAAGAAAAGGATATTAGAATAGATTAGTCTAATTATTCTACTTGTTGTGAATGTGGGATAAGTAACAATAACTGTTATGCTAAATAAAAAATGGTTATCTAAATTGAATCATCATTTTGTTATCTTTTGTAGTGGTCTCTGAGCCGGCAGTACATCACTTTGATGCTGCTGAGTATGTGAGTCAGTGTGTGTGTGTGCGTGTGTGTCAATTCTCAGTGTGGAATTGAGCCCCCGAGTATCCAGTGTTCTTTGTAAATACACAAACCAGAAAATGAATATGACATATGAGCTATTTGTTGAAATCACACAGTGTCAGAAACAATGTAGAACATTAGGCATTGCCTCCGCATATGTGGGCTGAATGCATTTGTATGCTTCCATGTGTGTGTGTGTGTGTGTGTGTGTGTGTGTGCACGCGCACATGTGTGGATGTGTACTTGTGTGTATGTGGAAATGGGGAACAGAGGAAAAAGAATTATGGGATTAGTTTGGTTAGCTCAAAACAAATTCATGTTTTTTGTTTTGCTGTTATTTCCTTCAAATGCAGTTGTAAACATATCAACAGATTCCACAGGGGCTGTGGGCATTATAATATTGTATTTGTTATGCTGTGTGTGTGTGTGTGTGTGTGTGTGTGTGTGTGTGTGCGTGTGTGTGTGTGTGTGTGTGTGTGGACAAATCATTTGTCCTGCATTAGTTTTCCAATTGAAATTAATTGATGACGCATAATCAATGAATTTGATCACCAATTCTTCAAGACATGATATGAGCGTTCATTTTCCCATTACTTTGAGGTTAATTTGAGTTGCAGATGGATGGATAGAGGGACAGATGGATGACTGGTGAGTTTGTGGGGAGATCAACATATGGATGGATGACTGAATGTTGTCATCTGTGGTGGGGATATGGGCTAGTTGCATGTGAGGGTGATGGGGCTTGCAGGTTCTGCATGGTGCTCTCACACCCTGAAGGACACATTCATGCAAACACTATCCAAGATGTAACAGGAAATGATAATCTGGACCTTTGACAAAAAAAAAATCAATAGCAATGAAATAAACACCTAAAGCTTCATATTCACGCAAAGCTGGCCAACAAATGTGAGTATCTTTGTTTGTCTATTTGGAAAAAAAAACACAATGTTTGAAGATATGTTTGGGGTGAAATTAACACTATTCTGGAAACTACACGCAGAGCAATTCTGTAATTCTCTAAATAATAAAACAAAGAAATAGTCAACACACACCATACGTCACAGGGCTGTCTTCAGAAATCTAACAGATTCCTGTTGGGTTTGTGTTTGTTGACCTGATGCCTGACCACTTCCACGTCCTTTTACTTTCAACTCAACCAGCCAGGTGTGTGAGGTAGCAGAGATCAATGCAGAGTGTGTGCGTGTGAGCGTGCATGCGTGCGTGCTGGCCAAGCCCCGGGTACAGTCCTGGCTGAACTCTGAATGACACCCATCTTACTGTAGGTCAGGATGAGGACAGAAAGAGAGAAGATAGACTTGCTTTAATGTTGTGTGTGTGTGTGTGTGTGTGTGTGTGTGTGTGTGTGCATGTATGTCTGTGTGTGAGTTTCTTCTCATTAGGTTCAGTAAGGGATATGCCAAAAAAATGAAACTAGCAGTTTGTGCCAAAGCAAGTTTTGGGAGCAGGAGGAGGGATTTGATCCAAAGCATGGACTTCAAAAAAGAAGATGGATTTAGGTACTGGGAGAGATTAATGTTATTTATGTCTTTCACACACACACACACACACACAGTGACACACATGCACACAAATACACATAAATACCAACATGCAGGAATGACAGAAAGCTTTAATTGAAATTAGAGTGCCAGACACAACATCCAACTCACATTTGCCATCAATTTTTAACCAATGGCCAACTTTAAATAGAGGCTCTACCAATCCCAACTCCCCTCCTTCCTTCTGCAAACAGAACAGTTAAGAGGTAGGAAAGGCACGAGAGAGAAATATCTCAAATTATTTTTCAATCCCATCCTCCTTTCCTGCTCCTGTTTTTTCATCCCTCCTTTCACCTCAAAGAAAGGGTTGATATCTAATTAGGTGTGTTGTGTGTGTGTGTGTGTGTGTGTGTTTGTGTGCAGTCTCGTGTGTGTGTGCACGCTACTGCGCACGTGGGAATAATTTGTAAGCCAGGAACAGGATGTCACATATTTAATTATTTTTTGGCTGGCTATGAATATGACTGGTAGTCACAGTGAGAACACGTGAACATACACACGTGTGCGCCATATGCACGTGCGCGTGCACACACACACACACACACACACACACACACACACACACACTACACATGCACAAACGAGAAAAAGACAAAGTTTCACTGTCAAAAGGACAGAAAGTATGCCCATTCCTAGGTAGCTCAAGTATATCAAAGGAATTGTATTTTGCATGTAACTGCAAAGATACATGATGACAAGAACTATTCTCTATTATTTATGTTGAAAAACCATGAAAGTAAAAAAAGCTCATATGGCTCTCTTAGGTGCGGCGTAGGTTTGAAGTTGACGCATGAGGAGCGTAGAGCAACGTGTCACGGGGGTGACATTTTCCCCTTGAAAACAATTGATTGAATTTTTTTGCTCAGAATTTCAAATGTTAAGTCAGGCACCGTTGATTTGCATGAACATACTGATGCATATGGATAAAACCCTTGTGGGAGGATGTTAACTGAATTTTGCACCATTGGAAAAGAAGATCCTTGTTTCTTTACAGTTTTTCTCGATTGCTTTAACCTGCTTAGGTAAACTAGAACCCACTTGGTCTTCATGACTACTTTCTTTGCACAACAGAAGCCATCTCTTGCAAATGTGTTCATACATTTTCATTGGGTTCACACATTTCTCACACCCTTTTGCAAAACAGTTAACATAGATGTCATTCAAAAACCCCAAACTCAATTGGTTTTCCCGTGCTAAACAAAAGGAAAACATCTTTTCACAGGTGGTATAGATTCCTTGCATAAGTCTGAATCACTGATTCACCTGTGTAAAAACTCTTTTGCATAACTCTTCAATTAGCAATCAGTCACTCTCCACCTATATAGGTGCCACGTCTCTGCCTGTTGTTCTTTGCAAGCATGGATCAGAGAGGTCAAAGGCAAGCGAGAGTGAGAGTGAGAGGCCATGGTAGAGGGGCCCGAGGAAGAGGAGTCCGTATGCGTGGTGGAGGTGTAGTAGGAAGAATTCAAGTGTCAGACGAAATTCGGGCGACAATCTTTGACCACGTAATAAACCATGGCTTGTCCTATAGAGAAGCTGCTCAAAGAGTACAACCAGTTTTGAGACGGAGCACTGTGGTATCCATTGTCCGAACTTTTCAAAATGAGAATAGGTAAGTCAATACTGCCATATTGCCTTGTTGGTAGACCAAACTGTCTTCAGTAAAATACAGTAATTGTTCCCTCCCTCATTCTCATCATACTTTATAGAGTCCACAGACTACCACACGCTGGTGGCAGAAGGAACATATTCAGTGTCCAACAGGAGGCTGCCATTGTAGACATGGTTGTGGCAAACAATGCAATAAAACTGCGTGAAATACAGACAGCAGTAATTGCAGATCAGGGCACATTTCAAAATATCAACAGTGTGAGTGTGTCTACCATTGACCGTGTCTTAAAAAAGAATCACCTGGCAATGAAACAGCTGTACAGAGTTCCATTTCAAAGGAACTCTGAAATGGTGAAGGAGGCCAGATTCCAGTATGTGCAGGTAAGGATATGTTCCTGTATTGTAATGCCTCGCATATAGGCTACACTTACAAGCAACTGCAATCATATTTCCTGATTTTGTATTTTCACTTAGAGAATAATGGAGCTTGAAGCAGAGGGGGCCACATACATTTATTTTTGTGGATGAAGCTGGCTTCAACCTGACCAAAGTGAGGAGACGTGGAAGGAACATCATTGGGCACAGGGCCACTGTCACAGTGCCAGGACAGAGGGGCGCCAATATAACTATGTGTGCTGCCATCTCTAATGATGGTGTCCTGTGCCACATTCCTACAGTCGGCCCTTACAACACTGAACGTCTGATCACTTTTCTTGATGCACTACGTCACCGACTGATACCACCTCAAGAGGGAGGGCTGCTGAGGCCTGGCATGCCACTGTTTGTCATCATTTGGGACAATGTGGCCTTCCACCATTCTCGTTTAGTAAATGAATGGTTTGCAGCACAGCCACGCATGATGATGCAGTTCCTCCCAGCGTATTCACCCTTTCTCAATGCAATTGAGGAATTTTTCAGCGCTTGGTGGTGGAAAGTGTACAATCACCGCCCCTATGACCAGATGCCCTTGATAGATGCCATGACTGCTGCGGCCCAGGAAATAGGTGCTGAAGAATGTCAGGGCTGGATACGCCATACAAGGAGATTTTTCCCTCGATGCATTGCCAGAGAAAATATCGCATGCGATGTGGATGAGAACCTGTGGCCCATTCGTCATGAACGAATAGACAATGACTAAGTTACTGTATATTCCCATAGTTTTCCTATTTGTCTCTGTATTTCAGTTTTCAGCCAAAGTTGTGAGAATAAGGCTGCACTGGTTCATATTGATGGCCATATTTTTTTATTTTGTTGTGCAGTGTGAAATAATTGATTAAAGAGTGCTTTTGAATTGGCAACAAGTTGTAGTGTTTGAAGGCAAGATTTGCTTTTGCTGCATGGTTTAAGTGTTTTGAGAGAGTAACAGCCTTTTGCAAGCAAAATGTGTCATTTTGTCCAGAGTGCTTTTTTTTTTATTCAGACACAGGTGTTAACGGTTTTGAGAACGTGATGTCAGAGTTGACACAGGTAACAAAACGATCGAGAAAAACTGTAATGTCCCTGAAGGTGGTCGTGTTGTCATTTTCTAACACGCTTACGATACATCTGGTCTGGATTGTGTGGCTTTATAGAAATATGTGTATTATAAGAAAAAGGTGTGTTCTGTGCATAGACTTACATGGTGTGTTCATGATTACATTTTTTTAAATTTAATTTGTGTGCACTGTGTCTGTGCCCGTGTGCTCATGGGAGTGTGTGTCTTGCTTGTTTGTTTTGTGCACGTGTGTGTGTGTGTGTGTGTGTGTGTGTTGTGTGTGTGTGTGTGTGTGAGGTACCCCCCGATGCGTAACTGTGATGACAAAGAGACAAAGGTAAAAATAGATAAGCCTTTATCACACAGATCTCTTCACTAGAAAGACAGACATGTGGGCCACAGAGACAGACGTAGACAGAAGGTGTGACTGAGAGAAACCACGGGGCAGTACACTTGAGCAGGAGAACAGGAGAAAAAGAAAAGGAAGAGAATGAGAAAAAACCCAGTATGTATTAGTTCTCTATCAACGAGAGGAGAGACAAACAAGTGAAGATGAAAAGGAATGATATCCCCCCCCCCCCCCCCCCCCCCCCCCCATCAACAATATTTTCTAAAAAAGTATTCTAATGTATTCAAATACACGCTCAAATCCAATGCCACCACACACATATGACAGTGGGGGGGCATGCAGAGAAAGCCTGTCTTGTGTTCCCGCCAGTGGGTGCTCCACAAAGCTGTCATATCACACCACATGCTGGTCGTTGAGTCAGCAGCTCATCATATGGACTCCGCCAGCTTCACATAAGCGCCATCGGGACGAATGATACGGGAGGAGGAGGAGGAGGAGGAGGAGGAGGAGGAACTAAAAAGGAATGAAGGGAGAGAGATGAAATGGAGAAAATTAAGAAGAGGTGGGGTGGGGGGGACAGATGGGAGAGAAATGCAAACAGTGATTTTGCCTGTCGTCGTGAAAGCCACGCCACTTTGCACATTGGTAAATGGGAAGCTTTCCGTGCATTTTACTTCTGGCTTGATTGGGGTGTATACCCAATAAACACAACATAGTAGGGGTATTAAAAGTAAAAGAGAAAAGCCAAAAGCAAAGGGATAAGTGGTGGACAAACTTTTGGTATTTGGTAACAAACAAGCGATTCAAAGCGACACTCCTGTTGATCTGTTATTTGGAGCAGAGTTGATGGTAGTAAGAGTTTTTTCCTCTGCTTCTTAGACATACAGTCGGGTCTCTATTCTGCGAAGTAGCAAACAGGGACAACAGAGGAGAAAACAGGAGGGGGGGATCATGGATGTCTGAAACAGACTGACAGGGATAAGAGACACAGACCCGACAGCAGGAGAGAGAGAGACGGAGCAGATGAGAGGAAGTGGCTAGGTGTCAGATAGGGAGAGACAGAAAGACAGACAGACGGATAACCAGACGGGCACACTCACAGACAGACAGACAGACAGAGGCAGGAGCTCTCACAGACATATTCAGAGACAGATAGATAGACAGGTAGGCAGATGGACGGACAGACATTCAAACAGACAAACATACATTCTCACGGACAGATGGGCAGAGAGACAGACATACAGAAGACACACAGACGGAGAGGGCAGACAGATAGGATCTCTTCCAGAGGGAAAGCATCATAGGATGTTTTTTACATTTTTTTTGTTCTTCTTCCTCAGCTGTGTAATGTAGACCATCTGTTACAGCTAAGAGCCACATAGACAAGCCACTTAAGGACACTGTGTGTGTGTGTGTGTGTGTGTGTGTGTGCACATGTGTGTAAGTTGATCTATCTATCTATCCATCTCAGTCTTTCTTTATCTCCATGTCACTCTATCAGATTTTACTATCACGCAGAACCACACAGCCGTCACCATGTTTCAGTGGGTAAAGGAGGCCTCATAAGCAGAGTTGTCCTTCACACAAGCAGGAAGAACACAAGACACACACACATACTCACTCACTCACTTGTGTGCACCTATCTCTCTCTCTCTCTCTCTCTCTCTCTCTCTCTCGATTTCTCTCTCTCTCGCTTTCGCTCATGCTCTCTCTCTCTCTCTCTCTCTCTCTCTCTCTCTCTCTCTCTCTCTCTCTCTCTCTCACTTGCTGGTAATGAAGGCGCCTCCAAGGGAAGGCAGTGAGGGGAATTACTTGAGAAGTGAGGACATAACGTAACACACAGGAGATAAACACACCTCGATTAAGTTCCCTACGTCGGCCATGACTGAATTAAACGTGTTTGTGCCAGGACTGAATTAAATGTGTGTTTGTGGGTGGGTGGGTCGCAACTTGCTCACGCATGCAGACGCACATGCACTAAAATTCATTCAACATATTCAATTGTGTAGACGGAAAACAAAAACAAGAGCGTGTACATGCCCAATAACACACACACACACGCACACACTCCATCTCTACATCTCTCACACTCTTTACCTTACAGAGCCTGTTGAGTAGCTACTGCACTAGTCAGCGCTAGTGACATGTTATTATCTTGGATAGGGGTGCTTTTTGACACAAGGGTGTGTGTGTGTGTGTGTGTGTATGAATGCCTCACACACTCACACAGGGTGAGACTGAATCTTTTTTTTTTCAAGGGTGCTGTTGTGGCTTTCTGGTAGACTGCTGACACTTCATTAGAAAACCCTTTGTCCTTCTCCAGCTTACTCAATGTGGTGTGTGTGTGTGTGTGTGTGTGTGTGTGTGTGTGTGTGTGTGTGTGTGTGTGTGTGTGTGTGTGAATTACAATATAAAACACAGCACAATGAGAGACAGACCAAACAAAAACAAACCAAAAGATTAGACAGTTACAATATAGTTACAAGATAAAACAATTACAATTCAAAACACAGCACAATGAGAGACAGATCAACCAAACTAATCCAAACAAAAGGTAAGACAGGGATGAAGACCTATAGAAAGGCTTGCCTGTAAAAATGTGTGTCGGTGTGTGTGTGTAAGTGCATTTGTGTGTGTGTGTGTTTGTGTGCATTTGTGTGTGTGTGTGTGTGTGGGGGGGGGGGGGGGGGGCGTGTGTGTCTGTGTGGAGTGTGTGTGTGTAAGTGCTTATGTGTCTTTACTTGGACAGACAGACAGACAAGGTTTATAAGGATGATAAAAAAAAGGATGAAGAAAAAGCATGGGCGTTGCCTATAAAACAGCCGTAGAGAGAATGCATTCCCATGCCTGTAGGATCTGAAGGCATTCTCTACAACCAGTTCTGTTGTTCTTGCCCTAGTTAGCAGCTAGTTGTTGGGGCGTTTCAGTCTTTACTAACTTTACAGCGCTGACAGATCTGAAGGAGCTGTTGACGTCCATGATGTTTATCTATGCTAACGGATTTATCGGTGACGCGCCCCTCTTGTATCAGATTAGGGGTATCGGAACAGTCGAAAGACGGTTTGCTCTCTCACTTTTAATGATGTTGGGAAAGTGAATGTGACACACACACTCATTTGCAATTACCGCATCCAGCAATGCTAATGCTGGCTCTTAAGTGGCATGGGTGGATTGACGCCTACACGCACGTACGCATGCAACACACACGCGCTCTCTCTCGCTGTCTAGCACACACACACACACACACACACACACACACACACACACACACACACACACACACACACACACACATTGGCACACAAGCATTCATATGCATACACAACATGCATATACTTGTGTTGTGACGACAGTGACAGCTGTTGATGCTGAGAACATTAGCGGTGCATTTCAGAGGCTACTGAATTAGCAGGGTACAACGCATGCTTATTAAGCTCAGTCGTGACCTTCTGTAACAACTGGTGTAACGCAGGCAAAGAAGGACTCAAACGCATGACTCAGAGACAACAGGATCTTGAATTTAAGCAGTCTTTACTTATCCGCAACATGTTTGGTACACAGGTAATCAGTCCAGAGAGGTGCAAAAAAATCCAACAGGGAGTAGGCAAAAAGGCAGAGTCGGGAAAACTAGCAGACATCAAAAACCAGGAATGCAAACACTAGGATAACACTGGACCACTTGAAACTAAGAACTAAGATGACCTGGCACAGAGGGAAGGGGAGACAGACTAAATACACTAGGAAAACTAATCAGGCACAGGTGAAACTAGGCTGAAATGAGATGAAAGGTGAGTACCACAAAATAAACCAGGAAATGATGATCAAAAGAAACTGAAAACATAACTCAACACAAAGAGTGGGACTTCACACCTTCCAGCACAGAAACCCTTTGTGCTTGCTGATTTAACTCTCAGCCATCAATCATGTAGTCCAATTTGAGGAGTGGTGAATTCCTCGTTTGCCAATAAGGCAAATGTGGATGGTTTGCAGTCAAAGGATGAAAATATTGGCCCATCTGGTTAACTGTCTGTAAGATTCCAGTAAACAGATTCTGCATATCATTTTTAGACATTGTACTCATCATTTCAAAGAATGAAATAATGAGTAAAATGATTTCTTGTCTTTAATGTGAGAAGAGAGGGAGAGAGGGAGAGAGAGAGAGATAGAGAGAGAGAGAGACCTTAGGTTGATACCGATCCATCATCTCTCGCCCATACACACGGCATGGCAAAGGGTACCAACGCATAAACAAACAGGTGTGTGTGTGTGTCTGGCAGTGACCGTGGGCAACCCAGTAATGAGCAACAATATGGTCGGTCCCAAATTATCCGTCCCCCTCTGCACCATTAAAATGTCATAGGTCTGACAGTTAATAGTGTCCCCGCTGTGCTTTGGGAGGTTGGCATTTCACGACTGTTCCTCCACTCCTAAAAAAAATGAACCCAACCCACTATAACTTGATATATTGCCAAGAAACCAAAGCTGTGCTCCTTTCATAAAAAAATAAAAATATTATTATGCTCATGAATGCATGTACCTGTTACCTTGTTGTGTTCATCGACCGACTCTTACTATATCAAGTAAGTTGGTATCTTCTATACCAACTTCCGTTGAAACGTGCCCCACAATGCTGTCAGAGTACATTTGAATCCATATACAAAATGGAATAATAAGTGAGCCCAGGATAGTTTAGAAGATATATAGATGATAGAAGATATATAGATGTATATCACTGACATGTTATCTGATCATTCCCCCTCACTGAAAAAAAAACAAAAAATGACTTGTCCTTTCCAACAATGACAGTGTTAATCCAGTTGGATGGAGAGAAGGTTATTTTCCATTCTTCCCTGCCTCACTCTCCTTCTCTCTCACTGTGGAGCTTAATGCACCACCATCTTCTCTCTCTATCTCTCCTCTCTTTATTTATTTGTCTCTCTCTCTCTTGTCATACATTGACACAGACCAGCAGCCGGTTCGGCTCTTCACTTATGTCTTGGCACTTGTTTTGAAGCACTGACTGGATGGCATAACAACGCATTACATTGTAGTACAAATGTATTGAAAAACAAAGTCAATTGGTGTCTTTTCTATGTCAGTGATGAGGGACACAGAGCGACGCCGTCGTTGTACTGACTGACTCGAGTGGCTGACTCGAGTACGACCTGTGTCCCTCAACTTGCCAAGCCCACCTTTTAATATTGCCTCAATATCAAAGACAAATGGAATATATGTTTTTTGACCATTAGATAGACATTGGAATGCTTATCTTTATGAGCGGGTGTGTCTGGACCCATAATTTGCATATTTCCAAGATGGCAGCTACCCGAAAATGAGTTTTACCATAAGGTTTGACTCTTTTGGCAATTTTGGTGTCTAATTTATGCTTTTTGAGCATTAGAAATCTGTTAAATCCAGCTGTTTACAGTAGTGTGACTCCAAAACAATGGAGCTCACAAGCAAAACATGACTCTCGTCACCCAACTATTCCTTTCCCTTCAATCCTCGCCCTATGTAGTCATGGCAGAATTCTTCAGGTTTGAAAATCAGAGGGAGCCACCCGGCATTTCCAACCGAGGGCTTTTACAGCGGCATAAACGCGGACGTTCTAGAATGTGGCAAAAAGCCGCATAGCAGCAGCGAGGGATGCCACTGTAGTTGTGCACGATGGAGCAGTAATGGTCCAAATGGTCGGGCCAATTACTGCAAAAACATTTGATGTAAACGCCAATATTGCTGGGTTTGTGAAGTCGCACATGAGCCGTGAATTTGTCGAGCGCTTGGATATCGTGTTCAATACGTATCCAGAGGAGAACCTCAAAGCACACATAGCCAGACCTATCTCCACACTTGGTTTTAGTCTCGCATAGCCAGCCCTATCTCCACACTTGGTTTTAGTCTCGCATAGCCAGCCCTATCTCCACACTTGGTTTTAGTCTTGCATAGCCAGCCCTATCTTCACACTTGGTTTTAGTCTTGCATAGCCAGCCCTATCTCCACACTTGGTTTTAGCACTGTGCCAGCGCTGGAGAAAGGTCTGGCTCTACTATCATTCTGAAGCCAGACATTTTCAGGCTTTTCTCAAACGGTACCAAGACTCTCAAGAACCTGCCTTCCACCTAAGCTGTACTGATTCAACATGTCAAAAGGGCAATACTGCAGGCCAGCTTCTACTCGAATCAGGCAACCTCAATCTAGCAAACTATCGAGTTGAGTACATGGAGCTAGTACTGGGACGCCGTGGTATTGGGACTCCACAACCAGGTTTTGGGAACATTTCTGGACCCATCTTGCACATGCCAGTAAAGTCTGTGCCATTCTCCTCCACTGTGGCTGCAAAATGTCATGTAGAGTGCTGCAAGTGCTGTAAAGCAGGGTGCCTGTACCAACAATGAGGGTCAAGACGACGATATATGAGTCATCTGGTTGTGTGATTAGGATAGGACTGTGGTGGGCGGATCGATCCAAATATCGATAGTATCGATACCAAGTCGGTATCGGTATCGGATCGATACTAGCCTGTTGGGATCGATTCTTTACTTTAAGTTCCGCTCTTGTTTGCAATGCTGTGGTTTCGGCAAAGAGGAAACAGCCAGGTCACCGGACTCGCCGCTCCTGTGCAGGGCCGGATTAGCCCATAGAGGGGGCCCGCCTTGCAGATCGTTTTTTTTTTTCTTTCCGCGCACCCCCCCGCGTCGGTCGCCGGTCCGGGCTGTATTGCGATCGCACCAGATTGGGCCTCTGGAGAAAAGTATCGGTATCGGTATCGATATCGGCGATACTGGCCCGTATTTACTTGGTATCGGATCGATACCAAAATATGCAGTATCGCACACCACTAAGGACCACTCGTCACCTCAAAAGCTTTTATCCAAAAGCAGTTACCCTGGTAAATCAAAAGCACATCCAACATACCCCCCCCATGGACATAAGTACTACTCACTTGTACAGGTAGGCACCTACCACTTTTATTATTATGTTCTGTTGTTCTTTTGTTTCTGTTATTTATTATTTTGTTCAAATTCTAAACAGCTTTTGTCAGTATTGATAGCACGTACTGACTGTTACCTGTATCAATCTGAACTGGTTCTACTCTTCTATTTGAATAATTGTTTCAATTAAAGTGACATCTGTCTTAAAAAGCATAAAATAGACACTAAGTTTACCAAAAGTTATGGTAAAACTCATTTTAGGGTAGCCGCCATCGGGTAGCAGCCGGAAATATGCAAATTAAGGGTCCAGACACACCCAATTGTAAAGATAAACAACGTGTTTCTAATGGTCAAAAAACATAAAATAGACACTGTGGAGGGTGTGTTGTTGATGGCTGGTTTACAGCCTCACCTGGCCTCAGCATTCTGACTCAGAGTCAGACTGATTGGACTCTGGCTGGGTGGGGCTGCACACCTGTGGTGCACGAGCAATCATGGTACCCAGGATAAACCAGCCATCAACACACACACTCGAGGAGGAGCCACTGTCTTGGCAGCTTAAACATCAGCTCGGCGAATACCACCTGCCTTTATCTCCAATAAACATCTTGCAACTAACATCTACCTGTGTCCTGTGTCGGAGGGCCCCAAGAAAAGCCACTTAGGTGGCGTGTGGTGAGGAGTAACCCTGCCACCAAGTTCACATTTCTAGCTCATCTGGTTCAAAAGTTATAGCTGAAACCTTTTTCGGGCGGTAGCCATATTTGATTTGGCCGCCATGGTAACTCCAGGGGTCGCCGGCTTGGGCGCCCTCGCTAAATCATTAGAGCATGCCCTGGGCTGCATATGGGCCATATTTGGTGCTTTTCGACTGATTTGCACGAAAATATCCCTAAGGCACTCTACTATTTGGAGTATTATGAATGTTACAAACTGGGTTTCGGTGGTGACATACCTGCAATTACTGCTTACCTCAATTGGTGTCAAAGACACCAATTGAGGTACAAAACCCTCAAAGAGTACAAAACCCGAAATCTTCGAGATTGCCAATTTAAGAAGATTTTCATGTAAGTAAATGTCTGTTATTTGGGCCAACTGTCAACTGTCACTGACATCGCTTCTCTGAGAAGCCATGGAAGTGAGGCCCAAAAACACACCTGCAATTATGCATAGGTGTCACCAAAGAGAACGAAACAGACGTTTTCGAGATTGCCACTTTAACTGTTAAAAATGTTATGTATGCAGGGTAAACATCAGAAATATGGAAGAGGGAATGAGTTTAAATATACCTAGTCTAAGTATAGGTGCTGGAACTGATGCTGAAGCAGAGATGTGTGTGTGTGTGTGTGTGTGGAGCTTTTCCTTTTCCACTGTAAGCCAGGTTTCTTGTCTGTCACTGACTATATACCCTCTAATCCATGTGTGGACTGAAGGGTGACCATCTCCCTGTCTCTCTCTCCCCTCTCTCTGTGTATGTCTCTCTCTCTTTCTCTATATCTCACTCTTTTGCCTTCTAAGCCGCTTTTCACCACAATTTAACACCAATCGTCCTTTTCACTGCACTGCCCCTAGTCCTAACCTAACTCCCAACACACGCACGCGCGCACACACACACACACACACACACACACACACACACACACACACACACACACACACACACACACACAAAGCTCTGCTTTATTATAATCTTTTTCCCTTAATCTGTAATTCTGCAGTCCTATCGATCTTACCTTTCGCCCATCTCCTCTCGGAAAATTGAAAGGATTGAGAGACAGAGGGTAAGACGGGAAAAATAATGATAATGAGAGAGAGAGAGAGAAGAGAGAGAGAGAGAGAGAGACAGAGAGAGACAGAGAGAGAGATGTCCAGTGTGTGTGAGACACTGTGAGAGTGAGAGGATCTTGTGTGTTTTGGGGGGTCTGGTGTGGAACCAGAGATGGGGACGTTGTAATTAGGAGATGACAAATGGCTTCTAAATAAGAGACCTCAGACAATAGCTGGACCATACTTGGCTGTTACCTTGCCTCCACCACACCACAAACAGCAGTGCTAGGCTTTTTTTTTTATTAGTCTGTGAGTCGGATCTGAATTATATATTAAAGGGGTGTTTTTTTTTTTCAGATGGTAAATGTACGCATCTTTTTAGAATTTGCCTTTTCATTAAAACCTTTTTTTTGTATGTATAATGTATGTATAATAGTACTCTGGCTCATTAAGTCACTTGAACCATTGAACATGTATTATGTACACACACAAACACACGCACGCACGCACACACACACGCACGCACACACACACACACACACACTTAAACGGCCCCATTTTTTGTGTTAATTCTTGACAGCAGCCCCAGGGGTCCTCCTACTGTAGCCTTCTCTCTAACCTGAGCGCTGTTTTGTGACCGTGTCCTGTTCTTCTCCCATTTCCGTAAATGCTCCTTTTCACATAGAAGCGCAGCAGCAGTTTCTTTGGTCCCCAAGGTGTGGAAAAGGGTTAGGATGCCCTGCCTCATGGCTTACTGCAGTTATTCAGGTGCTTCTAGCCTGCACACATCCACAGTACTGCACAGTGATGGTTATACCTTGGGTGGAGGGGGAATAGTGGAATATATATTGTTGATGTTCCTGTTATTTTTTGTTATTGTTTTTTTACAAAACTGCAGGAAAGTTTTATTCACTTGAGAAATATCATCTGGGATTACATTGCCACTTTCAATATGGGTGGAATCACAGCAGATACAGTATTGGAATTATCCTGACATTTGTAATGAGCTAGACACTATTATTTGAACCACGGTTGACATATCCCTGGTGTTAGTTTACCACTGTGTTAGCCATAGGATAGTGTAGTGAGTGCTGGTCATATTCTATATTGTTCCATGCTTGTGTGCCTGCCATGCTTTCTAGCCATGGAGGATCACAACAGGCTAAAGTGTGTGAGGAGGAGGGGAGCTGTCGCTAGTTCTGGATGCAGGTCTTGCCATACAGATTTGCCTCTCCTGCCTGGATGACATTTCCAGCAGGGTTAGCCATGGAGGTCCCTTCTCCGCAAGCTATGTGATTGGTTAGCGTGTCAACCAGCAGGATACAGGAAGGAAAATGCTGATGTTAATTGGTAAAGAAAGAAAGAAAGAAAGAAAGAAAGAAAGAAAGAAAGAAAGAAAGAAAGAAAGAAAGAAAGTAATAAAGAAAGAAAGAAAGAAAGAAAGAAAGAAAGAAAAGATGGAGAGTATATTGAAGAATTTAACTATCACAATTATTATCATTGGAAGTTGGAAATGTTGACGACTGTGGACATTGCAAAATGGAAACATACTTATGTATTGTCCATTTCTGAACAAACTGCTGTAGTTGTAGCTCTCTTGCTGTGTGTGTGTCTGTCTGTGTGTGTGTGTGTGTGTGTGACCGACCACTAATTGGTTCCGGCATCCAAGTTTCCTGGGGTGATGCAAACCTTCTGCAGAGCCAACAACAAACATAAACACGCACGTGATGATAGCGATGTCCGTGACGCACCGTGGTGCTCTGAAAAGTGAGCGACGGAAGAGAAAGCGTTGGCATGAAAGACGGGCGAGAGTGAGAGACATTTCAAAAAGGACATTCTGTAAATAAGATTCTGTAAGTGAGATAGAAACACGTTTCCTACAGAGAGAGAGAGAGAGAGAGAGAGAGAAGGCAGACAGTTTGTTTTGTTGCTTTGGATCCTTCAATTTGAATCCACTTTTTATGAAACATTGTTTTGGTCGCCGGCAGGGAGTAGCCATTTCATGAACAAAATAAGCGTGAGAAGGGAGGAGAGCAACAAGGGGATAAACGAGAGAGAGAAACATACAGAGAGAGAGACACACACACACAGAGAATGACCCTATGTGTGTGGCTACCAAAGAAACAACCTTGAGCAGAACTCACTGCAGTGTGTGCATCCTCACAGCTCGCTAAAGACGGACCACCATTCATTGGACATAACTGTTCCAGGAAGTGACATACAAATGGATTGGGAGAGTAGGGTTCTGTCCCACTACCGTATTTATTTATTTGTTGCCCTCACTATGTCTCTGTGGGGTGTACACATACACAAAGACAGGAACATGCATGTGATTTCTCTCTCTCTCTCTCTCTGTCTCTCTGTCTCTCTCTCTCTCTCTTTCTCTCTCTCTCTCTTTCTGCGTGTGTGTGTGTGTGCAGACAAGCAGAACACACACACAAGCAGTTGACCTATTTACCTGATCAAAGTATAGGCTGCTGACCAGGGCAGATTTGCACAAGGCTTGAGAACTGCGTGTGTGCATGGTGGGCACAGGCCAGCAAATGTGCAAAGTAAGCAGTGTTCCATCTTTGCTTAAATAACTACACAGATTATTCTCTTTATGCATATTTCATACGCAGAACAAGAGAGAGAGAGAAAGCCAAACGGGGAGAGAGAAAGAGAGAGGGAGAGATTATGAAAGAGCTCTTGTGTGGGTTTGTGCATGTATCAAGTGTTTATTCCATCTTTTACCCCACGCTTGTATTTCTTGTTGAGTTGCCTCTTCGGTTTTTGTGTGTGTGTGTGTGTGTGTATGTGTTTGTTTGTGTGTGTGTTGTGTGTGTGTTGTGTGTTTATATGCATTACGCAATTGTCAATTAACCACAAAATCTGACATGGTTTTTTTGTTTCTAAAAGCTACAACAGTCGGAGCGAGAGTTGGAGAACCTTGCCTGTAGTGACGTGTTGATGTCTGTGGATGTTCTGCTCATCCTTAACCCATTAGATTATCTTCTTCTCTCCCTCACTCTTCCTTATATTTCCCTCTGCATCTCTGCTCTCTTTTCCTCCCAGCTACTTACCTCCATCCTCTCCTGCATGTCTCCACTTGCTCCTTCATATTGCAGGATGTTCTTTTCTTTCATCATTATAGTGAGCTGTTAGTTCCTGTGGGGTAACTATAGCGATAGCATTCTGTCATCTCTTAGCTCCATCACAGTACCGACCCAGTGATATCACTGATCTATATTCAGGCACCGACAACTGTGCCTCTGTGGATTTAGTATTCATTATTAGTTATTTTTATTAGTATATATATATATATATATATATATATATATATATATATATATATATATATAGTATGTGTGTGTGTGTGTGTGTGTGTGTGTAGGTAAATGAGGCACACCTAAAGTAACAGCACACAAAAAACTTTATTAAATATTTAAGTTTTTTTTAATCAATATTGTTACCCGAGACAGATTTGACTGAGCTCTCTCTCTCTCTCTCTCTCTCTCTCTCTCTCTCTCTCTCTCTCTCTCTCTCATATTCCACTACTGGCTCAGTGGGCTTGTTTTCCCTCCCAACGCACCCAGTCTCACAGGGGAGGATGTGTCAGTCAAGATGGATGTTTAAGTTGAACTTGCTACCCATATGGTATGGTGTGTGTGTGTGTATGTGTGTGTCACACTGCTGACAGTGTAGGGAAGCAGGGGAAGGTGGTTTGTCCCATAGGCTGTGCCATGGAATTTGGCACCGTTCAGCTCTGTTACTCTCACACAGCCTGACATGGAGATGGTGTGTACACACACACACAGATTCCTATGTTGTGTGTATTACTTACCAAACTTACCCAAACTTCGGCTAGCATAAACCTACAACAATTACTGTGCACAAATTGTGTGTACATGTGTGTGCACACACACACACACACACACACACACACACACACACACACACACACATACACACATGGAACAATAGACCAATGATTGATAATCATTAAGCTCAGTGATTCAGCATTTAATTATTGCTGTGATGCCTGAACCAACTGATTTTGTCTTCTTACTGTCCTTTCACTCATACAAGGCAGCATGATGCATCCATACACACCCACACACGCACACAGACACACACACTCTTCCTACCCTCTATAAGCCGTGATGACGGGGTTCTTTCCTATCTGGTGGAACTGCAGAGTTGGCAACCCTTCCCTTCTGTCCTTCAAGAGTCTCTTCTATTCTGTACATTTCAACTGCTCTCTATTTTGTCTTTTTATTGACATTTTCCTCTAGTGATGAAAAAGACTCAATTGTTAAAATAAATTGAAGAACAAAAGTGAACACCAATGTATAATTTGTGATTATTACATAAGTTGTACGTTTGATCAGTTCAGCTCAGAACCGCCAATGTTTCATCCAAGGTTGCTTTAAGTATTCAATCTACCTATATGTCCCTTTTTCATTGCCTAAACCTCAGATGCTCATGTTTATATGTATTTATACCAGGTGAATACTCGATTCTGATTGGCTGGAGGGGTGTTGATTAACTTTTGTTAACTGCACGGCTGTGACGTGATCGTAACATAAGCAGTCTTATCACCGTCTAAATTAATGTGCTAAATGATATGTTAATAACTGTCAACTTGGACCGGACTTGGATGGGACTATGTTTAGAAAGCTTCCCCGTTGCCATGTTGTTACTATGATCATCTCTATTTACTGGAGTAATAAGGTAACGTTGCCATGTTGTTACTAAGATCATCTCTATTTACTGGAGTAATAAGATAACGTTGCCATGTTGTTACTAAGATCATCCCTATTTACTGGAGTAATAAGGTAACGTTGCCATGTTGTTACTATGATCATCTCTATTTACTGGAGTAATAAGATAACGTTGCCATGTTGTTACTAAGATCATCCCTATTTACTGGAGTAATAAGGTAACGTTGCCATGTCGTTACTAAGATCGTCTCTATTTACTGGAGTAATAAGGTAACGTTGCCATGTCGTTACTAAGGTTGTCTCTATTTACCAGAGTATTAAAGTAACATTGCCATGTCGTTACTAAGATAATCTCTATTAACAGGAGTAATAAGTTAACTGTTAGCTGATGCGTTCCAGGCATTATTCAGACCCATATATTTCTCCGGTCATTTGCCGTTTTTTTTTTTCCAGGAACACGAAAAGTGTAATTTTGAGACAGAATTACCCCAAAATATGAATCAACACCCTTATATTTTAATGATTCGCAAGTGGCCATGGTATAATCGGGATAATCCACTAAGAGGTGTGCATGTATCGACAAATAATGCATCTCTTAGCCCCCCGAGTCGTGCATTATTTTTCAATACATGCACACCTCGTCATCATGGATTATCCCTTACATACAGTATATGTCAGGTCGAAGGTCATAGGTAATTTCGGCCATTGTCACTTCTAAAAAGGACCAAGCTTTGATTTTGGTTTCTCCTGTTCCTTTTTGTTCCTGTAAACCCTTGAAAGAGCTTTGCAAGTTTAACTTGTTAATTTGGATTGTGTGACTGCATTTTGCTAAATTCTAAAACAAAGCTCAACTTGGGTTCTTCATTCAAGCATTCAAGTTTATTTAAATTTAAAAAAATTGTGTTTGTCCCTCATGGGCCAATTTAACGCAGGTGGTTTACAAACAATAAGAAAAAAAACAAGTCTTTTTTTAGCATTGTATCTATCTGTCCAATACTCAATACTCTCTTCTGAAATTGACAAAAGAGATCTCCATAAACTGTGCTCACTTGCTTCTCCACGAATACATCCTGTACTGGCTGTACATCCAGAAATGCTGCAAAACCAAAAGTGAAATGTAATTGCGTTCTGAAAAAACAGCGATGTCTCTCGACAGTTTATGTAAGCATACTCAGTCAGCATAAAAAAACACCATAAAAACCCACAACAACCTCTTGGATCATAACACACTTGTGTACAAAAACCACCCCTGAGAGTGGTTGGTATGCACCTCCTTTATTCACCCGTCCAGACAGAAAGTTGCTTTCTTTTTTTTTTGTTGCTCTTTCACCTCTTTACTCAATTTTTATAGCCACCCCACATTGTCTCTCTCTCTCTCTCTCTCTCTCTCTCTTGTTCCACCCTCTCAGGCGCCATCTCTGGCTTGCTGCTCTTCTGTCTTTCAGAGAAAAAAAGCCCTCAAATGTCTCTTATATCCATTTCTCTCTCACCTTTGCTCCAACATATTACATCATATTTCCTCTCAGTTTTATCAGTTTGTCAGTACTGCCTTCTTTCTCTCTCTCTCTCTCTCTCTCTCTCTCTCTGTCTCTGTCTCTCTCTCTCTCTCTCTTTTCCTCTCTCTCTTTCCCTCTCTCAGCGTCCCCTCATATATTCCTCATCCTCTCTTCTGTGATATGGGTGACACATCTTCCGGGGTGACACATCCTGACACCTCTATTGGACACTGGATCTCAACAGCTAATCCGGTTAACGTCATTTCCATGACTGCGTGAGCCTATGACAGGGCTGCCCAATTTCCCCCTCTCCCCTCTCCTCTCCAGTCTGAGAACATATAGACATTGTGTGCGGGCAAAAAATAACTCCATAAAATGATGATAAAATAAGTGTCCCATCAGTGGACAGGATTTGTCTCTGCAAGTGCTTCAGATTGACACTCGCCGTGTGGCAGAACCCACAGGTAGACCGCAGATGCGGGCACCAGATAAAACCAGAACACTGCTGTCCTGTCTCTCACGGGAGTGTCGGCTGGAACTGAAAAACTTTTTGGCTTTTGCCCGTGGGTGAATCTGTCCCAACTTTTGAGGTAATGCAAACTACGGAATGTGTCTGCGATCTGTCGTTTTTTTTGCATAGATTGTAATGGAAAATGTACGTACGCATTGAGTGCAAGATATTCATCTGTAACTCAACATTAATTGACGATCAATGAAGTTAACGTTTGTAGCAGTTCACCCCTGCCATACGCCACCTTAGTGGCTTTTGCTGGGGCCCTCCGACACAGGACACAGTTTCAGGTTGCTTTGAAGAAGCGTTTATTGGAGATGGCGAGATGTTAAAAGCCGAGCAGATGTTAACATGCTGCCATGACAGTGTGGTGATAGCTGGTTTATCCTGGGTGCCATGATTGCTCTGCACCACAGGTGTGCAGCCCCACCCAGCCCAGAGTCTGACTCAGGCCAGGTGAGGCTGTAAACCAGCTATCAACACACACACTCCACAACGTTCAATGCTCGTGAGTCAAATAGCGATTCAATGTTTTTTTATTAATGAATCCGATAGAAGAATGGCTCCAGGAACTTTTGAATGCAGCATAACAGCCGGGGTTTAGTTGAAAAGACTATATCCTTCAAATATAATGGGTTCAAAAACAATTACTGTTTGTGTTTGTTTTCTGAAATCCACCAAAGCAAATTGAGCCACTATACATTTTTCCTCGAAGCAGATGAAAAAATCATGATCATTTGTCAGTGATGTTGTTTGACCCCGAGTGGTGGACATAGTTATCATGGGCAAGAGATAAGAGAGATGTGTTGTGCCAATGGGCTAGCAGATTGTTGTATTTGGATTTGTAGTGATATCTCTGTCTATGTGACACATTCCTATAATTTGTATTTTAATAAATGCATATGAAATCTGAAATTCAGAGTAGTGAAAATATCTTTTGAGACAGGCGAAAGATGTCAAGTTGCTTTTATTTTATTTATATATTTATTACAATATTATTATTGACCACAATGTATCCATAGTTTCAGAGATGAAATGGTAAACTTATAGCCAAAAGCATCAGTATATGCATTCAAAATTGGATTTGAATCAACGGTTAGCCTACTAAACTCTTTGAACTCTACTTGTGGCACAAGACAATACTGATGTATCCTCGGCCCCCAAGATCATTCGGCGGCCGAATCGCCTTTGAGCTTCTTGTCGAGCAGCCTCAGCAATTCAAAAATTGGAGCATGTAATATAGACTGAGGTGTAGCTCGTAACATTCATTATGGGTCCGTTTGATTTAAGTATGGCAGTGCACCAGTACAGACACAACTAGTCAAGTATATATCCATTGACCATGCTGGTGCTGTGACAGACATAAATAAAACTGACCTAATGTTAAAATTACAGGAACAAGAAGTAACTTTACCCTGCTATTGACGACCTGGGGAAAGGGTCCATTGACAGACTTGGAATCCAGCCCTGGCGATGGGGGTTGTTATGCTCTCTAGGTTTCACTCCTTACGGACACAGACACACATGTTGCAGTGCAGGTCTCAAGTATTCACTACAGGTTTGTAGAGAAAGACTGTAGACCTGGCAGAGAGATATTTTAAAGGACTATATTTCACACTCTCCTGTGTTTATCTCCTCTCTATTGGTCAAATCATCTCTGTGTTGTGTTTGATTGGCCACTGCATATCCCATACTGTTTGTCTTATTGGACAACGATCATCATATGGTCACCGGTATGGTTCTTTTATGAGGAGATGTCCCGACTGATATTCAGGATCAAGGTCCAAGCGGGAAACCCCCTCCCCCGCTGCAGTCCGGAGAACCGCCTTCGCAGTGACTCGGCGTTGTCCTCCACAGCCTGCCTCATTTCAGAGCTTCTAATTAGATCAAGCTTTATCAGCCATCTACCGCTTGACTTTACCTCCACGGGTGACCAGTACCGGGAAGCCGGGCTCCAGATGGTGTCTTTCTCAGGAACTCGGGGGACCTCCAAGCTGCTCCACTTGGTACATGGTAGCGATCACAGGGGAAGAAGCACACACACACACACACACACACACACACACACACACGCATACACACACACACACACACACACACACACACACACACACATACACACCCACACACACACGCATACATGCACATGCATATATACATACATACACACAAGGGCAAGCACACAAACACACACATATTCACAATTTAAATGAGAGGGAAACAGGGAATGAGGGAGAGAAGGTGGAAGGAGTTAAAACATTCAGTCTAGTGTGAGGGCCGCGTAAATCAAGAGAATAATTACAGCTCTTGAATTTCTTGTCTTTTTAATGACCAATCTGTGCTCGCCATCTAAACATCGTGTCATGCTTCTATGACCTGAAGAAAGAATGATGGTATTATGGTGACCCTAAATTAGCCTGTGGAAAAAAATCCAACGATTTCTCGTCCTCGTCTTTCTGTACACTGATTAAACCAAATTTAATCACCATCTCATTTATTCTAATGACCTCTCGGGAAGCACAGCTTTCTTCAAAAGTAATGTGCACTCAGAAATGATGCTGTTTGGTTCTGCTATGCGGGTGTTTGGTTACCGCGGTCACCAAGTAGTAAATCATTCTGTTTATCAGTGCATCATCCTGAAAGACTGTTGATTTCCTTTTTGGTGAGTCCCCCCTCCCCCCATAGTTTAGCCACTTGTCATATTAATAACATGGGTGAATGCGCACAAGCAAAAACTAGTTATTTATTATTGCAATTGTACGCTGTTGAATAATTCATGAATGCAATACAGAAATGCTTGTGTGTGGCACCCTGCCAAAGGTAATGT
>JAOPHQ010001134.1:640000-644108 GCA_030340625.1 Merluccius polli | reverse complement strand
GATGATGATGATGATGATGATGATGATGATGATGCCGACAGCGTCAACGACGACGGCGATGATAAATATGAGCATGAGGAGGAGGAGGAGGAGGAGGAGGAGGAGGAGGAGGAGGAGGAGGAGGAGGAGGAGGAGGAGGGTGGCTCTGGTGTGAGCGCTCTCATTGAAAATAATGGTTTGGAACCTGGTTCTAGGACCTCGTATGTTGGTCAGCTTAATGCTCATTGAAAGTCTCATCATCTCTACTCTGAGAGGAGAATACGCAGGCAAAGTCCTCCCTAAATAATCAGAGTCAATGGATGCCTCAACCCTGGCCGTGATGTTGTGCATACCCTAATGAAAAAACAAAACCACCTATAGCACTGTTGCTAGGTGCTACAGAATAGTGTTCCTCTCACCGAAGTGAAAGGGGCTGCACATGAGTTATTAGAGCATTACAGGGCATCTGTTAAATGTCCCCCCCCCCCCCCCCCCCCCCAGCACGTACCTGGCACCTCTAAGTACGGGCTCCAGACACACCGCACACCACTGTTTACAGCAGGCCCTGCCCAGGCTTATATTTAATACAATGCACTAGACACGCTTGCATGAGTGTATGTTTTGTGTTTACTGTAATTAGATGAACATATTATGAAGCACTGTGCTAGGCTAGGTACTCTTGACCAAAGAGACAGGGACACAGACACAGTTTTAGGGTGTAAAACTTCAGTTGATATTCATGAATAATGGAGAAACAAACGTAAAAGTCTTCCCGGACCGGGGCTCGTGATCTTCGGGTGCACTTAGACCTGGGGGAACACACGGGAAGGGTTTGGTGAGGAGGGGGTAGGAGGTAAAATAGGGAACTTTTAGAGCGTCTGCTTGCCTCAACTCACTAATCCTTTATCCTTTTCCAGCAGTCCGTCCAAAGGGGAAGTCTTCACAATACCAACAGCCCAAAGTTAATGAACCGCACAATAGTTTTCTTGTCTTTCTCTCTGTCACCAACCTCTCTCTTCTCACTTGGCTTCCCCAGCTCTTTTTTGTTCTTTCCTTGATTGGCAAATGATGGTCGCTGCACCTGCAGGCAACAATTATGGAAGCATCTACTGTCTGCTCCTACATAAACCATGTGCTTCCCTCCCAGACAAAGCAGACACATAAGCGCCAGCAGACGAGGCAATTGAGTGGTCAGCGACACAGTCCCAAGGCCTGTCCCCCCTTTAATTCCCATTAAGAACAGCTATGTATGCGTCACTGGCCGCTACGTGCTGAGTCCTGTGGTAAACACCCTTGACCCCTTTGCTTTATTCATAGCACGTAGACTGTGCATAGACTGTGCGGCAATGTTGGAAACTAGGGTTAGTGACCATGACAGCGTTTTAACAGGAATAAGGGTTGCAGTGACTGTGTTGTACTGACAAAGACCTGTTTCTACTTCCAAAGAGGAAGTCAAGCAGTAAGTCAAGTACGACTGTTAGGTTTCCAAGAAGTGCTGCAGTGTGTTGTCATACAGAGGGGGGGGGGGGGGGGGCAGAGAGACAGGAGGAGTTAGAGAGAGAGCGAGAGAGAGAGAGAGAGAGAGAGAGAGCGCTGTGGAGGGAGGGCGGTAGAAACTCTGTTTGCGTGTTCCGGGAGGGCCTGCTGTGTTTGAATGATGTCATCGATTCAAGTGAATAAGAACCACATACTGTTTTTAAACACTCACACACACACACACACACACACACACACTCACGCACATGCGCACTAGCTCGCTCGCTCACATACATACATGCACAACTTCTACATGCAACAGAAACACACGACAAACATGCAATAAAGTCATTTCTATTCAACCACAGAAATACACCCTCACATGCAAACATTTTCTACACACACGTCGTTGTTTTCAATACACACACACACACGCACACAAACACCCAGTGGACTGTTCCTGTTGGAGAAAGTCCACACACCACTGTTTGAGTGGGCCTCTCTGACCTGTGATCTCATTACTGTGTTACCCACGGCAACCGTATAGGGAGGTTTCTTACAGAAGTAACACATGAGGGGCTTTTCTTCACTGTGATTTGAGCTGTGCTATTGCTGACGCAATAGCTGGGAGCTACATCCAAGAATTGTTATTGCATGATTACTGATTAGTGTGTGTGTGTGTGTGTGTGTGTGTGTGTGAGTGTGTGTGTGTGTGTGTCTGTTTGTGTGTGTGTGTGTGTGTGTGTGTGTGTGTGTGTGTGCATGTGTGTGTGTGTGTGTGTGTGTGTGCGCGCGCGTGCGTGTGTGTGTGTGTGTATTTGGCTTTTTTCAACGTTCCATTTGAAATGAAACTACCAGGTTTCTCTCTTGTTAAGCACTAGAACAAATGTTACATTTTCTGACCTTTCAAACCAAAAACATCATCTGTATCCCTTTGAATGAGAAACGTTTCCAGTCCCTGTATAGTCACACAGTCGCTATGTAGTCATTTATAAAGTTGCAAATGGTGTCATGGCAACAATAACGCATGTATAGTGATGTTTTAACATGCAATGTATTACCCCCAAAGAGACGAGACAGAGAGAGGTGAGATGAGTTGGGATGGAGGGAAGTGGCTGTGGCAAACAAGGAACTAGGAGGTCCCAGAAGTTTAGGTTGGATCAAACAGATGAGGTCAGCATGACTCTACTCGGGGGACGCGGGAACACAATGACCTGAATCTGTGTGTGTGTGTGTGTGTGTGTGTGTGTGTGTGTGTGTGTGTGTGTGTGTGTGTGTGTGTGTGTGTGTGTGTGTGTGTGTGTGTGTGTGTGTGTGCGTGTGGTGACAAACCCACCAACTGCAGGAAAACCACATTGTAAATAAAACACAATCTAACACTCCCACTGGCCAAACAGAGCATCCCATGCTTGACCAGTCCTCTTCCACCTCATTCTGGCCTCCATAGAGGAAACATTGTTCAAACAAAACTTTATTAGTGAGGGACTGTCGACAGTGAATGGATTGTGTTGTCCCTGCTTTAAGTGGCTGTGAGCAGGCAGGGTGGGTGTGGCTGGGCGAGGTGGCATTGAGAAGTAATTAGAAAGAGAGAGATCAATAGAGCAATGTTAGATCCAGTGTGATGCCTCCGTCATGCAAGTGACATCATTGTAGAATGAAAACATTTATTTGAAGTAGATTTCTTTACCCGCAAATAAGTTATTAAAAGTCTTAAAGTCTAATAAGGGTTGGAATCTATGGTTGCAACTTTATGGATCAATTATTTGTCTGTCCATGATGTTGGTATTAAATATACTTTTTAGAGGTCTTAAAAGGGTCTTAACAAGTCTTTAAATGTAACTTGTTTAAATCTGCAGAGATACCCTGAGAGAACACAGGAAAATAAAGTTGGAAAACCAAATGGAAAACGACATGCTTTTGTCCTTTTTCCTTTTACCAGTGATTAATAATTACATCTATATTGCCTATCTCCAACCAGTCAAACTCATTCATTATAATGAGGCATGTGGTCACACTCAGTGTGATCACACTCAGACTGACACAATCAGATCATTTTTCTTTCAGCTGGAAAGAAGGCTCTCTATATCTCTTAATCTCTCTGTACATCTCTTTTTGTATCGTGTGATGTTTTAGTCTCTCTTCTCTACCTGCACATTCTTTCTTTAAATGTTTCTCTCCCGACCTTTCCATCCTCTTCTCCCTCCATCTCCCTGAATCCATTCCTGATATTATACTGAAGCAGAATAAATCTCTCCCTCTATCTCTATCTTGTTCTCTCTCTCTCCAACTTGATTTTAATTGTATAATGGCATCTGTGATAAGTGTCTTAGGAACAAGCTGTTATGGGCACTAAGAAAGCTAAGTGTGATGATCTTCATAATTATATTAACGTTACATTTTTTTAGTTAACTTCATACTTTACTTTTATAAAAACTATGTGTCAATTTGTGTCTCTCGATTTCACCCTGTAGTCACTAACAGAGAGAGAAAGAAAAGATACCTGATTATACATGAATAGGGAGGGATACACTGTTTGTAATCAAAAACTTTTGTTTTTCAAATCACATTGTCACACTGTCAAACTTGTCCTCCAACTTAATCGAAAATAATGTATTTGTTGCTGTACATCAGCCCTGAAAGCGTATGTCTGTAT
>JAOPHQ010001134.1:587500-637500 GCA_030340625.1 Merluccius polli | reverse complement strand
TTATGTCAAACCTAAAATTATATTATAAATTACACTTAGACTTATGAATATACATTATATCACGCAACACTATAAACGTGTGTGAAATGCACATTGAGCAGAAAGTCAGTGCCAATGACTTAATTTGGCATTGTATGTTTGGACCTATGGTCTTGGCGGCCTGAAGTCTCATGCTGCACCACAACTCCAGCTGCAGTCTGCTGCTGCTGCTGATCCTCCATCTCCCTCAAGATTAACCGCCGGGTGTTTTTCCGGCCAGCGACCTCTAACCCCAGGCAGTTGGTGAGGTCATTGAGGGCCAGCCCTTACCTGCTGGAAGTGTTTCCAGTTCGGCCGTCCGTGACAAAACTGTGGAGATTTTTTGGAAGTCATGGTTGAGCTCATACAGCTTGGCTTTTAGAGCCGTTATAGCAAGACCACACACACCAGCAACGAACACAACCAACCCCCGGCATCTGGTTTCAAATAAGATCTGAGTCAAAGCAAGAGGTGACAGGATTATGGTCTGCCATTATCCTTTGAGATGAAAGTGACCAAGATCAAATTCATGTCACACTTTGTCACACTACATTAACTTTCCTTTAGTGACTGCAGCTTCATCACAGGGCATCAGTAACAACGTAATCCTTATGAGGATTATAGGACTCTTATCATGATTCTCAATACAATTTAATATACACAGTCTAAGATAACTTTCTCTTCCCATTTACCCCCAAATCAACTATCATTTGGTGGGTTGTTGACATGTGTTCCAGTCATCTCACTAGTGTGGGACTACCACTAACGTATTGCACCGGAAAAGGAGGACGACCAAACTCACCATGACACTGTGACTCTGTGTTGTGTTGCAATCCAATGAGCAAACCAACACTGGGATCACTTATTGAAGGACAGTGATTATCAATCCATTGTGTTATGCTCATCTCTGCACAGCGTTTGTTTCTGATCCAAAATGGCCGCCAACAGAGTTGCATTTTTCTTGGGACTGACTGCGATTTGGTGGTGCTGACACTGACGAAGTAACCTTCCCTGAAACCTTCCACCATGTGGAATTTTTGGTCTGGTGGTAAGACAACAGAATAATTGTCGATTTTAGTGTATGTTTGTGGTCAGTGTGTGGACGACATAATAACTTTACCCAGATCTATGCAGCTAATGTTTCATAAAAGTGCAGTTTTACATAATTTTTGTCAGGACAGGCTTCACTGTAACAGAACAGAGTTTTAAATGTGTTTAAGTGGCGAGCATCCTCGTGTGTGCCACGCGTATTGTGTTCCCATGTGTGAACAAGTAGACACAGAGAGACAGAGGTATGCAGAGAGATCCAGATTGATGGAGATGACATCACCACCATGAGTTTCACATTTCCTGTCTGCACAGTAACCGAGGCACAGAAAAGCCTTTGTATGTATGTTTGTGTTTGTTTGTGTGCATGTGTGTGTGTGTGTGTGTGTGTGTGTGTGTGTGTGTGTGTGTGTGTGCGCGCGCGCGTGTGTGTGTGTGTGTGTGTGTGTGTGTGTGTGTGTGTGTGTGTGTGTGTGCGCACACGCGCGTGTGTGTGTGTGTGTGTGTGTGTGTGTGTGTGTGTGTGTGTGTGTGTGTGTGTGTGTGTGTGTGTGTGTGTGTGTGTGTGTGCTACCAAGGCTGGAAATACAATTCAAACAAATTAATCAACAGCTTATGACAGCTGTGGGCCCTCTGCTTTTACATGGAACACTCACATGTCACACGTATGCAATTACATGCACACACCTGCACACTAACCACACTGTTTCCTCATATTGATCCTAAAGTGGTCTGGTTAAAACTAGCTAGCTAGGAGTTTTTAAAATAGTTGTTAGTTTTGAGTTTTAAGTTTTAACCACCACGTCTCAAGGAGGAACGCAAGACTTCCAGTGAACAGAGACAGAATAAGATCAGGCCAGAGCAGATTTATAGTGTTTGCTTAAACTGTCATTTCTATCAGTTTATAGCAGCTCTGTGGCACAGATGTATTAAACAAAAACATCTTCATGGACTGAATGAATAATAGAAAATATGGATTGACACACACACACAAACCAACGGGTCAAAAGTCAGCTTTCTAATCATCATTCCATCCTCTTTGTTCCTCCATCCTCTCTCTCTCTCTCTCTCTGTAGTACTGTGAGTATTGTTAATCTTGCCCACTGACAGCTTCTCAGTGGTACGACATAAAGGCTGTGAAGGGACAGGAGGAGGAAACATCGGCATGTTAGGATTTGTGATTCCTTGTTTCTTGTTGGATCAGCTTCAGAGAGTTATGCATCAGTCGATAAGGGAGTTTGGGAGTTCATTTCAGAAACGTTATTGAACAATCAAAAAATTACATTAATTACACATTTTTTTGTAGAAATGCCCCAAATTTTGCATTTATAAAGAGAGGAAGTGGATCCTGGTTAGATTTATGGCAAGCTGCACTGAACCTCAACACCAGCTAAAGACCAGGAACTGTAAATCCACATGTGTGTTGGTCTGTGGGCCATGAAGGCGGCTGCCACATAATTCTCACCATTTTACTGTGCTCTACGGGGAGTTATAGCTGCACGATACGCAAATGCCTCATTAATTAATGGACCTCAGGGTTTAACAAGACCCACAGACCACTGAGCCACACCCCCCCCCCCCCCCCCCCCCTTTCCCCTCATACCAATACCGGCATAGCTGCTTGGGATAGTCCTACTTAAACCTATAAGCCTGTGTAACCGAGGAGAGTATGCATCGTTCTCTATCGGTAAGCCTTCTCTGCTCGGATGAGGTATTTGCCCAGCCCGCTCAATTGTCCTTTAGTGGTACCTCACAATGTAAAACAATTCATACTCCTTGTCCAGATTATTGGAGACAGTGAGAAATTCTTGTTCTTCCTTCCCAGTCTACTCTCACAGATAGTCTACTGACACACAGCGACTCTAAGGAACCACTTTAGTGGAAGCATTGGGACACCCTTGAGAATGCAGGGTTCATGGGGCATGTAGGGGCAAACATCCCGGGTTGACGACAGCCCACATAAGTTTCCCGCGATACACACCAACCGTCAAACCGTTTACGGTGGTGGTCCTTCGAGAAACCTTCTTGGGTCCCCGTGCCTTTTCACTGCTGTCTTGTCGCTCGCCTGAAATGAGGCTCCAGACCTCAGCGCAGTGCACCGTCACCGCAGCACTGCACGTGTGTGTTTGATTTACCACTTCCTGAAGAACTTTAATAGATCCACGGAAGGAGCGCAATATTTGCTTCACTCGCCTGTTGGACGCACCGGCACAATAAACGCTGTGATGTAACTGTTTAATGGCTCTTTACTGTGTCGAGACAGACTGCGCCTCGTCTGAGTCACTGATGATGTTGAGTGTCCCATTGAAATATGACCAAACCAGAGTTCATGGCGAGTCCAGTTCTAGCAGCAGGTATGCACGGCCAGCTGTCCAATGCCTTCAGAATGACTCGAGAGTGGTGATGAGATAGAGACCATGTGTAGTGTCATTGGTTGAGAATGTCAGGTAGACACACAATAGATACACTGAGTCATGCTGAAAGAGTAATACAGAGTTTGGGGTGTGTGAGTTGTGGGGTTACGGTGGTGGTGGGGGGGGGGTTGGGGAGGGAGGGGGGAAGGTGCTTGGGAGACACAGGATTGGTTTCCAGTGTAGTAAGGGTTAATAACTAGTACCAAAAGTGAGTGATGTTACAAGTCCAACGCCCCCAGGCACGCCATCTGATTTCTGCGTTAACTTTTTTTCTTTAGTCTTTCTCCTATTTCCTTTGCCAGCAAAGTAATATTGCTCCACCGATGCAATGGACGCTTCGCCGTTTAGATCCCGAGGACCATTCATTGAGTCCAGGAAATGACGCGGTCCAACCACAGTGTTGTAAGCTACTGTACTTGCTACTTGCCCCTGCTTGCCCCCAAAGTAGTGGTCACTGGAGAGTAGTGGTCACTCTAGAGTAGTGGTCACTGGAGACTAGTGGTCACTGGAGAGTAGTGGTCACTCTAGAGTAGTGGTCACTGGAGAGTAGTGGTCACTGGAGAGTAGTGGTCACTCTAGAGTAGTGGTCACTGGAGAGTAGTGGTCACTGGAGAGTAGTGGTCACTGGAGAGTAGTGGTCACTCTAGAGTAGTGGTCACTGGAGAGTAGTGGTCATTGGAGAGTAGTGGTCACTCTAGAGTAGTGGTCACTGGAGAGTAGTGGTCACTGGAGAGTAGTGGTCACTCTAGAGTAGTGATCACTGGAGAGTAGTGGTCACTGGAGAGTAGTGGTCACTCTAGAGTAGTGGTCACTGGAGAGTAGTGGTCATTGGAGAGTAGTGGTCACTGGAGAGTAGTGGTCACTGGGGAGTAGTGGTCACTGGAGAGTAGTGGTCACTGGAGAGTAGTGGTCACTGGAGAGTAGTGGTCACTCTAGAGTAGTGGTCACTGGAGAGTAGTGGTCACTCTAGAGTAGTGGTCACTGGAGAGTAGTGGTCATTGGAGAGTAGTGGTCACTCTAGAGTAGTGGTCACTGGAGAGTAGTGGTCATTGGGAGCTGCCCTCCAACCACTGGCCCTGTTAGCTGTTTATTTATCACAGCAGCTGATGAAAAACTAATTCCCCTTTGTGTGTGTGTGTGTGTGTGTGTGTGTGTGTGTGTGTGTGTGTGTGTGTGTGTGTGTGTGTGTGTGTGTGTGTGTGTGTGTGTGTGTGTGTGTGTCTCTCTCTGTCTGTCTGTCTCTCTCTCTCTCCCTCAGGAACTGGTGTGCGTATGTAGTGACCAAGACAGTGAGCTGTATGGTGGAGGATGGGGTCGAGACCTACGTCAAGCCAGACTACCATCCTTGTTCCTGGGGAAATGTACAGTGTTCCCGTGTAGTGGCGTGAGTATCCTGTAACACACACACACACGCACACACACACACATGCAACCACATACACACACATACATACACACACATACACACACACTATGTGACCACATACACAGACACAAACTCAAACCCCATTCCCCACACACATGCTCACACACTCACTCGCCCACACAGGCACAATAACTCCTAACCCTAACACACATGCACACACACAAACACACAAACTCAAAAAGGCACACACATACAAACATTTGCACCCACAAACCCACATGTACCCCTCTCCTGACACACTCCCACTCTAGCACACATAGGCATGAACACATATTCATATCCACACACACACTAAGGCGGGAAGTGTTACATAAGCAAAAGAGGGATGGTTGAGTCCCAGCATCGCAGGCGCTACAGCTGCTCCAGAAAGTAAGATACAATTCCTTGCGCTTGACATTTTTTCCCCAAGTTCTAGTTCTGCCTTCCCTCATTTTTTGTATTTAAGTTCATTCCATTCCTCCTTCTTAACCATTTTTCTCTTTTTACACTACATTTGGCACCGGCATGGGATAAGAGGGAGCCAGGTCCTAATAAACTATTCCTAAAATGTAACCCATATTCCTGGGAAAGCTGCGCTGCCCCTCTCTAATGGTGAACATATAATATGCACTATCTGGGCTGTTCACTCTTCACTCGGTGCAACATGACCTATCATTCTGAACCATCATAAACCGTCCATCAATAAGTCGACTAAACCCGAAAAATAGAATTTCTTTTAAGGTCTAAGGTTTATAAAAGCTAACATCACAAAAAATCCTCATAAAAAACAAAAAGCTCTGTGGCCGGTGAGCTTAGCGACAACATACGAGAGAGGAGAACTGAGAGTGGCCTTGCATACTCCAACCACACCACATGGTTATGGTATGTGTAGTTTGGTAGAAAAACACCCCGAATGACTCCACTGCTTCAAGCTGCTCTCTCTCTCTCTCTCTCTCTCTCTCTCTCTCTGTCTCTCTCTCTCTCTCTCTCTCTCTCTCTCTCTCTCTCTCTCTCTCTCTCTCTCTCTCTCTCTCTGGTGAGAATAAGTATCTTCTGAAGGTATGAAGGGCTGTAGACATACCCGGCCGGTCTATGGTGGAAGTAAGTTATGTTAGTTTTAAGGAAGAAGAGCCGAGAGCAGCCGAGCCCGCAAGCTCTATTCACTGCAAGCCTTCGACAGCTGGACTGCAGATGGCTGTGTTTACAGGGGATCTGGGGCTGTGGGGCTCATACATACAGTAGAGAGAGGGAGAGAGAGAGAGAGAGAGAGAGAGAGAGAGACCCCCAAAAATGAAAAAGAATAAAAACAATATGAGCAAATGTTCACACAAGGTATGGTGAAGAATGTCCATTTCACCGCTGCCTTCAAAGCTCAAGCCAGCATTGGAGGAGTCTACAAATAATATGCACATATTAGTGTGTGTGTGTGTGTGTGTGTGTGTGTGTGTGTGTGTGTGTATTTGTGTGTGTATTTGCGTGTGTGTGCGTGTGTGTCTATGACAGCTTGCAACAGATCAAGCAATAGCGCCAGAACACTGAAAATCAATAACATCTGGGATGACTTCACTTTCAAGACGGGGGGATGGATTGCTTTGCATGTGTGTGTGTGTGTGTGTGTGTGTGTCTAATGTGTGCTTTGGTCTTGCTTTTGTGTGTGTGTGTGTGTGTGTGTGTGTGTGTGTGTGTGTGTGTGTGTGTGTGTGTGTGTGTGTGTGTGCATGTGCGTGTGCGTCTGTGTGTGTGTGTTTGTGTGTGTGCATGCGGACATGTGTGTGCGTGCGCACATGTGTATGCGTGTGAGTATGTGTGTGTGTGTGTGTGTGTGTGAGTGCGTCTCTATGTGTGTATATAGCCCTTGACAAAGCCTCAACAGTTGTAATCATTGTGATGATTGGCACTAGTATTTTACTGCAGTCAGGGAGGAATCAAGTGGATGCGATTACAGAACCGTAAAAAAAAAGAAAAAAAGAATAATTCCACCCACAGAACTGAGTTGTGGATTCCTAGAACCCACCCAGACAAAACCATCAGATAGTTACGTGTTTCATTTTACCAAGGATGTGCAGCAAAGTTTTCAGGCCATGATTACAGTCTGGCACTGGCTCTGTTAGACCAGTGTGTCTCCAGTAATGACTTTGTTTGCATAGTGATTCATTCAATTGGAGAGCTTCTTTCATTTGGAAAGAAATGTTTTTGTTTGGTAATTTACATATGAACAGTATGTGATAGCAAAAAAAACGTTTTTTTCCATTAGATTACATTTGGTGGTAACTAGTGTCCACTTAATTTTAGATAATATATGATTAGAATTCCTGATGTTTGATGCAACATGCTATGCGTTGCTCGACTCATATGTATTTAAGTTCAACAGTCAGCAACCTTTTTCTCTCATAAGATGACTTTGTGGCATATAGATGCCTTGGGCTCTAAAACCACTGTTGAAAGCTGGGTCCAGAGATACAACCGTTAGTTCCACTGGTTCTAGGGGCAAATAGAGAATACATGAATAACAAACATGTTTTTTAGTAGATTCTTCAATGTGAATTCTGTGGTCTATGCTTTTTTAGGGTTTCTGAATGCCAGCTTTGGGCATTACCTTGCATGACCCATACAATTGGATCCAGATTGTGTGTTTTATGCTCAAAAATAAGATCATTGTCTGTTGTCTTGCTGTATATGCATTTACATTCAGCAGCAGTGTAATGCTTTCAGCATGCTATTGAATCCTCATGTAAGACCTGTTTGTGTCTATCCAGCTACCGTACATTCATGAGGCCCAGGTACAAGATGACCTACAAGATGGTGACAGAGATGGAGTGGAAGTGTTGCCATGGTTACAGTGGAGAAGACTGCAACATCGGTCCTGTTGGTGGCCCTGGGACCCAGATATCCACCACCAGGCCCAGACTCCGGCCCGGACAGGGCGGTACTGGTAACGGCTATGGCCAGGGTGGAACTGGCACCGGACAGGTTGGAGGAGACAGTGGTGGGTGGATGGAACATAAACAGACATAGAAATGTACACTCACTTTCTCACTTTCGTTGGCCTAATCTTAGGTGTGGTCCTTTAACAGATGGCAAGGGTTAATAGTTATTTTAATGTGAGACTATTGTTCACAATATGCCTGGCTGTTTGTGGAACATTCGACCGCACATGCTTTCACTTACGACAGCACAATAAAGAATGGTCCCCAGGAGAATACGCAAGGTACACAAGCAGCAATTTACTTGTTTCCCAATAATAGCTTTAACATGGGGCTAATGGGTTTACAACAATGAATATGTTTGCAGCTGTGAAAAATGAGACATTTAAATGACTACAAATGTTAGAACGACTCTGTGTGTTTGGAAGCAACATGTTGTTTTTGTCTGTTCATGTGGTCAGGGCGAGGGGACAGCGACAAGTTCAGGCGGTTGGAGGAGAAGATCCAGAGCCTGACCAAGGACCTCCACAATGTGCAGTCCACCCTGCAGGACATGAAAGATAGATTGCAGGAGGAGACCGGGAGAAAATCAGGCCTTGGCGGAGGCAGTGGTGGCACTGATACAGGCAGTACCAGCCCGGGCGGAGGAGGAAGGAACCCAGCCGACGCTGCCCAGCCAGAGATAAAGGAGATGATCCACAGCATCCAGACCAAGCTGGACCAGCTGGATAACCGTACCCAGGTGACTGGGGGTCTCTGGTGCAGTTCACAGTACAGAAGAAAATAGAAATGATCATTGTTGGGATCTCGGTGGCAGGCGGTTGTGTAGAGGAAAACTATAAATTCCTTCAATCTCGCTTGAACTGCATTCTTCACTGGCTTTACTGTGTTCCCAAAATAAGAAGGAAATATCTACATTAGAAACACTCCATTGGTCCTCCTGAATAACTGTTTTAAATTGTTAGATTATTATTAAGTGCATGTAATTAATTATTCTATTTTTTTAACCCAGGACCATAACAAATCGCTGGTCAACATCAACAACCACCTTGTGAACGGCAAAGGCAACGAGTTGGAGGGAGGTCTGTCTGGAGGAGGCATGGGGGGGAAGGGGAACTCCCTGAAGGAGGAGATCCTTAGTGAGCTGGAGAGGAGGGTGTCCCTCTCTTGCTCCTTCTGCCAGGTAGCACACAATGACAAGCCTCACATTTGATTTGATGATCAATGAGTCTCATGTGTTATCGGGCTAGCCGACGCAAAGCGTGAACAATGTAGAGCAAGGTGCTGTCCTTCAATGGGTATTTCCCCACACTTGGTCTTGCAGGCAGGTGTGGAGGATCTGCGGCGTCAGCAGCAGGAAGACAGTGAGAGGATACGCGCTCTGGAGAAGCAGCTGAGCGTTATGGACTCACGGCACCGCCTGAGCCTGGACGGGCTGCGGCGAGATGTGGCGCACTTACAAGGATGCTGCAATGGCATCAATGACCTTAGGAATCGTGTCACCGATGCCGAACGCAAAATCACCACAACCTCAGAAAATTATGACATCATCCAGAACCTTCTGGACAATATGCAAGGCGGTGGAGGTGGAGGAGAAGGAGGTGAAGGAACCCACCACGCAGTGGTGACGGAGGGCACGCTAGATGGGCGACTGCGAGACCTGGAACGGCGCATCAACAGCTCGGCCCGACAGACAGAGCAGAGCTGCTCTTATGTGGAGAATGAGGTGAAGGACCTCAGGACCGTGTTCCTGGACCGCTTCGATGACCAGGGCTTCCGCATCTCGGACGTGGAGCTGGATGTGGGGCAGGTGAAGGACCAAGTGACGGAGCATGACAAGAGGCTAGAACGCCTGGAGAATGCCACCTCACTTATGGGCCGGAAGATGGAGGAGTGTGGCTGCAACCAGGACAGAGGAGGAAGGACCATAGGAGGAAACAGGGGAAGTGGTGGTGGACTATCGGGGGCGAATGGCACCACAGAGAAATCTCTGGAGTGGCGGGTCGTTGCCAACGAGAACCAGATTCACCGCTTCAGCACCACTCTTAAAAATCTTTCTGTGTCTGGAGACTCTCTTCTTGATAAGGTAAGGATTATGTCCTATGGGCATCCACCTCATTTTGATTTATTATTTGGATTGTAATCTCTTAATAGGGAACTATGCATAAATACTCATGTGCAATAATATGCATGTGTTTTATCGAACACATGTCAGTCAGTGGCGGATACAGAACGAGGCTAATGACTGGGCCTGGAAGAATCTGGATGGGCCTGAGTTTGTTTAAGCTTAGAAATGTATGAACATTATATGGGGGAAAGGATTGGCTGACCGGTAGTGACATTTAGTATTTTGTCTGGTATTATGTCAGAATACCACAGACACATGAAAGATCCAGTCAGATGAATGGCTATCTGTACATAAAATAGGAAATAACACAATAATAACAATGTATGACATGCTACTGTAATTTTGGAGCACAAATGAACATTTAATTTAATATGAGAAATGTACTTTCAATATTTGTTTTTCTACATGTTGTGTTGGATAAATGGTGGTATCATTTATACATTTCAACATTATAAATATGTTATTGACATTAATGAATGCTCTGAAGGTGGTGCACCTGAGCCACGATGTGCGTCAGATCAAAGCCCTGACAGGGGACAGTGGCGAACACTTCAACCGCATCGTCACTGAGATCGAGACACTCGGACACGGATGTGGTGAAACATGCGGCAGAGTGGAGGACAAGCTGCGCAAGCTGAAGAACGACACCCAGAATGCACTGGACCACTTCCAGATCCATATTAAAAGCATCCAGGGGAGAGTGGCCCCGGACCAGGGCCCTTGCTCTCAGGTCTGCTCCAACCTGCAAGAGGAGGTGGGCAAGCTCAGACAGGATGTGGAGAAGTGCATGGGACAGTGCAAGAATGGACTGGACCCATCTACAGGTTGGTCCAATCCTGTTGCTATTTCAATCCACCCATGTCTATCCATTCTTCCATCCACACATCCATCCATCCATACATCCATCCATCCATACATTCACATTTACATTTAGCAGACACGTTTCAAGCACGTCCAATTGCTAGGTTAACCCATTGCTAGTATAAAACAGAGAAAGCTAGGGTAAGCTGCTAAATGCTAAGATACTAAGTGCCAGGACATACGAACATAAAATAAGTGCTTAAGGGTTTTCATACATTCATCATTCATCCATCCATCCATATGTATGAACCAATTGATTCAACATTCATCATCAATATGACCTCAAACCCAACACAGACAGTGGTAGTGGAGGAAGTGGCGGTACCGGGCTGCCCGGTACTGGGCTGGGCGGCGAGAAACCCCTGGATGGCCACAGCGTGATCGAAGGCCCCCTGAACAACAACCACCTGAAGAGGCTGCAGGGTGAGCTCTCAGAGGTCCTCCTGACCTTCAGCTCCATCAACGACACTCTGAAGGGCCTGGAGCACACGGTGCACAAGCATGGCAGTGTCATCACAGACCTAGGTGAGGACAGGAGACAAGGAACAGTTTTATGTTAAGCCGTGAGCACATGATGAGCTGTCAGCCTCGGCATTGCACGCATTGCCAATGTTTTCCTATGGAGTTGAGCCTACCATCATTTGAGCATTGACGGTAGCTCAGGCATAGCGGACTGCTCCGATTTTTCCACCTTGAAACTGTGCTCAAAGTTCAAGCTATTTCAACTTTGACTCCGGTTGGCACTGATGTCTCCAGGTGCGTCCAATCAGATGACAGCTTTGTTTGATGTTTTAAAACCACCAGAATCTAAACAGCAATGTCTTTATTCATTTCTAAACTCAAATACATGTTTTATGAGTTAAAAGCGGTGAACTCCCGTCTGTTGGCTGGCTGTATTCGAACGCCCAATCTAGGTTCATCATGTGTTGACCACTTTAGCATGGAATGGTCACTAATGAAATCCAAGACCTTTCCTCCCCTTCTGTTTGTTAAACCTCCTTCCTTCGTCGCACCCGACAGGAAACACAAAGGACAAGATCATCTCTGAGCTGGACAAGATCCAGCAGGAGGTGAACGAGCACATTGAGAAGAGCCGCAACCGCTTGGATGGGATGGACAGGGATGTGCGTCGGTTCGAGAGCACACTGGTGGTGGAGATGGGAGACTGCAGGAGATCCGGCGACGGGCTGGAGAAGAGGCTGTCCAAGCTGGAGGGGGTGTGTAGCAGGATGGACGGCGTGTCTGACTCCCTTCAGAGGATCAAGGAAGGTACGGTTCCTTGTCTCCTTGGTAGTTTTGTATCTAATTGTGTACCTCCTTCCCTTTGTGACTGCAACATATATTTGGGACTAAGCAGGCCCCTGTTATCTATATGATCATATAAAATGATTGCAGTTCAGTGTATGTATGAGTAATCAGTGTAATGAGTAAAAGGCCTCTCATGGCACATGGAGTAGTGATCACTGTGACCAGGACATCCCATATAAAGGCAAAGTTCCTTTCTTGTTTTTTTCTCAGATTTGACTGTTCCTTTAAATAGTTCATAACAATCTGGAACACCTGCAAAACGTGTAAAGAATAATGAAATATTGCTAAATTGTGTTTGCCCCAAAAAAATGCTGGCTGTTCTTGGCCTAGGAACTGGGGATACGATTAGTGTGATGTTTATCAAGAAATGTTATCCCTTTCTTTGTAAGAGGCACATTCATCTATGTCTTGACCTCTCCGTAAGGGACATACAAAAATGCATCCACTCATCTCTTTGCTTGCAACAGCTTACTCTTCATGTGTTGTCACCTCCTAACTCCCAGGGCTGAACAAGCACGTGTCCGGCCTGTGGAGCTGTGTGAGCGGCTTGAACTCCACGGTGATCACACACGGAGGAATCCTCGACTACATCCAGACCGAGCAGCTGGACGGGATTCACGGCAAGATCAAGAATCTCAACTCCTCCGTCAACCACATCCTCACAGAGTTTCACAGCCTCTCGGAGCGGGACCTGACCGGTGGGTAACCCGGACCTCCCCACCCCTACTCATCTCTATTGTATTCTGTTCTCTCCTGTTCTACTGAGAGCTGTTCATTCTTCATATTACTTTGGGGTTTTTGTTCCCTTTTGGAAGCTATTCCTTTATGTGCCATGATTTCACCTTTGACCTTTCACAACCCTTTGTTACCCTTTTTGGTTTTGATTTCCATGATATGGATATACTAGTGATTTGGCAGTAAAAGGCAGGATGAGTATTTGTTTGACATTTATATTCTCTTGGACATTATTGGGTGCACCTCTCTGCACATACATGCTTGAATCCATAAAGCACCACACAGAAATGTTATTATGTTAATGGATGGAACATGTGTGGACATAAAACCATCATAATGTGAAACCCTGCAAAATAAACAAGCCCATGTCACTCGGTTCAGCGGGGAAATATTTGTGTTGCCAGTCAGTAATATGCTTATTGGAGCAAATCCAGAAGCCCTTCAGAGATTTCCATGACAGAATTTGTTAATTTTATTTACGAGCAAGGTTTTGAAATATGTTTTCTATTATAGAACTCCGATGGGGTCGTAATGGAAACCATTTCTCACAACAGAAAAAAAAAAAAAGTATTTTGGCTAGTGTTGACTGACCAATGTAATATCCACATATCCATCAAACACTATGTGTTTAGCACTCTGTTTTAGTTCTAGTAATATTGTAAAGCCTTGATTTGGAGTCGCTAGATGAAATAGTAAAAATGTTCACCTCATCTTCCTTTTTCCTTGCCCTATAGGTGCTGTTGTGCTGCACAGAGGTTTGAAAAATGCTTTGTCTGTGGAGCTGCACTTAACCATTATTATATTAAACTAACAATGACCTGACTGAGAAATCCAACTTTTAGCCTTGAAGCCAGTGGGGTGGATAGCTGGCATTATATACTAAACACTCAAACAATTTGAAGTGATCCTGGTTATTGATGTTGGCACTGGATTGTAAAAACCTTGAGGTGATCTCCAACCATAGATTACCCTTTATCCTTCCCATTATTTTTTAACATCTATTTTCTAAATGTATTTAAGATTGAGACATCCAAACAAATGTAACATAAATGTAAAATAATTGCATAGTTAATAATTTATACATAGATATCAGGTTTAATGCCACTATAACCTTATCTTGTTCCAGGTTTCTTGTCTGTGAGATACAACACAGTGTGTGTATGCCAGGTCTCAAGAAGATGCACAAAGCAGCTCCTAGCTACAACATATCAAATATGATCAAAAGCAAGCTTGACATTTATGTTTGTAAAAAATAGAATTGCATTATTAAATATGACCACAGTGGCATATATTAAATGCCGTAATGTAAGTTAATGATTTCAACTGAAAAACGTACACAGATACACACAACCACACATACATTTTGCACCGCCACATGCCAGCAGACTCAAGTCGCATCAAACTTATACTTATAAAGTCCTATTTTCATCGACCGACCAACCACATTATTCAAATGTTGTTTTGCAAGGCACTAGAGTCACATAAATCTTACTTTTGCAGATGAATGCTCATTTGAGATATGTTGACTATGTGGACTTTTCCCACACTTCAATCACATTTCAATCCAATGGGAAAGCAGTTAGGCTGAAACAATCCATTCAAGCCAATTCAAGGCAAAGCAGACGCACAGTCATGCACAGCCCCTCCCCACACACACACTGACTGACATACAGACACACAGTGACATACTGTATCTCAACTTGTCAAAGTCATGTATGTTTTAGGTAATTTAGGTTTATATTGTAATAATGTCCCATCTTTTGTGTGACTGTTGCGTTTCTTCCAGTTCTCCTAATCGTTCAACACTGTTGTCTTTGGTCCTACTGGTTCTTCTGTGTTCTGTCTCCAGTCGGCTCCAGTCCCGGCTCTCATTTGTCCGTTGTGTTTTTAATATGCTTTCCCTGTCCAATTTTAAATAATCTGTGTATTGATGTAATGCATACCAGACACGCAGAACAACATGTTTTGCTTGTCATTAAAGCGCCATTGTTGTCTGTTGCTGTTGGATACACTATACACACAGTAGTCCAAGTCCTATTCTGTGTCTTTATTCCACTCTACTCCCATTTAATTTTCATCCAAACCACGTATTTTTAGATCAGCAGCCATCTCAATTGTATTCACTATTTTCATTAGTCTCCCCAGATAGCAGCCATGTTGACTTTAACATACTTGGTTGTTTCTACTTGTAGGCCCACAAGATGATAAGCATGTAGTGTTCACCTCAGGAGGCGAATATGCACTTGAAGCTTTCCGAACGACTAGCCCCACCCCCAGCCCCCCTACAGCTACAGCCTGATCCATCAACCGTTGTCCCTCTGTATACCACCACCTTCTTCTGTGACATCTCAAGCTCAATCATGTCATATGGGTTTTATTGACACACATCTCATCCACCACAGGTCTGCCTGGACCTCAGGGCCCCCCAGGAGAGACAGGCTTCACTGGGCTGCCGGGGCCCAAGGGTCCTGTCGGACCCCCTGGAAGAATGGGAGACTATGGACCCAGAGGTTCACCAGGTAAGGAGAGAGCACAGATGGTGGAAGGATCAAACAGAGGATGACTGTGTGAAGATGGGTGGATGAGTGAACATGAGAGATGGTGGGGTGGAGGGTGGGGGTATAAGGTGGTAGGATCAAGGAGGAGGGGGGGGGGGGGCTGAGGAGAGAGGCACGTTCTGGGAATGGACAGAATTATGAATCCAACAGATGTCAGACAGAGAGAGAGAGAGAGAGAGAGAAAGAGAGAGACATAAAAGTAAGGGAACACAGAAGGAGGCAAGAAGAAAGATATAGATAATATGTATGTAGAATAGATACAGTAATAATATGCCTTTATTACTGTACAGTAGATTTACATGAATTTAAAGATTAACAGGTCAATGAAAGATGGGGGTGAAGAGGGTGAAGAGTGGGGTGACAAGTTAGTCACAAAAGTCCAGAGAAGGCGAGCAAGTAAATGATTGGGTAATAGTCAATTACTCAATGCTATGAAGCAATTCTAACTCTAAAGTAATGTAACAGATACATTGCCTCAACCAACTCATTCCCAACCCGTGACTCTCACTCTTTCTAAAACTGCTCTTTTGTTTTCTTGTAGGTCCCAAAGGTGAAACTGGTATGTCTTTGTTTCCTGTTTTTTTTCTCACTATTAAATATTACTATTTCCGTTATGTTGTGTGTTTTCCTTTCATTGTTTCAGTATCTGTCAAATCTGTATTGTTATTATGGTATGCTTGGATGTGGCTTTGAACTGACAACAAGCACACAATTCAACCACAACTGTAGAATCTCCCAGTGGTTTTATATAAGCCAACGTTAAGTTGCAGCAGCCTAAATCCTCAACAGCTTCCACCGTTTATGCTTTCTATTAGTTCCAAATCTTTGACCAATAGCTTTGTATTGAATTTCCAGTAATTGACTGAGCCAGTTTCATATACTGAAATAATATAATAACAATTATATATATGCCTTGTCAAGGACTAGGATACCAAATAAATGTAACATACATGTAAAAGGGGAATCCAACCCCTAACCATGGCTGTTTTAATGCCTTGCTCTACCAGTTGAGGTAGACAAGATCATACAATTACAGGAGTACATATGAATATTGTGTTTGAGACGCTTTGTGAAAATAAGGCCAGAATTGATGGCTTCCTGTGTGTTACTGTCTCCTTGTGTTCTTAGGAATGCCTGGTGCCGATGCCAATGTGCCCAAGCTGTCCTTCTCAGCCGCCCTCACTAACCCCATTGAGAACCCTGGCACCATCGTATTTGACAGGATCTTTGTCAACGAAGGAGGCTTCTACAACCCTGCGAATGGTAAGGCTAGCACTACCCAAGCCTACACACAGGAACCTTCTGACAGTCAACCATCACACCCAAACTGACCAACCCGTGTTTGTGTCCTTCACAGGTGTGTTCACCGCTCCCGTGGACGGCCATTACTTCTTCAGCGCCGTCCTGACGGGCCACAAGAACCAGAAGATCGAGGCGGTCATGTCCAAATCCAACTATGGCATGGCCCGCGTGGACTCTGGAGGCTACCAGCCCGAGGGCTTGGAGAACAAGCCGGTGGCGGAGGCCAAGACACCCCCGGGCTCCCTGGCCGTCTTCAACGTCATCCTGCCACTGCAAGCCAAGGACACGGTCTGCATTGACCTGGTAATGGGCAAGCTGGCTCACGCCGTAGAGCCTTTCACCATCTTCAGTGGTGTTCTGCTGTATGAGGACATGTGAGGGAGGTCACCTTAGATCACAGTGAGGTCACCACCCCAAGGCCATTCCCTCACACTCTCTTCCTATGAACTTTTTGCGGAAAGGAGATGAGGAAGAGACAGGGGGATGAGAGACCATGGTGACCACACATGTGAAAGTAGAATGGAGAAGAAGATGAATGAATGGACTTTTGTGACTTGTGTTTCAACATTGAGAACCAAATTTAAGAGGAAGAAAAAAAAAAAAAAAAACATTACAAAAACAAATGAACTTAGAAAAACAAAACGACGAGGCCAGAGAATGTTAAAAAAATAACTTTTTTCAATATTAAATATTGAAAACAAACAACGAGAGGAGTCCACTGCCTAAATTATTACATCACTTCCTTTGTCTGGTTCCTGGCTCTCAGAGTGGTGATGAACGTGATGGAAGCACATGAACTGCTTGACTACAAGATAACGCTCATGAGTTGAGCCAAGACTTTTACCGTCCATTATCTTATCGACTGCGTTGAATTTTTCAAGACATGCTCACCACACAGAGTTGTACTACTGCAGTAAGATGTATGTTACTATTACAGTGCCTCATTTTATATAAATCACAATGGACAGAACTAGGCTTATGGCAATGGCTTTATGCACTAAAGCCAAAGGTCTCGATGACTTCACGTACCCATTTTAGCTGTGAAGTGACTTCCTGCCAGAGAGCCAGTGTCCGTAGTCCCACAGTTGAGCTAGTCAGGAATCTTCTTGTGCCTTTTAAAGACAGCTAATTTGATTCGGAGACACGACCTGATAGTAGATTATATGGCATGATTCATTGTCTACTGGGGGAACATTTATTTTTGAATTAGCATTACTGAGAAGATGCTATGCAAATACTGATGAAATTGAATGCAATAGCACTCTATTAATGCAAATGTCAGTATTTGTTACAGAAGAGAAAAGACAATGTTGTATGGAGAGAAAGCCGCGTGCACATAGCTTTACTCATTTTAAAGAGGTGCATAGACCAGTCAAGGACAAAGGTCAAAGTTAAGCCAAAGGTAAACCAAATGTCTTGTGTGTTGGAGTAACGCAGCCAGATGTGAAGAAATGTTGACTCCTAGTTCAGCTTTTTTAACTTGTGTTATTCTATTGGGATGAATTCACATTGTGAATGTTTTGTTTCTGCTTTATATCAAAGTGCACCTTTCTTTCTCTTTTCATTTTCTTTTTTTAATATCTTGCCATGTGCCTTTCACCACGAAAAGTCCAATGTAAAGGATTTCAATGTTTTGAAGAATTGTCCAAACTCACCACAAAAGCATGCAAAACAACACAATATGATCAAGGAAACAAAAACATGTCTGACATTTATTCAGTGTGGCCCTTCATTTTAAAAACAGACACAAAATATAATTTCAAGACTAATAAGACACCATCCTGAAATAAACATATGAATGTTCTATGTTACAAGCAACGTTTTATTCATTGTGTCCCTCCCTAATGTATGTGCAGCATAATTTTTCACTGATGTTCAAACAGCTTGCTATACTTTCTTAATATAAATCAGTGGGATACAAATCTGTTTCACTCCAGCTGATGTGAAGTAGATGGAAATTAGATTAAGCCCAATTTTACTGCACAGAGATGTTCTCCCAAGTTTGACAGACAAAGAAATTGCGACAGAAAAGCTAGATTTACTATTAGTACTGTAATATTAAACATTGCTTTGCTTGGAGCATGGTAAGCTAGCGAACAGTTTTGCAGCCACATGGAAGTGTCCAAGTGGATAAGAGTGCCAGTCCAAACCATCCATATAACACCTTTTCAACAAGTACATGAATACAACCAAAGTAGAGTCTAAGTCTACTGTCCCCAGAGACAGAATGACAGTGAAGGGCAAGCAGGAGTCGGCCAATCATAAACACAGTACTCTGCTTTCCTATAAACGATCCACATTAATGGAGGGAAACTGGGAGTGTTTGCACAGAACAGTCAGATGGAGGGGAGGCGAGGGAGGGAGGGAGGGAGGGAGGGAGGGAGGGAGGATGAGCCTATTTGTCTTTTGGCTTGTTGATTCACATCAGGGGGCAGTTCAACCACCTCCCGGTAGACTATGTCAAATATTATTGTGCAAGTAATTCATTGCCGTGTTGTTGATTTGACCCCCCTTTAGGCATTAGATGGGTTGGTTTTATCACAGCAGGACCGTTTACTAAGTCTCGCCTCAGAGGAATAATTGCTGGAAATGTATCGCACATCGTTTAACAAATAAACATTTCAATGTCATTTGAAATGGATTTTGTCAACAATTGTATCACTTAATGCTTCCAGTGGAAACCTTCTTCTGCCCAGGGCCATGTGACCTTCTGGGGGCCCGAGGTCACATCCTGCATCCGACTTACCAAACACCTTTCTCAATTTTCATGAAATTCTAAAAATATATATTATATATTAAGCTAAAAAAAACATAGCCATCACTTCTCTCCTAATTTCCCATCCAAATCATTGTGGCTAAGGCCAAATAATGGATCTGGGCAGAATCAGAAATGTTGCACAAAAGGTACATTTTACAGTTTTTTACGATTGAATAAACACAATTTTGATTGTTTTGTTTTGTTTAGCAAAACCCAACACACGAATAGCACAACCACATACCCAATTAGCAAAACACCTTAACTCCTTTGCAAAATGAACCACTCTTGTAAAAACTATACACTAACTTATCAAAACCATATTTTTTTACCATATGAAACACACACGTTGCATATGACTTAACTCTGTTTGCACCAGTTACACTCTGCTGTTGAAAACCTTAAACACTTTCGGCTAATTCTGCTTCTAAGTGCATAGAGTAGTATGGGTGAAGCACACAGTGAATTTGCAAAACATCGCTCGGATTTGCACAACTGTAAACACAATGTCTTCTCACACTTTTTGCAAAACAATACACACAGTGAACACTTGTATGCATTACTGTAGACACCACACAGGACACAAGACTAATGCTGTTGAAAATGTTATTTATTTTTTTACATATACTCAAGCCAACATGGCGAAAAAAGTTTTCATGAACATAACATTTTATCCTGTACAAAAAAAGAACCCCCCAAAAAAGAAAACAGCACATAAATTGCTACTGTTGGTCTCTTCTCCTAGCTGGATCTGGCCAGAGAATTTCATCCACATCACAGGCGATATCCTCATTTGCAAGACAGCGGGGAAAGAATCGCCGTGCATGCCGTATCCACCCCTGTATGGCTGTGGCCTCAATCTGGTCACAGGCCTCCTCCATGGCCTGAATGAGGGCTACCCGAGCCAGGGGGTGCAGATCGTAAACCTTCCACCGCCATGCCGAGAAAAATTCTTCAATTGGGTTAAGAAATGGAGAATATGGTGGCAGGAAAAGGACTGTGAAATGTGGGTGCTGCGTAAAGTAGTTCTGAACCAGACCAGAGCGGTGGAATGAAACATTGTCCCAGATGACAACGTATTGGATCTGCATGTTATTTATGATTGTGAGGTTGTATACTCTGTCCAAAAATGTAAGGATGTGAGGTGTTTTATACGGACCCATGTTGGCATGGCGGTGGAGGACCCCATTCTGGGTGATTGCCGCGCAAAGGGTGATGTTACCCCCACGTTGCCCCGGGACACTAATAATTGCCCTCTGGCCAATTACATTTCTTCCCCTCCTTCTGACCTTTGAGAGGTTGAACCCCGCCTCGTCTATGTAGATGAACTCATGCTGAATGGCCTCAGCATCCATTTGTAAAACTCTCTAAAATACAGTGAAATACAAGATTGTGTAGTTCAGCATAGATTTAGTGTACAGTACATTTACATGTAAAAAAAGGTTATGTGTGCAGTATGCAACATCAGAGTGCTAAAATGAACAATACATACCTCCACATACTCATGCCGCAGCTGTTTGACCCTCTCTGAGTTCCTCTCAAAAGGCACTCGGTACATCTGTTTCATTTGTACCTGATGTGCCTTCAGGATACGAGCTATGGTGGACAGAGAGACCTGATTCACATTCTGAAAGATGATTTGGTCTTCAATAATTTTGGCCTGGATTTCACGAAGCCTGATGGCATTATTTGCCAAAACCATATTCACAATCTCCCTCTCCTGCAGTGGTGTGAAAATGGGAGCCCTTCCTCCTCGTTGTACTCGACCCTCAATCCTATGTAGAACAAAATACATGTAACCTACTGTAAAATGTCACAGGAAGGGGTATCAAAAGTGCTGATATGGGGTGCATACAGTAAGAAGCTGTAAACAGGTAATTCTTTTACCTGTTTTCCAGTCTGAATGCCCTTATGACAGATGCCACGGTGAATCTGCTGAGATTTGGCTGGACTCTCAGTCCAGCCTCCCTCACCGTCAATCCATGGTTCACAACATGGTCCACAAGAGTTGCGCGAATTTCATTGCTTAAAGTTGGACCTCTTCTCCTTTGAGCTTCACCTCCTCCTGCTTGAAGTCTTCCTCTTCCTCTTCCTCGGCCTCTGGCACGGCCTCTGCCTCCTTCTTCTCCTCCTTCTCCGATTCCCCCTCTCATCCTCACTCTTGCTCTTCCTCTTCCTTCCATTTTGATTAAGTTTGGTGAACTCACCTGCTGCATTTTTATAGTGCTTAAACCTGATTGGTGTGTCTACAATTAAGCAATCTTGTGTTTGCACACCTGATGGCAGTGTTCAATCAACTGGCTCATAGGTGTGGTAATTTGACAGTCAGTGCTTTAGAATTGCAAGGAAGTGACATCTTGATATACTTCTGTGTCTAATGCATAGACGTGTGTGTTAGTGTTTCAAATCACTGTGTGTATTGTTTTGCACAAAGTGTGAACGGACTCATTGTGCTTACAGTGGTGCAAATCTGGGGCCAAGTTTTGCTCCTTGAGTGTAAGGTTTTGATAATTGGGCAAAACTTTAGATTTTAGTGTTTATTCAATCGTAAAAAACTGTAACACATTTTGAGATTGATCTAAGGATCAAAATCACTGAACAATTTTACACCCCAAAGAATTGGCCAAATGTATTGATTTATTTATTTTTAAACGGGGGCCCCTGCCATCACTTGTACCGCTTATAGCTAGAAACGGCCCTGCTTTTGCCTCTGGCCTTTTGTTTCCATCTTCACACAAGACTAAAGTTTCAGGACCAATCAATGCGATGTAATTACACCCACAGCGTGATATGACATCATTTAAAAAGAAAACGACATATTTTACTGCAATCAGGAAACAATTCAATTCATTCTAAGGGGCTATTATGTGGGCCTCCCACTTTGAGTCCAGCTCTGTTTTACTGTACATACTCAGGGGTCTCTTGTGTCGTCAGCCAGCAGTGGAGCAGTAATCACAGTGCTGCACTCGAGGGACAGTCAGGTCTGGGCGAGGCGCATTCAATTGCAGTCATTACAATGGATGTTATTCTTGTATTCATCCATCCATCCAGACATCCATCCCTACATTCACACCATTTTTTTTTACACATATCTTCCTGAAACATCTTTATCATATTTACATTTTGTATTATGATGTTAAATGTGGGCCTACTGCCATTATAATGACACCAATAAAGATATGAAGCTGTAGAGAGAGGAGATGGCGACAGTTATGGTGGAACAGTGTACAGTAAGTTCACTCCAAAGTTTGACTACCTGAGAGAGAGATCCTAATTGTGTGACTCTAGCTAGTATATGCCATCTGCATTACTTTCATTTGTTTAATTGTCTGCTTTGAGAAATAGTGCTTTAAAGAAAGAACTTAATTGTACAACGTGTGTGTCTCAAATAAATCTATTGTAACAAAACCCTGTACTCTCTTTCTCCTTCCTTCTGGCATTTCTATTACCAAGGTAGTAGGCTACTTTGTCTAAGTTGACATTTTGCAATTCTCTTTCAGTTTTGAGTGTTGGCTTCATTTCTCATCAGCCTTTACCTAATTCTTACTTTCCCGCTACAACCAATGACAGAACAGCTTCTGAATTTGGGTTCAAGTCACCAAGCAGTGAGGTCATCGGTCAGTGTTCATCGGTTAGTCTGTGTTTGTTCTTCAGTCACATTTTCTCCAGAAAAATATATAAATAAAATGAAATGTGCAATGCGTCTTGTACGTTTGTCAATGGACATGTCCTAGTGCATTAGAATAGGTGAAGTCTGCAGTCAAGTTATTTTCCAAATTATTTTCAATGAAGAGAGACCATCGGAGATCAGGCTGAGGCAGCGAATATCTGGAAAGAACAACATTCCAGTAAAATGGGACTCTTGACAAAGCCGAGTTAATAAAGTGGTGATAAACAATGCACCACTTTTGATCGGAGGTTTTAGTCTAATGGCATCCTGCTGGAGTTATTCAATAAAACACACTGAAACTATCTATATACTGTTGCTGCTGAATATAGTTTAGACCCATAGTCAAAGCAGCACTCACAATGCTATCGGTCAGTTGAAAAAGTACTCACAATGAAGTCAGTGAGTTTGCATTTCTTGGGATAAAATTCTTGTTTAAATAGCTTGTTTAAATTTTTTTTTTTATTTTGGTTGCGATGGGGGGAACTTCCAGACAGAATATCTTGTTGTGTTTCTTGGACTTTTGGAAACCCTGACCTGCAGTTGAGAACAACGGTTGAGAAGGTTCAATCATTTTCTGTCTCGCTTTTCTAAGGTTCAGCCTAGTTTTCTATATGCTTGCTTTTTAATATATTCTTATCTTAACAAAACAAGGTTCCTTCTTATACACAAACTATCCTCTTTTCTTTCACATTAAATAACACAGGGTTATTGTCAGCACACTCTTACCCTTGTCACCTTTTACTGCAGAAGTTTAATGTATTAAAACTGTTCACTGTTTGCACTCAAACGAAGTTGCCATGGAGTAAATGCTGTGCAGCTCAAAGTAATGTAAATGTGTGTGTGTGTGTGTGTGTGTGTGTGTGTGTGTGTGTGTGTGTGTGTGTGTGTGTGTGTGTGTGTGTGTGTGTGTGTGTGTGTGTGTGTGTGTGTGTGAGTGTGTATGTGTGTGTGTGTGTGTGTGTGTCATTATGTTGTTACGTTCAGAGTTGGGGGTCTCAGTTGTGTTGAGGTTGATACTGTGATACCCAGCTGTTTTCATACAGACCCCCATGAATGAGGACTTAGGGCCTGAGGGGCCAGCTACTGGGAGTCCATGTGAACACACACACACGCACACAGGCAGTTGCACACACTAGTAGAATAGAGACTACAGGCATGCTGTGTCTGTTGGACAATGTTCATTCTGCACATCTGTCACTCACAGCAGAATCCAGTGTAAAAGCACACACACACATGTGCACACACACATACACACACACACACACACATAAACAGATAGACAGACACACACACACACACACACACATGTGCACACACACAAAATAAAAATGAGTAATTATTGAAGATAAACATTAACAGATGCAAAACTCTGTAGGATATTGTTCTCAATCATGTTTAAGGAAAGAGCCCCTCCTCCAGATATGGCAACTGCCAATAATAGCAGACAGAACAGAATCCTGTCAGGACTTTTCTCTTTGGTACTGGTGCTTTATGCAGACCCCTTACCACCAGTCTGTGAACTTTACCGAGACTACCAAATATAAACACAAGCGGTTCATATTTATATCCCAGCTGTACAAGGGTTGATAATTCATGGCCTTAGTAAGGAAGGCTTCTTCCAAACTGTAGTCACAAGTACAGCCACTTCCAAAACAGAGACTCTTCTTCTGTCTTCATTAACAATCACATTCACTCACCGCAGAGTCCAGTGTAAAAGCACATACTCAAACACACACACACACACACACGTGCCATTTCTCTTTTCTTGTAGCCGTATTCTCTTCCCAAGCCTTTATCTCCTGTTCTTATCCATGATCCGGCCCAACAAAGCCTGCTATTCTCTTTCCCCAAGCTCAAACCATGCGGCAAAGCCTGGACCGCATTCAGCCACTGAGCTGGGCAAGAGATCTCTTTCTATTGGTCACAGCAGAGAGAAATAACAACAGTGCATGAAACCCTGGATGGGTTGACATAGGTAGCCCTGCCATATGATGCCAGTTGATCCCAGGCCTGGGAGGGCGGTTTTATCCCCACTGGCTCAGTGAGCCGTGTTCATCCGCTGACTCACTGACTGATGCTTGGCCAGAGGTTTCAAAGAGACTTTTTGTTCCGGCCGAGTTCCTTTCCCTCCGTTTCATTAGCGAGTGTCAGTGTAAAGGACTCTAAAGACAGATTGTTTTAAATCTGGTGTGTGACGATCAGAGGGGAGACGACCATGAGGCCTTGTTGTGGAACCAGTGCTGTCTCCCCTGGGTGAGAACACTGGATGGAGTATAAACATATTTCCAAATAGATCCTGTCCTCTCTCTGCCGTGTGGTGTTTTCCATTCGGAACAGCACATGGGCCAAAGAAAGTATTTCAAAATGAATTCAGTAAGTATACGATATAGTACATTTTACCGATCTGGAACTGCAAGATCAAAGTGGCAAATGAACACTGAGAATGATCCCTAAATCATATTCCATCTGCTGCGCTGTCTGATGGCCATCCCGATAATGAGGAACTCAGCACACATTCCAGCTAACTGGAGTGTTTGTGTCTCTATTCCTAGTACTCTGTGTATATACAAGTGCAGTATTTAGTTTATCAAAGCATGGAATTTGTGTGTGTGTGTGTGTGTGTGTGTGTAAATTGGTTTTGTCCCGTGTGTGGAGGTCAGTGTGTGTACTGAGTGTGAGTGTGTCAGGGTGAGGGCACATAAGCAACACCAACAGAAAGGGTGTGTGTGTATGTGTGTGTGTAACTGGGACTGGCTGGGGGATGTGAACAGATATCCTGTTTATCTTTCATCTTCAAATACACACACACCATTTAGTGACACTGTCCGTGGGTGTATCATCAAGTTGGCTATACTTTAGCTTCCCCTCGCTCTCACCTCACATACACAAAGCCAAGATAACGCACATCCATAATTTGACATTGCTGGTGGGTGTATTATTAGCACATCTGTTTAAGAAATGACATAGCCACCGGAGGTTGCTGCACTGTAATAACACTCCTCTTCAAACTCTCTCTCTTTCTCTCTCTCACACACACACACACACACACACGCACACGCACACGCACACGCACACACACACACACACACACACACACTCTCTCTCTCTTTATTCAAGAGGGCTGTTGTTGTAAAGAACTTATTTATTCAGTAAATCTCAAAGTCGCATACAAAATACATAGATTTCAAATATCTAATACACTCACCACATCACACAAAAAAATTAGTTTGATGTGCCAATTTCACTGGATTTTCCAAAAGGTTTTTCAAACTTGTATCCCAGTTTGCGCGAATCATTGCAAGATTTCATAATCATGTGGTTTCTATTATTAAATTGAAGGTGATTTCTTGCAGAAATGATTTGGCTCCGTCCTATGGAAAAAAGTTGTGCAACAGTAAATCACACATACCATATGTTAACCAGCTTGTTATTAGCACTCAATAAAAGCAGAACATTCACTGCAGATAGGGCGGAACTAAGATCTCCAGCCTACCAAAATACCAGCTTGATAGAGCCTCAATTACTTCTGAAAGAGAATATCACAAAACAAAATGGCACAACATTTAAATCCAGATAATGACTGTGGTCAAAGAAAAATGTGCAGAGAATTTCCATGGCTATTGAGGAATTTATCATCCTTTTGATTGGCCAAGAAAAGTTATTATAAAGGCACGTTTTTTAGAATTTCTCGTGCCTGATCCTGTGACCGGACCCGTCTGAGCTTGTGAGATTAACTTAATGGTGGGGAGGTCAATCTCTTTCAAATCACATTTTAGTGAATAGCTTTGAAATTATTTTTAATTTCATGCCCTGTGACGACCCTGTCATCTTGTCATCTCTTCATCTGTGAAACGTCGTAAGCCTCAATTCATCATTAGCATAACCTATCCTCAGAACAGCATTCAAAACCAGTTGCTTAGTTTCTTAGTTACATTCGATTGAATATCGAACGTAACTTTCCACTGCCAAATGTTCTACAGGCAGCCATGTGTATTTTCTTCATTGGCTCTTTTCATGTTCTCATTTTGGCTTTCCTCATCTTCTCACTTGTCATGTTGCTTCACCATGATGCCATCATAACCATGGACACCACACTTGCTGCCGGCCACTTGGCACCCAAAAGTCAAGGCCTCTTGTAGGCTTCCACCTTCAAAACAAGAGATGGAGTTCAGAAACATGATTTAAGAATGAATAGATACCAGTCAATACTAGTGTAACACCCCAGCTCAAAGGTTGAGCTAGGGGACAGCAAACATCCTAAAGGAAGGGGATAGGGATAGGGAAACATGATAAACCAAATATCCAAACCAAAACAATGGCGAGCCGGATTCTGATTGTCCTTCTATGGTGATTTGCCTCATGCTTCCTGCTAAATTTCCAGATGTTTTCCTCGATCTCCATTGTATCGTGTTAGGGACCAAGGTGTATCAGTGTATCCTAACAGGAAGTGTTTTAGCTATTCTTCAACCTTGTCATTAGACATTTACATATCACACCGTAGTCTGAAGGCTGTGATTGGTCAGATCATCAACAGTTGACGTCGATAGTGAAGCAGCTGTCCCAATCAGATTGTAGGGGTGTGGTCTGAATCCCTGCCCGCCCCCCCTTGCTGTTTTGTGTAGTTTGTACTTCCTCAAAAGTACAAAACACCGTAGCTTTATTCAGCTGCATCATCGCCGTGCTCTCTCCAACCATTAAATCGGCATGAAGGAATAGAAGTCTGAAATCTAGTCTGAAATTATGTGAGATTGCAAAGGATTTCATTCATGCTTAATTCATACCTTAAAAATCCTTAATAACATAACTAGAAGTAAATGACAGATTTATGTTGTCCATCACTTTAAATATCCATGTAGCCACCAGCCAACCGGTGTGAACAAATTAATCTAATGACACCACCAGGCGACCAGGTGTCGCTAAGGAGGGCCATCACAATATAAAATCCTACTGCTCACCGTTAGACAGAGTGAAGATAACTGCTGCGTTGAACGTGTCCCCTGCTCCCAGTGTATCCACCAGGGCCTTGGGAGGAAAGGCATTCGAGTGGACGACTACGTGGTCAGGACCCATGGCATCTGCACCTTTCTCTGCCCAGGCACAGATTAGGACAGCCCTGGAATGCAGGGGGTTGGAGGGGGAATTAGTTGCACTTTTCTTTTTCTCATTAAAAAGTGATTTGTATCATCTGACTGGGGCAGACCTACACTGTGGCTTTCACTTCCATCTGTCTTTGAAGACTAATTCAATACTTCTTGTACACACACACCCAGACACACACACACAGAACATGACACACACACACACACAGAACATGACACACACACACACACACACACACACACACACATAGTTTTGAGTGTGATAAATTAAATTAAAGCCTGTTCTTGAATCCTCTCTTAACCGTAAGAAGTTCTCATAGATAGTTTGCAAATGAGGTCACTAGGCTTTCTGAATACCAAATGTAAAAAGTATACACTTCTCACCCCTTCTTAACTCTGCTGTAGAGGCCCCTGAGTGCAGCATCAGCAGAGCTGAAGCCAAAGTGCATGGCAACGTCCTTACTGACAAACACCTGGGGAGGACACACTCACTCAGATAGAGCCATGGCTGGGATAAGCCTATACAAGGGTCCCAATACACACACACACACACACACACACACACACAAATACACCGCATTCTGTTTCTCTCGAAAAATGGGAGGACTGCCACAGTCTGTGTCCATTTAATATGAAATTGAGCAAATAACTTTATTATTAAAAGATGAACAGAAATTTGCACAGAAGGCTTTTCTCAGAGGAGAATGTTTTTGCTTCCAACAGGATTCGGCAAGAGTGAAGACAGAAAGAGCGTCATATCACTTAGTTATTTAAGCTGAACAACGTAAGACCACTGTGTGTGGAAATCAATTGCTGCCCAACCGAGGCCACTGATATTCATTGCAAAACAAAAACTTGAATATCTGGGGCATGGTCTGAATCCCCTTCACTTTGGAAATATCTGATCTTAATAAAATGTTACTTTAAGCATGAACTTTTTCAACTGGCTGCAGACAGCAAGTGGTTTGTGCTATTCATAGGCATACATGTTTTGGAAATATGTTAATAAGTGTACAGAAATTGGTCTCCACCTTGGCTACGTAGCCAAGGAGGGTAAATAGACTCCCTTCCATTAAATCTGCTTATGGACAGAGAAGAAAATTGGCTTTTTTGCCAATTTTGGCATAATGATTTGTAACACCTAGAAAGAGTGGTGTGACTCCACTATGATATATTCTAGCCTTTTGAGATGCGCGCGGGCACACACACACACACACACACACACACACACACACACACACCAGGGCCTACCACGTCACCATGGCAGAACAGCTGGTACAGAGGCTCCCTGGTCTTCTCGATCTCCACCGACACTGTGATTTTGTGTTGCTGTGGCAACGTGCTGTTATAGAGCTCCACCTGCTGGATCATTTTCACCTGCTCCCCTGCATTCCGACCCTACAGGTAACAATGTACAACAACAACATTATATAGTGATATGTATACACTAGGGATGTAACGATTACCAGTGTAACGGTAAACCACGATAAAAATGTTGACGATAACAATTACCGTTTTCATTTCAAATATCATTATTATCACGGTTACCGTGTGTTTACCGTAAAACTTCTAATAATAGCCCGGGCGTTTATTTGCTTAAATCACTGAAAACACCTCGCCTTTATTGGGGACCTGCGTCTATTAGGGACAGGCGTTTAATTCATTTAGCACAAAATTCTTGCCCACCATGTCTTGCTGCTGCTTCTCCTGAGTTTTGTTCGGCAAATTTGATAACGGACAGTTTGAATTTCAGGTCGTACTTTTTTCTCGTGTTGCCGCCATGACGCTCGAACGTGAACGTCGTTTTACGGCAGCAGAAGATTTACGACAGCCAGCATACAGACAGTAAACAGACAGTGAGCAACGGACTTCACATGATATTATTCACAACTCGGATTAATGTAATGAAACCCATTGATTCTTTTGATCGGTGGACCCTTACAGACTTAAGGAATATAAACAATGCAGGAACGGACACAGACCGTACGGACTTTATGATCGCTTCAAAAGTTGGAAGTCAGCCCTTTTTTCCGTCTCTCTTGTTTACCATGCTACCGGTAAGTCTGAATTAATTATGCGTTGGTGTTCATAGTTTGTGTTAAATGAACTGAATGATTGAACTGTGGAGAATCTAACTGATCTAACGATGTGCATTATGTCCATATTGACAGACGTTTAAACGGTTACCGTATCTTTGTGTAGGTGATCTAAACAGCTTAAGTCGTTCAAGCGGGCGACCCGGTGGGTTTAAAGAGGTTTTATACACCGAAATAAGTTAGATAAAATCCAGACCAGGCCTCTATTGGAGACCTGCATTTATTTGTCAAAATGTGTAGCCACACCAGGCTTTTAACGGGGACCTGCGTCTATTAGGGACCCTGCTTTTATTGGATATTTGATGAAGAAAACAAGTATAAGTGGTGTTTCTGTTTACATATTGTTCTTTATGTCTTAGCTTGAATGTTTACATGCTGTTCCTTTGTTACATTTTGATGCTTTTGATAAGGTTTTGTATTATAATAAATACTGTTACACATTATGAAAGCTTGTGTAGGCCTATCAGTGCTTTCTGAACATATTGAACACACTTTCAAAAAATACCGCGATAATACCGAAAACCGTGATAATTTTGGTCACAATAACCGTGAAGTTAAATTTTCATACCGTTACATCCCAAGTATACACACACCATAGTCTAGTGTGGTTGTGCTGAAGGGCTCACCTCCCAGTGAATCCACTTGTACTGACTGAGGTCCACCTTGGAGAAGTCTCCTGATGTTGCATCAGGGAGATTCCTGATAAGAGAGAGAGAGAGAGAATCACAGTGTTATCAAAGAAGAAATAGGAAGAAGTGACAGAAAGAAGAAAGAACGACAAGGAATTATATTCAAAACAGAGTGCACACAAAATTTGGAACATCACCTTTAACTTTGATGCTTATTGCTTTTCCATCTATGCCTCTGGACTAAATTTAAAAGGCGTATCAAATGACTTTCATGGGGATTCAACTGTTTAGTTAAATAAGGGAATGAAAAGACGTCCATATACGTATTTTGTGCACTCTGTGTTCTGTATATTAAATACAATTTGTAGTCATTTAGTTTGTTTACTCAAATACATCAGAAATTTGAGAACATAATAAAAAACTTTGAGATTTTGAGATATAATAAGCACATAAACATAAACATGTATGATGATACAAATTGATTCATTAGAAAAAGAGTGAGTAAATTCAAATAAGTGGATTTAAAAAAAGATTAAAGCAATGTGATATTAAATATATTTAAAGAACAGAAAAATAAATTGTTAGTATATCTTTCCCATAGAAAACAAAGTCTAGATTTACTTTCTTACCATCTTGGAAAAAGCTAAAATCAAAATCAAATTTACATCAATTAACATGAAAAGGTATTGATATTGAAATCAAGCATGCCGATATGAATATTAAAATAATTAAATGGCCACCCAATTCAATTAATAATTATGCACCACTGCAGAGAGGCTGATGTTGAAGCTGGTGATAGTTTAAGGCTTTGTGCCTACTAATGTTTTGTGTGCTTGCAAATGATGCCTTGGGTGCTACTGCATTAATCTGCAAGTCTTGGTTTCAGTCAGTGATGGACTACAGTTGCTACATGCAACCAAGAACAACACACAACAAATTGTACACATATCCCCAAGCTATTCTCATTCAGGTACATTCACATAGATCTACTCATTAACCCTTCATTTGATTAACTAAACAATTCATAAGCGAGACTACAGTGGCTTGCTGTGGGGACCATTGGCAAAGCAATGAACTGTCAGTGGCTTGACATTAACTTCTTCATGTCATACCTGATAGTATAACAGTGACTCTCTCTCTCCCCCTGTCTGCCAGTTCTCTGCAGTGGGCCACCTAGCCTACATGAGACCCCCGATATGAACTGAAGAACACATTGTCCTTGATCCTGCGTGACCCCTTCCAGACCTGGATTAAATAACATTTGCATTGTGATTCAAATGTTAAAGTGAGCCCTGTCATAGGGGAGCCTACATCTCCCATAATGCCTCTGAAGGGAATGAAGCCGAAGCAGAATAACTGATGTGGCTACGACCTCAGAACAACAAAACGCATCTAATACACTAGTGAGGGATTCATTATATGTCTGCAAAATGTGATCTGATCCAGGTCCAAAGCCTCTTTAAACGTTCCCATCTTACGTGTCCGAGAGCACCACGGTGCGCGAGCCGCTAGCAGGGCACACCACGCAACACGCACACGGGGTTTCCCCCTGCCGCCTCCAAGCAATGCCAGAAATATCCACACCGCACTTGGTGAAGTCACCCACAATGTAACTGACAGACACCAGGTAAAGAGAGAAACAGAAATACAGAGACGGAGATAGAGACAGAGAGGGAGATCAAAATAGATGGGTGCTCTCTCTCAGAGATTTCCGTTGAAAACCCGACGACCTATTATCAAAGACGGAGGTCGATGGAGGTGGTGTCAACAGCACTTGACCCTGCTTCTGTGAGATAAATGGGCAAGAGTTTAGAAGCAGGACTTGAAAGAAATAGAAGCACCTTTAACGGGCTGTTAGTGAGAATGTGGCTCCTCCAAGAGGCAAATGTAGATAGTGCAACACTGACCCAGACAAAGGAGGAAGCATGAGAGAAAGGAGAACCTAAAGAAAGCGGGTCAGTGTCCAACTGCAAAGTAGATAGACTTCAAAAGTAGACCGACTTTTTAGGAGAGGATCCAAACCTGTGAAGACAAATATGCTACCCCTTACTCCGACCTGTACACACTTAAAAGAAAAAAGACATATTATTGTAACCCGGATGTACCACACAGACCTGTTCATGTGTAGGATGGTGCGGCTGCCCGATGTCACGTTGCTGATGACAACGGAGGCTGGGAAGGAGCACTGAGCATGCTCTGACAAGAGAGAGATGTCGATGCTGTACTTCTGGAAGTCATCAACAACAAAACTACAGGCGCAGGGCAATTACAGCAGAGACAGATGGTAAGACAGCCAGGGTCAGAAGAAGAGACAGACAAAATGAGAGACACACAAACAGACATAAGGCCAGGGTCAGACCAAGAGACAGACACACACACACACACACACACACACACAGGCCAGGGTCAGACCAAGACACACACACACACACACACAGAAGGCCAGGGTCAAATGAAGAGACAGACAGACAATAAGAAAGCCATGAGTTGAAAGAAGAAGCAGACAGACAGAAAGTATGGGAGTATTCTTAATTTGAAATGCAAGAGCTGCATAAAAACACGTGTGAGTTTAAAACAATGTTAGTGTAATAGAGAATAGCCTACATTTGAGATAAGCAGGGAAGACAGATAACAGAGTTGATATTAACATCACAGTAGCTAAAGCATCATAATAGTTAAAACACATAACACTGTCCAAAGCAACGCGCTATTATATGATGTATAAATGTGAAAAAAAAGTGTAGGCCTCTAAATAAATGACTGATGAAATCGTTAAATGTACAGGGGGGCTACATGGCACAGGGGGAGCTACACGGTAGCCTGTTTGCATGTCTACAGGCCTACGTATTTGTGTGTGTGCATGTATTTCAGGCCTATGTGTGTGTGTGTGTGTGTGTGTGTGTGTGTGTGTGTGTGTGTGTGTGTGTGTGTAAAAAGTTGAGTGATAAAAGAATTTCCCCAATGTGGGATTAATAAAGTAAATCGTCTTCTTCTTCTTCTTATAGATTCATGCAATGGCCATTTAACGACTTCAACAGGCAGGCTCCACGTGTGACGCTATGGGCCCCACTCACTCTGCCACGGGGCCCGGGGCCAGGGAGCCCATGAAGCCGCAGGGGGCGCCCAGCAGAGACAACACGGTGCAGGAGTTGGACGCGTTCCCTCCCCGCTGCCAGCGCTGGGACTGACACCTGCAACGTATGCGCATGCGCCGAATGAATGACACCGGGGCACGTCATCCGTAATAACAGCACAGCACAGCACAGTAGCTGGTAGACTAACAGCAAAGTATAATTTTACAATTAGGAGCAGTTTACTAATGCAAATAATGGAAAATGCACTAATGCAAAGGACGGATTATTCGGAAGGTCGTCCGTTAAGTTGGCTGACATGGTGTAGTGGTCGCTGTGCATGAAACTATTTAGCCGTTTAAGTTAGAAAGCACGGCACAACCTTTGATCCCAAAACACAGCACGGCCTTTCGCATTCAGAGGAATGGCGATCAATATATGTGTGTGTTTTCAACAAAACCACGACTTAGCTCTCCAAACCTGCTGTCGGTGTCCTCTTCCGGATATCTGTCCACCACGTTGATAATGTCCAGACACACTAAACCGACACACAGGATCTTTTTGTCGCACATGTTGCCTCTTCAAATTGGACGAGAGAGAGCGAGAGAGAGACGAGGTGGCCGGCGAACAAAGAGCAGCAGGTCACTATCTCGTCCCCGCTGGACTTTGACCAAGTCGACTAAGCGGCGACGTCACCATTAGCCTCCTCGTTTTTCCGAACTTACACGAGTTGCCCCGAAGCTTTCCGCCCATGTCGCGGCTGTGTTGTTTAATATACTGTACGTCCTGTGTTGTTTAACAATAACATAATGTACGTCCTATGTGTTATTTAACATACTGTACGTCCTATGTGTTATTTACCATAATGTACGTCCTATGTGTTATTTAACATAATGTAGGCCTACGTCCTATGTGTTATTTAACATAATGTACGTCCTATGTGTTATTTAACATAATGTAGCCTACGTCCTATGTGTTATTTACCATAATGTACGTCCTATGTGTTATTTACCATAATGTACGTCCTATGTGTTATTTACCATAATGTACGTCCTATGTGTTATTTAACATAATGTAGGCCTACGTCATATGTGTTATTTAACATAGCCTACTGTACGTCCTGTGTTGTTTACCATAATGTACGTCCTGTGTGTTATTTAACATACTGTACGTCCTTTGTGTTGTTTTAAATTATACGTTGGCCGCCGTGTGTGTGTGTGTGTGTGTGTGTGTGTGTGTGTGTGTGTGTGTGTGTGTGTGTGTGTGTGTGTGTGTGTGTGTGTGTGTGTGTGTGTGTGTGTGTGTGTGTGTGTGTGTGTTTGGGTGTTGCGCGTTGTGTTTGTAATGTGTTTAGCAGCTGTAGTAATGTATCGCCTAGCAACGAGGAGCAACCCATCACTGGGCGTTGATGTGTTGCTGTGACAACAAACGAGGCTACAACCAAAAATGCCATAGGCCTGTTTTTTTTAGTTAAAAGCAATTTGGTAAATGTGGCGATGCGTTTATTACGGAATTTATTTAGCCTATGTATTTAGCTGATTGCAAAATAACTGCGTAAGTTGTTAATTGACTTATTATTGTTTGGAGAATGAATTGGCATTGCCGTTAAAGCTTGGGCAATAATACTAACCTTAAAAAAGCCCAGTTGATGCTTGTTTAGTTATAGATCGTGTGTGTGTGTGTGTGTGTGTGTGTGTGTGTGTGTGTGTGTGTGTGTGTGTGTGTGTGTGTGTGTGTGTGTGTGTGTGTGTGTGTGTGTGTGTGTGTGTGTGTGTGTGTCCAGTCCCTAGAGTTGCGCCATGGCTCATGAGGTGCAGGGGCGTGTAGCATCTGATTACCTCGAGGTCCTCCAGGTCTGTGCTGTTAGTCTGAATCTGCCCAATGACATCCCATCCCATACCTAACACTGCCCTAACTCTAACATTCATGTTATATGTACTATGCATGTACTATTCTGTGTCAGAACAACTTTATTGTTAATAATTAACAAAAATATAGATAGTTTTAACTAGGCCTATTAGAAAAGCGTATTTTGTGTCATTCAGTGTTTGTTAATGTAACACCAGGTGTACCACCTGCTGCAGTGCGTGCACGGCGGAGACAAGAACAAGATAACGAAGCTCGTCAGTCTGGGTGTTGCAAATCTGCTCAACCTGTCAGAGCCCAGTGAGGGGAAGTCAGCCCTGCATCTGGCCTGCATGGCTAATGGCACAGACATGGTGGGATTCCTGCTCTCTCAGGTAACTTAGTTATTCAATGTTATCACACACACACACACACACACACACACACACACACACACACACACACACACACACACACACACACCAGTCAGCTCAGGAAATAACTATGCTGGCTTCAAATCAAAATAGCACGCAGCTAGGAAGAGGTCTAGTCCGTCCTGACAGTGTGCGGCTTAGTTTTGCCAACCCCTGGCAACGAGCCAAAAGTCTGTATTTCCCAGTTCACTCAGTCTGCAGAAGCGGATTATCCATCCAGTCCGATCTACTCCATAACCCACCGGCAAACCGCCCGGCTCCCAGGCGGAGCACTGACCGGAATGCAGGAGGGAAAATCACAGGTTGTCTATGAGACGCAATGAGGCGTCACTTGGTTTTGGTTTGGTTGGCCAAGCATTATATTGAGATGTTTTGTTTGCTTTTTGAGATCTTGAGGAGGAGTGTTCTTTGTTGAGAGAAGAGACTCATTCTTGGTATTTGAACTGTGGGTTTTGTATTTGGGCACTGACTGTATATTATAATACACTATTTTGGACTGCAAATTCTTGAGTGTTTTGTGTGAAATTCTTGTGAGTTTCTTATTGCCTGCTGATTCCTTTTACCTGGTTATTAGTAAGCGGCCATGAACTGGAAAACATGGGTCAATCAACACAATAACATTTATTGAATCCTTTATTTGACCAATTTGCTAGTTTATTCATACATTGTCTCCACTACAGTTTTTTCCACCAGGCTCATGAACAATGGACACTAACACCTTGTTGCCTGTCTGCCTGTGACACATACACACACAGACACACACACACACTCAGATGTAGCTGTGCATACACAAAAATGCAAACAATGCACATTTGCACTTTACACACACTACACATTATTTATATTATTTATATTATTATATTATTATTGTATTGTTATTTTGTTATTGCTGCAATGTCGAGGAGCCGAAACCTAAGAATTGTACTGTTTCATACCTGTATAATGGGATATAACGATAAAGGAATCTTGAATCTTGAATTCAGGGGGCCCATCCTAGTGTACAGGACAGACAGGGTCGGACCCCTATGATGACGGCAGCAGAACTGGGCCAGGAATCCACCATGGTTCTCTTAGCAAAGAGTCAGGCCAATTTGGAGGTGGTGGACCACCAGGGCAAAGGTTTGGCCGAGCAAAAATATGGGTAACACTTTACTTGAATGCAGGTGCATAAGACTGACATGATGCTGTCATAATCATGACATGACACCTGTCATGACACTTTATGAATGCATATGACAGTCGTCATTAAGTGTCATTCGGTAATTTGGAATCTTCAGAATTGACGAGGCATTTTGTTGGTTCTTTTTACTGCTTTATTTACGTTTTTCACATTATCTTTTTGGTTGGAAATAGGTTGAGAGATAACTGGCACAGAGGACACCAGATTAGACATGCAAAAACATTAATTTTCCCATTCTTTTCCCCACTGACGCCTCCCATAGTGCTCGGGGTGGAGCCGGGTGGAGCGCAGGTAATGTACCAGCACTGTCCATGGTGCTGAATCCTCAAATGACACTTAATGACGACTGTTATAAGCATTCATAAAGTGTCATGACAGGTGTCATGTCATGATTATGACACGATCATGTCAGTCCTATGCACCCGCATTCAAGTAAAGTGTTATCAAAATATGTTTGTATCATTTGTCTTTAATACAGATGAGTGTGTGTGTGTGTGTGTGGGGGGGGGGGGGGGGGTGCATCTGTCTATGTCTATTTATGTGCGTTTTTATTTTGTGTGTGTGTGTTATTTGTTTCCTCCCAGGGGTGCTGTTTTACTGTCTCTCCCCCACCAAGCTTCATCAGCGCTGCCTGCAGGTGGCGCTCAACAGTGGAGCAGACCCCAACAACACCTCCACAGCCGGGGTGCCGGTGCTCCTGCTGGCCTGTCAGAGGGCTCTGAAGTGGGGCAGCATGGGGGGTCTGAGTCTCCTGGAGCACGGGGCCAACCCTAATGCCGTCAGTCAGGTAAACGGCCTTCTGAACTCACTGATTGTGAGACTTTAATTGTGTAATCATGTCGACCGTTTTCAATTCAATACAATCATACATGTAATGCACAATAATCTTTTGGGCTTGTTTTTTAGTTGTTGTTTTTTCAAGTTATGGAAGTTATGATGGGGAAAAAAGAGAATCTACTGGGGTGGGATGGGTCAAGGTATCGTTCTTCTCTCCATATTTATTTTCCAATGTACGTGGAAAAGACAGAGGACATAACCATGGTGTTTTCAATGGTGATTATGTCCATGTGTACAATTATTCTATAATTGTTGACATGTACATCATAGCTTCCCAATGTTTTTTTTTGTGTGACATTCTTCTGGGTTACATAAAACAAAAACAAAAAAAATCCTTTAACTCCCCAGGTGACGGGGCAAACAGCTCTAATGGAGTCGTGCCGCGCTGGAGCCGTGGATCTGGTCAGAGACATCCTACAGCGGGGGGGGGACCCCAACTCTCTGGACCACCAGAGGATGACAGCCGCCCACCTGGCCGCACAAGGGGGCTTCTTTCAAGTATGCCTTTTAGGGCCATTCACAATGCTCTGTCCAAACAGTTTTGTTTTGTTTGTGTATTGTTATTACTCCTGCATTGACTTCCCCTTTCGACATTTTTTATAAGCATTTGTTGGTAAAACAATATTGGCAAACAGACTTTTGAAACTTATAAAGGAGTGACAACATGTATGTAAAAGCATGTATGTGTCACTAAACTCCATCCTCCGTCCAGCACATTGCACCTCCTCTCCCTCTGCAGGTGTTAGTGCTGTTGTCTGCGTATGGAGCTGACCTGGGCTGTGTAGCCCTGGACCTCAGTAACCCACTACATCTGGCTGCAGCTGGGGGCTTTGCAGACTGCTGCCGCTTCCTGTCACAGAGAGGTAGCCTCCTCAAGCTAAATTAGGATTCTACGACTAGTCGAGAACCATCTCCTTTTCTATGAACTTTCTCTTTACTGAGGCCTTTACCTTGTGCATGATGCTGTACTGGGTAGATCCCCCTCAATATGGTGATGAGCTGTTGAGCATTGTATGCTCTGGAAAAACATGAACTGTTTCCCACTTTCCAACTGGTTTCACTTAGCTTCTTGGCAATTTTCTCATTCCCACACTCCAGTGAGGTTCTCAGGTCATGGGATCACATGACTGTGTGTGTGTGTGTGTGTGTGTGTGTGTGTGTGTGTGTGTGTGTGTGTGTGTGTGTGTGTGTGTGTGTGTGTGTGTGTGTGTGTGTGTGTGTGCGCATGTGTGTGTGTGTGTGTGTGTGTGTGTGCGCGCGTGTGTGCATGTGTGTGTCTGTGTGCGTCAGGATGTAATGCTAGACAGAAGAACAGCGATGGCCTCCTACCTCGCCAGGTGGCAACAGACAAGGCCACGTCCAAGGAGCTGAAAAAGGCAGAGAAGCTGCAGGTAACTAGGGCTGGGTGCTCAAATCACAAGACGTTTTCATCCACTGCATTTTTCGTATTCACTACACATACAAATTGGGAGAGACGACTAATGTCATTAGTTTGTTATGGAATTTGATTACTATACTGTAATGAAGAATTTAAAACCAGAAAAGAGCAACGTTTCTGTCACAAATAAATGTCACATTTTATTTACCAGGTAATAGTCATACTCAGTGCAATGATATTTAAGTTATATCTACATACTGTAGGTCTTCATAAATAACTTGTTTAAAGCTGTTACTAAATGGATTTCATAAGATGGCGAGATTGTGCTATTCCTTTGCTTTTCCTCCTCCAAACTCCTGCAGGGGAAGCTGTCAAAACCTGAGGCCGTTGACCTCAACCCGCCCTGGAAACTCACTCTCCATGACTGGTCCTGTGAGCATCAAGATGTCTTGTGCACTGCCATGGAAACCATGGAGGAGGCGGTGGCTCCTCTGGAAACTGTTACTATAGACACATTTTCTAGTGTGTTGAAGGATCACTGTGCACCGGTGGAGGAAGACCAACTTCAGGAAGTAGGACTTCTCCTCAGCTTTCATTTCATGCTCTACTGAACATGTCACACAACAGGTTATGAGGCGTCAACATTCAAATACGGTTCAACCAGTGATCGGCGCACGGTAGACAAGATGAATCGTTTTGCTTTGTATTGCACACAGTTGTAGATGGTAACAAGTGTCTGTCCACATGTGTATGTCTGCCTGTCTGTCTTTAGATCCTTAAGGAACACGATAAGGGCCGCGTGGGTATGATCGACATCGGCCAGTTCTTCCGGGGCGTTGGCTACCTGCAGAAGGCCTTCACCCTCCAGTCATACGCACCTAAACAGCAAAAGGTCAGGGAAAAGGCGGGGAAGGTGAAAAGCCGGGGAAAGTTTGTCCTTCCCGTGCCCATCTGCGTGCTCCCAGAGCCCATGATTCATCGGCGGCCAGACGGAGGCCCGCCATACTTCATGATCGAGAGCTACCAACCCCTCACCGACAGCAGGCTCTTCTACCGGGACCACCTGCCACGCCACGCCATTGAGGACGACTGCGCATGGTATATAGACCAGCCCGATAAGGTGCGCTTCTGTGTGCCATACCTTGTGCGTTTGTGCTATTTTGTGCTGTTTGTTGTGTGTTGTTGGTGTGCTTTTAAGTGTGTGTGTGTGTGTTGTGTGCATAAACTGGTTATGAATATGATTAAAACTAATCTATATCTATTGAATTTCAAAATATATTTTAATATACCTTGTTGTTTTAATGTCCTAATGTTGTATTAGTTGTCAGTACTAAATACTGATAGGAGTCATAGTAGTATTAATACTAAAAGCAGTAGCAGAAGTGGTAGTGGTGTTCATGTTAATTGTAGTGTATGTTAGTAGAAGAGTTATGAATATTATCCATGTCGTCTGGGTAGGTGTTTGTAAACATCAACTACTGTGTGATGAAAACTGACCTGGAGTCCCTGAGCCGTGCCTTTAACCTGGGGGTACCAGTGGATGTTCAAGACCGCTACTACAAAACACCTCTAATGACCGCCTGTAGCAGTGCCAACCTGGAAGTGGCCAAGTTCCTCATCTCTATGGGGTTAGGAGTAACTCACAAACTGACATTAGAAGGAGTAAGGAGGAGGGATCATGTACTCGTACACTACGGGGAGGAATTATAATCAGTAAAAAGAGGACAGAACACTATTTTATGTTTCGCTAAACAAGAAAAGTTTGTTGTTTTTTTAGCAAAAACTGTATTGTATTGTGTGTGTTGTGAATTACATAGAGTGGTAGTAGCAGAGAGAGCATACTATCCTCACTAGTATGTATAATAATGAATAAGAGTGTGTTGTGTTCCTTTAACTTTAAACAGTGCTGATGTGAACTCGCGGGACCAATTCAGCTGGACGCCACTCCACCACGCATGCCACGCCGGTCACCTGGACACAGTGGAGCTGCTGGTGATGGCCGGTGCCAAGGTGGACTCGGTGGCCATGAATGGTGGCACGCCCCTCATGAAGGCCATCGAGAGCAACGGGCCCCGCTGCGTGGAGTACCTGATCCGAGCCGGGGCCAACGTCCTGGCCGAGAACAAACACGGTACCACAAAAACCTCCTCCCCTGCACCCACAATGACCAAATGTAATGCCGAATGAACATGACTTGTTCTCAAACTGAACCGTAAAATAGCTTTTTTGTCGGGTCATCTTTGACCAGAAAAAAATCTATTAAATTTGGGATGCTGATTGGTTGTGCTGCTTATGTGTGCTGTTTGTGTAGGTCAGAACTGCCTGGCCCTAGCCACAGCTTTTAATGATGTCAAGGTGGCAGAGCTGGTCCAGGAGAAGTTTGACACCCTGCCCAAACCCAAACCCAACAGCGGAGAAACCTAAATCTGCTAATGCCCAACCTGGGGCCCCAGCTACCCCTAAGGTTTCATAATAAAAACCTACTACTCTCCGGTCTTTTCTTACTTCCACTCTACCTTTAATGGCCCAAGTTAGTGGCTGTTACCCTCAGAAATACAGTTTGAGCAGTGTTGCTATACATACCGGCTAAGAAAATGATGTTCTTGTGATCTAGAGTACCTATGAGTAATTGCTGGTGTTGACGGCTTTAGGCTGTTAGCGCAGGGTTGTGCGGTGGTGTGGCAGTGTCACTACATGGGCCATTTGTGTGGCATCATGTTGTGAGCCAAACGACTGCACGGCGATTCAAGTCTTTGCACTCTCTCATGGCAAGGTTGTAATGCTCTGGAAAGCACATCACAGCTGCATCAGTCTCTCTACCATGAACAGCGGAATGCTACATCATGGTAAACAAGGTTCTTCCCGTGGGTAACTGGGCTTCTTCCGGTCTGAACGGCGGCTTACGTGATTGGCCACCGCAGCGTGACGTCGCGTTTCTCCAAAAGTTGAGTCGGTTTCAACTTTGTGCCGCAGGGGCCTGCATTTTTTCCACCAACTACCCCAATTCAAATGAACGGGAGGACTGGCGCTTTCGATGCAACGCCTGATTTGGTCTGAATGCGCCCTTATAAATAGATAGTGTGTTGGGATGAGGAGCGGGCATGGATGGAGCAGGTAAGTTGCTGATGTTGCAGTAGGTCCCTGGGGGACTGATCATGTGCTGTTGCCCATAGACTCTCATTTCCTTTAATTTGCTCTTGGACAGATGCCATGCTATCCAAGACAAATTATTTTAAATGTAAAAGTATAAAAGTGCTTATAAGATTTATAAAGTGCTTCTGTCAGTCTAAACAAAACACAAAGAAGAGAAGAAAGTCACTCAGATAAGATGTACATGTACAAAAAAAAAACAATGTTTGTATGTTCATGTGTGTGTGTTACTGCAGAAGAGAAGATGTCTTATTCCTTCACCAAGAATCAGCAGCAGTAAAGGTTTCCATCGGGACATGAACTATGTACCACGACGATCTGTCTACCTCATAGTGTGTATCTTTGCATGTGTGTGCATATATGTCTTTGCTACTTAACATGCATGTGTGTGCAGCAGACTACTTGGAAAAATGGATGGTAGAATGGGGTCTTTTCTCTACGTGCACGGGGTAAAGATAAAGACTGTATATGTGCTTTGTTAGTAATCCCTCCTCTCACATACCTCACTCTTTTCCTGCCCCCACACACACACACACACACACACATCTACCCTTCACCCCTGACATCCCTCTGCATCTGCATTTCCCCCGCCATCTCTCTCATCACTCTCTTCTTCTCACCCCATCCTGTCTCTGTCCTCTCTCTCTCTCTCTCTCTCTCTCTCTCTCTCTATCTCTCCTCAATAGTCCGCCCGCCTCCCTCAGGTCAGGGGTTGCCAGATGACCACTGCACAGTTGATTGACAGGAGGAAGGAGAGGAGAGAGCACCTCACATACACGTTGATGATTTCATGATGCCCTTGGAAAAGGACCTATAGAAAGGTCTCAGGAGGAGCCCAGCGGTTAGATTCCAAATGTAAGAAGCAGACAGACAAATTGTTTTTCAAATCTGTTGCTATAAAAACATAACCTATCTGATAGTTAACAGCACAAGCAGTGTTGCCAGCTGTCAAGGATTGTACAATGTGATCAGTTATAGCTGAAGCAAGATAAGTCAGCATGGCTTATGTGAAAAAATACATCCCATGTTCTGGTTTACTTTGATCTTGATAGGATTTGCTACCGTTTCTGTAAAAGTTATCTTTCATATCATCAATCATGATAGTGCTCCACTCTGGTGAAGCACTATCATGCATGTGTGTGTGTGTGTGTGTGTGTGTGTGTGTGTGTGTGCGAGTGTGAATGTGTGTGTGTGCATGTGTGTGTGCGTAGTTGCGTTCATGCGTGTGTGTGTGTGTGTGTGTGTGTGTGTGTGTGTGTGTGTGTGTGTGTGTGTGTGTGTGTGTGTGTGTGTGTGTGTGTGTGTGCACGTGTGTGCGTGTGTTTTTTGCTGACAAGCTTGGAATTGTACGCTCCAATGTTATTACTCTGTATGCACTTTGTCAAGTTGACAATAGGGGGCAGTAATTTGGTTCATAACAATAACTCAATAACTATGATGTTGCCAGATACTTTCCAACTGTAACAATGTTGCCACAGACAATTATTGATCAACAGCTGAAGATCAATTGATGAAGATTAATATACCAACTTTAGAGTTAATATACCAACTTAAGTGTTTAAAATGAATGCCAATGTTTTGCCTGCAAACCATTGAATCCCCATTTGTAGATCATTTGTAGCACATTCAAGTTTGAGGCATTAATACATGCTTGTGCTTGTCACATAAAATAAAAAAATGCGGCTTTGGAGAGAAACAAGATGAGTCATCCATTGTCAGGAGCAGGATGAGAAAGATGGAGTATTGATGGAGGCAAAGTTGGGGGTCACGTTGGGTGGCAGGAAAAGGTGTGGTGGCAGAACATCTCCATTTACATGATCAATGGCGTCATCCAGGGGACGATCACATTTATGCTGACTACATGGTCTAACACATGCAGCAGGCCAAAGTGTATTCTTCTAGAGTGATTGTACAAGCAAAGTCATGGAATTAGGTCAAGGACCTCATACAGGAGTGGGGCATATGTAGTGTAGCTATTGAACCAAATAGAGCAAAGAAATCGTTTGGCTTTCTATTCTCTTTCCTGATTGAGGAACTTGTTGTGTTTTTTTTATCCCTGTAGGTTTCCAAGTGAGTGACCTTGACAAATGAGTAAATGCTTATGTATTGATGTTTGTATTGACAATGTCTGCTTGTTGTTCATGTATACCGTTTGTGTTGAAACTGGTTGCATAGGAAGTACATAAGAGGCACACACATACGTAGCTCATAGTACCTACACATTGCTCACCATGCCAAACTCGAGAAAATCTATTGAGTGTGGTCCTAAAGCACTGATGCAAGTCAGTTGTGGTATCCATGTTGTATGGAGTCAGTGTAGCTGAGCTTGAAATATGCTAAACCAGTAACCAGCCATTCCACTAAAATGTAATTATCTGGGAAATGTTTTACAAATCTTTATTCTCTATTACAAAAACAATATTTTATTTGTCCCATAAATGCCACATTAGCAGGAGTAATGTGGACAAATACAGATGAAAAGGTCAAAGTTAATGTTCATTAATGTATGGTAATTTGTCTTATATTTTAATTTATTTTATTTTGATTGATAACTTTATGTTGAATTGGCAGTGTAGCTTTGTGGGGCAGTGCACAGCTTTTCATAATTCAGTTGATTAACATTAAGTGAGCTTGATATAAAATATATTTAACAAAACAATACACTTTAAAGAGACATAGCTTGAGGTGGATGTTAGGTAAGTTAAGGACAGTAAATATAATTTACATTAAATATGCAAAACTCTTCGTCTGGGAAAAGTGAATGTTTGAATTTGTATAATTTGTTGTTGTGGGTTCAGAATAGCAACACATTTAAATGACTCCTGAACAAAGGGAATTGGGTCTGAAATCTAAACTAAGGTCACTGCACCTGATATAACACTGTCATTGCACATTTGTTCAAATCAACCAATTGGGTGTAGTGGCTCTTTCTAATTAGAGAAGCGGCACTGCTTTAGTAACCCTCACCAGCATACAAGGGCTCCTCAAGGGCTTATTTTCCTGCCTTCAGTCTCACTCTGCTATTCAATCCTAGAGACACTGGTGTACATTTTGAAAGTCATAATAATGCAGGTTAATTCATTTTTTACAGGACAGTTTGTCAAGTAAGGTTTTCTCAAGGACTAACCATGTAGGCCTACTCATAATTTGCAGTTTATCTGTCTCAATGTGCATTCTCAATCTGCTGTTGTTCTCAATGAATTGGAGTATATTCAATTATTGGAATACAACCCAACATGAACATGAAAACCTGCCATTCAGAACAATTTCAAATGACAGTAACTAAAAGAAAATTACACCTCTCTCTCTCTCTCTCTCTCTCTCTCTCTCTCTCTCTCTGTCTCAGAGAGAGAGATGAGGGGAGCTTGGCTGCCTGCTTGGTGCCGGTTCAGGCATCAGGAACATTTTCCAACCTGTTTTCATTTCATATTAGCAGTTCCACTCGACAGCATCCTGAGTAAACCCTCTTTTTTAAGGGTTAAGTTTCCCTTGTTTAAGGGATTAAAAGCCAAAAGCCAATGTTGCCGGTTTGCTTTCTCGTTGATAAAAAGTAAAATGCTAGCAATATGTGTTTCGATCTATCAAAATTAATTTCAAAGAATATTACCCCTGAAAGGGAATATGACAATATGTCATATGTGTCATATGTGACATACAGTATATGACATGAGCAAGAATTTATATTTTTTGTGCATGAACTGAAATGACTATTTGTTCAGCGAGATCCGTTCTTGCTAGTGATGGACATATAGCAGTCTCTCTGAGGAGACTGTTCCGCTTCACAGTGGGTGAGGGTTAGATTATTCAGTCTCCTGCTGGGACAAACACCAGGTGACATTATACACCAAGGAGAATCTAATAGAGGCCAGCTCATAGTAAATCACTGTACATATCATACACACAAGTGCATGCAGGACAAGCATAAATATCATGTGCACACACACACACACACACACACGCACACACACAGCATGCATTGCAATGAGATTCAGTGCATGCATGTGCACTTATATCGGTATTCATATATGCACACCAGACAGTATGTATTTTGTGAACATTTAGACGCTGTCTAACTTATAAATGCAGTGCAAAACAATTATCTATAACAGATGGTAGGAATATAAATACTGTTATTTGAGTACATTAACAAACAGTAGAGTTTATTCAATTTGAATATAAGATAATTATAATCAGACAAAATGGGAAGCAAGAGTGTTGACCTGGTTATTGATGTTTTTCTTATGAAACAACCTTCACCACATCAGAAATAATTTATCAGACTCTGATTAAAACCACCTCTTCACACATAAATTAGTAAGCCTGTGAAGATGCATAATAAAACCCCAAAAGATGCAGCAGTGTGAAGACAGTGAAGAGTGTGATAGTTGTGATAGAGTTTAAAGTTAGAGAGGAATGAGCCTGCAACAAGCAGTGGATACATCATTAACAGATATATTTTTAATAAGACTAGCATTTATTAACAGATCTATTTTTTGTATAGGCCTACAGCCATTTTCAATTAAATTATATATTTTTACCAACATATTAGGCATTTATTCAAACCATAGAGTGAAAGTTAAATTCAAGACCATTAGCGACAAAATCATTTCTATATTATTTAAACACCTTTGAAAATTACTACAAAAAGGCAAATGTGCCTAAAAGCAAAACTTATTAATATTCAATTTAAAAAAGTGCCAGCAACTTCTCTCAGGGTGAAAGGGCCAAATGGTAGTAGTGACTTCACTGATGAACTGTCTGAGAGTTTAATTAGAGTCTCTCACATGTGGACAGGGTGACTAACTTGCACTGAGAGGAAAGTAACCTCAATTGGCCTGTGGTTGAAAGATATAATTATGGTTTAGGTAACTTGGGAATAACTAGAAGAGGAGAGGAGAATATGAAGGAAAAGTACATCCAGGGGCAGGCACTGGTTAAAAGCAAGGAGCTTAAATGCCATTGGCCAAAGTCCTTGATGTGAGCAGCAGCCTCAGTCATGGAAATGAGAACATCGAAGTGACAGGAGAAGAGGGGAAGGGCAGTGTAACCCGCTGAGCATTTACAGCATATGTCAGATGGTACCTGCTGGATCTGTGCCCCAGATGGTCGGAAATAATAGTGCACCTCTTGCCTATTGTTCGCGATGCACCCTGTTTGAATATATAATATGTAATATATAATATGTATTTGACTTGTAGCCTATTAAATATGTGTTGTGTTTGTGTTTTATCCGTTTTGTTCAGTTAAAGCTTAAAAATTACTACACTTAGACTAAATTACATAATCATCCCCTTGTATGTATTTCTGGTAGCGAGCATCACCTCTTGAGAGGCGTTAACCGGCGCAGCCCCGTACACCACGCCGCCCGTGGATACAGCAGAAGCAGCCGCCTCACCTTTTTCTCAAAGGCACGTGACGTGGGAGGGCGCGGCCATTTTGAAGAGGGCGGAGGCTGTCCGGTGTGGGAGGGCGCGCGCGTCCACCGGAGGACAGTCCGTCTGGAGCGAGCGGTGCGAGTCAGAGGAAAACGACCGGGAGACATTTTGACCCTGATACCACGAAGGACCTTTCAGACAACTACTTCAGGTAGGGTTGTTTGTATGCGTGCCTATTTTTTTTTTTTTTACTACATTCGGCTTATTTTTTCGACCGTTTACCTTTTCACATTTGAAACATTTTATGTCGAAAGTTAGCCTGCTCACAATGACAGCTCTTGTATTTCATAAAGCGTTTTTTTTTTCTTTCGTTTAATTCAATTGTTTTCCGATGCGCACCCCGGTTTTGTTTCTATCCTTTGTTGTGGATGTGTGTGGTTGAGGTGTGTCTGACCCATACATATGTTGAATACATGCTATAGTACCGCGGCGTCCCGGTCCGGTTAATTCCCGGTAAAGCCAACAGGCTTAGCGGTTATAGCGGCTTGAGCTCGTGCGACGGCGTTCAGCACCCTGGACAGCGGCGCGCGCATCCGTTTGTAAAAACGACCAACCGTAAGCAGTAGTAGTAGTAGTTGTTTCACAACGGGCTTCGTCAACGTGGGAAACCAGAGACACACGTCGTGTGTAAACTGTACAAGTTAAGTTGGTCAAATGTTGTTAGTCGGTCGCCTCTTGTGCAAAACGGCAGCAGTTGGTTTTGTCTGGAAACCCGCGCGTTCATTGCGCGGAAGCGGATTCCTGTCCAGTTTCTCCTTCAGTCCAACCGAGCCATGTGGCGCGAGCACAGCCTCTGTCTGATTCATTATTGTTAAGTGACCGTATCCTTGACCATAAACCATAACTGTGATTGAAAATACACTAGGGAAATAGTCGTTCTCTCTCTCTCTCTCTCTCTCTCTCTCTCTCTCTCTCTCTCTCTCTCTCCCCCCCCCCCCCCCCACTCTCTCCCTATGCCTCTTTCTCTATTTCTCTGTTGCTTCCTAACTGAATTCTAATAATGTCGCTCTAATAATGCACCCCCCCCCCACACACACACACACACACACACACACACACACACACACACACACACACACACCTCCAGACTTCTCTGAGGAGTCTTTAAAATGGTGTGCCTGCACATGACTTCTATCTAAACACTAAAAAGCCCATCTGCTCCTCTAATCACTTTTTTTCCAGTTGAAAATGGCTCTGTTTGGGTTTCACAAAGTGTTGATTAAAACGGGTTAGTACAAGAAGTCTGCTACCTCCAGACAAAAACACTTTGTGGTAGTTTTCTATTGGCTGCGCACCCTAGCTCGAGCGAGTGCGTCGTGGGTGTGGACAATGTTTGACAACGCCACTCACACTTGCTGGAACCCAATGTGTTACGATTACGAAATGCTCAGATTGCATTTTTTTCAGTATTCAGTGTCTATCTGTCTAGCTGATCTAGCATTGGCTTCGACTGGTGAAATACACAACATATGCATCTTAGTTGCTCTTTCTCTACCCCTCCACTCTCTCTATGCCTATTGTTCTCTCTCTCTCTCTCTCTCTCTCTCTCTCTCTCTCTCTCTCTCTCTCTCTCTCTCTCTCTCTCTCTCTCTCTGTGCTTGTATGGTAGTGTCAGGGAGGGCATTGGGTTGAGGTTGACCTAGATGAAGCTGCAGTTAGCTGCTGCTGTTTACAAAGGAGAATGCTGGTTGGAGTTAATTATGAACAGCAGCCATCTGATG